>OZ023262.1:60674685-61109685 GCA_964006375.1 Tillus elongatus | reverse complement strand
GTTCTTGTGCACGATCAGGGATCTCCCCTCCTTCCAATGCTCCGGGTGGGCCTTGTACAGCAGTATGGCATTAAACAGGATTGCCAGGATGTTTATGTCAGTCCTTTTCACCGTGGCAACCGAGATCTGGTCCACCCCGGGGGCTGAGTTCTTCCAGCCTCTGATTGCTTTCTCTATCTCATCCAGCGTAACGGGGCCAGCCAGGTCCACAGACACAGCCTTCGCCAGGCATGGCTCATCGTCCGGCGGGGTTTCAGTCTCCAGGAGGCCGCCGTATACCCGGGCCACCTCCCCAACGGAAGGATACTCCTCCTTCTCCTCCAACTCAGTGCCGTTAATTATCTTATCCGCCAGGAGTCTGCGCGCCTTGTTGTATAGATCTTGGGCCTTTTTGTAGTTCGCGCTTCTTGCTCCGCTGCCTGTATTGGCCTGGCCGTAATTCTTGTGCCCCACGCCTCCTTTCGCCGGATCGCTGGACGCCACGCTGCTGCAGCCAATCTTCCACGCTCTTCAGTGTTTCCTCGGCGGCGCCTGTTATCGCCATGTCGCCGATCTTTCTTGCCTCAGCTGCCACAGCATCAGTCCTTGGCAGTATAGCATTCCTGCAGCTGTACAGTACCTGCAGGAACTCGCCATCCAAGCTAGCGCCTGGGTCGGAATCAGGAGTCTCCTCGATGTGCCCGTCCCCCAATATGTAGTTCAGTGACGGGTTACTTATGCTTCGTCTCCTTGGCGCCAGCCGAGGCGGCTCTGCCTCGTGGGGGATCACGTGTATATCGAGGATGTTTATTCGATCCCCCTCTGCGTCGTCTTCAGCCCCGATCTCCTCCGCCGTGTCGCCTAGGTTGTGTATGGTGGCCACGATTTCTACTTCAGGAGCCAACATCAGATCCTCCGGGGTGAAGCACTCCCCATCGGAGCCGGGCACGGGCTCACGGTCGCCGGCCGGCACCTCCACACTCTCATCCGCACTGGCCTCCTCGTCGCCTTCTCCTCCCTACTCTTCTCTGCACTCACCACCATACTCTCTCCCTTCTTCTTCCGCATCCTCTCCCATAATCTCACTCTCTCCCCCATCGCTGACTCTCTAGTCACCTCACTCACCTGTCTCCTCACTCGCCGCAGCCGCCTCGGCAGCACCAGCACGGTCCACTCGCTGCGTCACAGTCCTCATCTTCGTCAGCCCCATCGGGCTCGTCGTCCTCTCTCACGGTCGGCAGCCCACGCACAGCCGCCGCATCAGCACCACCACGTCGCGTTTCTCGTCTGGCACACGACCCATCTCCTCCATCCCCATTTCTTCGGCTCTTGGGCGGTGTGGGGTCACCCTCAGGACCGGATGCCGTTGCCCCTTGTCGCCCTAGCGCCGCAAGTACAGTACCCTTATTGGATCCCCTGGCCAGTTCTAGATACTTCTTATAAATTGGCTTCTCCCTCCTGTGCCGGACTTGGTGTTTGGTGAGGCCCGTCGCTGTGCAGACTTCTGTATAATTTATGCTCTTCAGGCTACGGGCCTCGATCTCGGCAATTCTAGTGAGGAGGGAGGACTCGGATTATGGCAGTTGTTCCTCCAGATCTTTATGGTACTCTAGGGTGTGTTTGCGGCGCTCATGCTGACGGACCCCGGAGAAGGAGTCGCACACCAGCCCACAATATTTGCAGACCGTCCGTCTGGCGGACAGGCAGTCCGCAGCGACGTGCTTATTCAAACCGGATTTGGTCTAGTATGGCCTAAGGCACGTGTCGCACCTGAGTGTGTTGGTCGGGGGAGACATGCCAGTATTCAGCTTGGCAGCCTTTGTAAGTTCCATTGCTTTGCCCCCGACCTTGCGTAACTCTCCGCTCTTGGCGGGTTCTAATTCGTTGGTCTCTCTCCACTGGCCAGGCCTCGTCTGCTTGGGGGGCAGCGCCGCCTGTTTCCTGGCGCCACCGTCCCTGGCCTGGGGCGAGATCACCTCTTCATTGTCTGCGCTGGGCCCGCGGCGCCTCGGCAGCGGCACCGGGTTGGCTCTGGCATCTCCATCCCCAGCAGTTTCTCTCAGTCTACTCAACGCTGTCAGTGGGGTCCCCGCGGTTGGGCGCCCGCCAGCAGAGGCAACCTCGGCGGACGCCCTGCGGGTCATGACCCGCCTTGCAGGGGGTCCATTCTAAAGTTGTTGTTCACGCGGGCCCCTCAACAGCCCTGTTCAGGGCAACAGTCCTCGTCAGTAGCTGGCCCGAGGGGACTCAAGTGCGTCCTGAAAATTTCAGGCGGATCGGCCACTGCGTTCGAAAGATATGGCGGAATATAATCAGGTTCGTCGCCTGATCTCCCGTTTGGGTCTCCGTCTAGATGGAAATTATTCCTGCTTCCGAAAGCTCTAGTTGATGCGTTGCAGCTCCGGACTGCCGCTTTGTTTCTTGAATGCTCGGCACATTCTGGGTAGGCCGGACCACGGAGCTTTAGGCGGACCACCGAGCTTTCGGAGCTTTTAAGCTCGGTGAGCTTTGAGCTTTTTGTAGGCGGAGCTTTGGTGGTGTATTAGCTCGCTGCACCGTGTCCGTATTTAAAATACCTCTTCTCACCTTCTGCTCTCCTGGTACCTGTGGATCTGATGGCGTTCTTTAAAGTGCCATAACGACGTTGTTTTTCGGCAGATTCCTACGAAATTTTCAGGGACTGTTCCCGTAGGTGGTAGGATCCAGGAGAGCAGGGAAAACCGCACAAAAGGGCAATGTCCGTACTACTAATGGGCCCCTATGCGCGCGTAGGGGACTCCAGACCCGAAGAACGCACGCGGGGCTGCGGCCCCCGCAAGACAAGAGGAAAACTCGAAGAGAAGCACCCAGCTGTATGGTTGGGGCTCTGCCCCCATCTGTAGTAGGTTATGTTCAGTAACTGCGGACGGCTGCTGTTTGAAGCACACGTCCGTTCTCTACCACGCGCGTTAAGAGAGTGATGCTCCTTCTCTGTCTCGAATTGTGTCCGTCTGTCTTGTTTCTGTCTCGTTTTTCGTGTCTGTCTGTCTCTCTTTTTGTTTTCTGTCTCTCGTCTGTGTCTCGTCTTTTGTGTCGTCTTGTTTGTGTTCTTTGTATTGTCTGGCAATTATATTACTGTTTCTCACCTGACTTGACCTCCCTCAGGATTTCCTCCATTCTCTTCTCTTGGGCCTTGAGTTGCCTTTCAAGCGTTTCTCTTCCCTGGCACCTTGCCAAACTCATGGAACAACTCTACCATTTCCGCCGCCATGTATTCAGTTTGTTCTAGTACCACGGCTTGTTGCGTCCTGTTGAAAGTCAATTTTCCATTGACAATGTTAGTGACAGCTTTGTGGATGCGATTTTTCGCTACCTTTAGTCTTTTTATTTTCTCTCTTATATTCATTTCTTGTTCTTCTTCTTGTCTCTTTTCCGTTTTTCTGGTCATTTCTGTGTCTGTTTCTTCCAAGTTTTCTTCTTCCATTTCGTCGTCCTTTGCTATTTCCATCCTTTCTTCATCTTCTTGTCTCTTTTCTTTCGTTTGTCTGTCTTCTTCGTCAATTTTGTTCTTCCGCCTGCTTGCCTGTTTGGGCGTTTTGGGTATCGCCCCTGTAGCTATCATTATCTGGCCTCTATTTCGCTTTTGAGTAAAATTGTGAAAAAAAAATTTCCTACAATTTTTCTAAGTCCCGCCTTTTTGTTTCTCTAACCTTTTTATTTTGCCTTTTTGGCTACTCGGACTAGGGGCACTCTGCGTTTCCGCTGCACCTTGTTTTCTTTACCGTGAAAAAAATTCAGTTTTTGAAAAATGTCCTTACTCGGAAGGGTTTCTTTGAGGCGTCGCTTCTTTATCTTACGTCGTATCGGCGCGGGGTCTGGGGCACTGGACGTCTCGCCGCTTCCCCTTTAATTTTGACGTGCCGTCGATTTATATCAGGGCGTTGCGACGCTCTCCTCCGGATCGGCGCCTATCCCGAATCTCGTCCCCCTACGACGTCTATTCCCGTTGAAGAATTTTTCTCTCCCTTGCCTTTCGAGTTTGTACAAAAATATTCTAGCACTCGTCTTTCTCTTCTCACGCGGAGCCTGACGTCACCCGCGTGATGCGTTCAGACAAAGCCCTCCTACACAAAGGGCTTGACGTCACGCCGTAGCAACAAAGGACTTGCAGCCTCTTTGTCTTCCGTTCTCACTAATCCTATTGTTATTTCTTTTGTCTATATTTCGCTTAGCGTTTATTGTACCGTTTTCTCACTTTCACCGGCGGTGCAGCACCTCTCTGCCGACGTTTCTGTAGCGGCAGATTTTTCTTAAGTCCAATACTTGTCTGTTTATATCTAGTTTTGTCCTATCACTTTAACCTAACTCTACGCTTTTTCGCACTCATCCACTTTCCCGCTTTCAGTCTTGTCCAATTTTCACACAAACATTCACACCTATACTCTAAACTATTATCTATCTTTTCGTCCAAACCGCGACTTTCTAACCCTAGTATGTCCGAAGTTATCACTGTTTTTCCCGGAGCTGTTTTAAACACGTCTCTCGTTAATGCATTCATGCGCGTCACTGGTAGGGACATGGAGTAGTTTTGACCGCCGGGTCCTAGGATCCCGCGGCCCGGTTTCCCACCTTTCGGTTTTAACCACGGTCCACTTGACTGACGTCCACCCACTATCGGGCGAAAACACTGACGAGAAGAACGCCATCCCAACTCCGCCTTCCTAAAAAGAGCGGGGAAAGAAGACCTCTTTATTTTCTATTTTTTCGAATATGAAATACAATGTGTTCTTATGCTAATACAACTTCTAGTGTACTTAACCTACTTTCGATTTGTCCGAACTTCTACTATTCTTATCCTAATTTTACGTTGACCTTTCTTGTGTACAATGTCTTCCCTTCCTATGTCCCGCCCAACGTCACATACTATTACTACCTAATCTAATTTGTGATCTTAGTCTACTTTGCACTTCCATGTATTGCTACCTGCGTCCTACCGCACTAAACACCCAGCTTTTAGCTGTCCCTCTCCGCGTACCACTTGTCTGTTCCGTCACACTATCTTAAACCTACACTTTCCCTAATGTCCCTATCTTACAACTTTCTATCTTAGCCTAATGTTTCATCTAATGTTCCTGTTTTTGCAACTTTTTATCTTATCCTAATGTTCTTAATGTTCTGATGTTCCCATGTTTCTATGTTCCTGTCGTTTCTCGGGAGGTCAGGGAGACGATCTTCTTCGTTTCTATCCCTGCATCTCGGTTATGTTCGTCCGTCGAACTCTTCCGTGTCCAGTGCCTCTTCTGCCCATGTCGTCAATTTATTCACGTCCCGTTGGTTCGTCTGGTTGTCTATTCTCAGCTGTATGTCGAGGTGTCCGTATTCCTGTATTATCTTTCTTCTGATGTTCGTCCTCTTTTCGTGCGTACATGTCTCCCTTATGTGAGTCACGTCCTCAGTCTCTTCCCTGTCACAGTCGCATTTGTCCGTGATGTCTCTCAGTCTGAATCTGTGTATGTATTGTTTCGTGTTTCCGTGTCCCGTTGTCATTTGGCACGCCTTGAATGTCAGGGGTAGTCTGTCCGTCCCGACTTGTCTGCAGTTTTTGTAAAATTCTCGTCCGTTTCGTTCTTCGTCCCAGTTTGTCTGCCATCTTGTCATGAGTTTCTCCTGTCTGTGCTTTCTTCGTGTGTTCCTTGTTTTGTATATGTATTTGTCGTATCGTTCGTCAATCGTCTCTGTGTCTGCAGCTTTTGCGGCCAGTTCGTGTGCTGTTTTGTTGCCTGTGTTATTGTTTGTGTGTCATTTTTTCCAAGTTACTCTTGTCGTCATGTTGTTTTCCAGTCTGTCTTCTATTTTCTTTAAAATATGTCCGGTTAGTGGTGCCCGTATTTTGTTTTCTTCTATTGCCTGTATTGTCCCTTTCCTGTCTGTTATTGTGTTTACGTTCGTCAGTTTCATGTCCGTTGCTGTCGTTATGCCGATGTAGATGGCCAGTAACTCCGCCATGTTCGTGGTCATGTTGTTTCCTACCCTTGTCATTCTTTCTGTTGTGTGTCCGTCTTTCTTGTGTATGTATACTCCTATTCCTGTTCGTCCGTCTTGTTTGCAGCTTGCGTCTACGTATATTCTGCCTTCCTCGTCCTCCGTTATAGTTCTCTTTGTCGTCTGTATTCTTCCCCTTACATCCGGGTAGGGTTTGTCACTTGTTCTGGGTTCTTGTCTTGTCTATGTCTTTTCTTTCTGTCGTCCATTCGTTGTGCCTTTCCGTCGCTTGCAGCCACAGCGGGGGTATTCCCGCCATGACGTGAAGCGCGCTGGTCGGTGTTGTCGCGTACGTCCTGTTTATAAGTAACAGTAGTGGTCTCATTGTTGCGTCCAGATGTCGTCTGATAAACGTGTGTTGTCCTCGTGATCCCCAAACCTCGCTGGCATACAACACTGCTGGTTTTATGACCCTTTCAGCGATAAGCTTGAAGATCTGTCTGTCGTGTCCCCATTGTCTTGACACCTGTCCGATGATTTTCATCGATGTCTGTCCCGTTTTCTGTCTTATGTCCTTGACGTGTTGTATGTATTGTAGTTTTTTGTCTATTGTCATGCCTAAGTATCTCATTTCGTCTTTGTGTTGTAATGCCTGTCCGTCTATTTTCACTGTCGGCGGTCTTATTCATCCCGTTCGTTCAATAAACATCGTTTCCGTTTTGTCCCTGTTATAGTCCACCGCGCTTTCCGTCTGCCATTTCTGGCAGGCGTCCCACACGTGTGTCCATTTGTGTTCTATTTCTTTCGCGGACTTTCCAGCTATTATAAGTAGCTGGTCATCCGCGAAAGCCTGTATGTCCGTTAGTCTGTCTATATGGTGTATGTCTTGTTGCCGTTTGTCCGCTTCCTGTCGTCTCCAGGTGTCGTCCGCCTGGTCCATTGTCCGGAACCAGCCCTGCATCACCAATAGCCACAGGGTCGGTCCCAGACTGGAGCCCTGCGGGCAGCTTCTGGTCATCTGTTTTGTCACCTGTCCCGCCGTGATTTGTCTGTCCGTTAGGAAGTCCTCGCAGATTTTCCTTAATTGTCCTCCCACTTCTGCCTGCTCCAGCTCGTGACTGACGCACGGCCCCCAGGCGCTGTTGAAGGCATTCCTGAGGTCCAACGCCACCAAGAGCTGGTGTTTGTCTTGTCGTTTGTTGTCTTGTATTTTCTTTGTCAGTGCGTCTAGTGCGTTGATGGTGCCGATGCCCTCCCTGAAACCGTATTGTCTTTGGTCTATTTTGTTTTTTCGTTCCAGTTGTGTCTGTAGTCTCTTGTTCAGTAGCCTGTCTAGTATCTTCCCCAGTGTCGGGAGGAGACTGATCGGTCTGGGTGTGCCGTCTTTTTTAGGTATCCATACTATCTTTGATCTCTTCCAGACCTTGGGGAAGATCCCTTCCGTTATACATTTGTTGTATATGTCCGTTAGTATGTGTCCTGCCGTATCCGTGATGTATTGCAGAGTCTCGTTCGGTATCTTGTCTGTGCTTGTGGCTTTTCCTGGTTTCATCGTTTTAATCGCGTCGTTTATTTCCGTTATGTTTATTTTAGGTTCGTCTTGTGTTTTGTATTCTCTTTGTCTGTTCCTGTAGTATGTCATGTTTTCGTTATCGTTTTCAATTTCGTCGTCTGGGAAGTATTTGTTCAATAGGTATGTGTTCTTGTCGTCCTCGTCTGTTGTGAATGTCCCGTCTTCTTTCTGTATGTTGCTGTTTGTTGCCGTGTTTGGTTTGTCCAGAAATTGCCACACCTTGTGCCAAGGGTCTTCTTCAATTATTGTATTTATTTTTTGTTCTATTGTCTTTAGTTTTGTGTGTTTTATTAGTTTTTTGTAGCAATTTCTGTGGTCCTTGTATATTTGTCGTTTTCTGTCCCTCTCTTCTGTATCTGTTTCCGTTTGGTAGTTTCTTAGTGTTTTTAGGGTTCGTTTTGTCTTTTCTAGTTCGTCTGTCCACCATAAGTGGTTTGTGTCGTCCGTTATTTGTCTCTTTTTTATGTTAGTCCTGCATGTCCTACTGCATGCGTTTTGTATTTCTTCTGCCTTTTTTTCTATGTCTTCTTTGTTTGTCATTGTCCAGTCTATTGTATCAATTTCTGTTTTTAGTTTGTCTTTAAATTTGTTCCAGTCTGTGTGTATGAAGTCATATGTCTGTTTCTTTCTTCTGTTTGTTACGTTCCAGTCTCTGATTTTGTATGTTATGTACTTGTGTGCGCTTAGTGTCTCGTCTTCGTTGACTTGCCAGTCTGTTATCTGCAAGCTTTTCGTCATGGTCATGTCTATGTAGCTCTGTCCCATTGGTCCGTCGAACGTTGGTTTTTGTCCGTCGTTATTTATGTCGTATCCGTACGTGAGTGCCCAGTCTAGTAATTTCTCCCCTCTGACGTCTGTCTTCCTGCCGCCCCACGCTTCATTGTGTGCGTTCATGTCTTCTCCAATCAGGTGTTTCGTATGTATGTTAGTCATTCTGCTCGTGATTTCGTTCAGTCTCTTGTTTTCTCGTCCTCCCGGTTCGTCGTACATTGACGTGATGTATATTTTTTCTTTTTTTCTGTTTGTTATTTGTATTGTTGTCACGTTGTCGTTTGTTAAGTCTTTTCTGAGTTCCACCCCTTGCATGTCTCGTCTTGTCCAGATTTGTGCTTTGGATCTCTCCGTCGACTTGTGTACGTCGTAGTTGTTGTGTCCTGTCGCCCGTGCGAACGGTTCTTGTATCAGTGCTATGTCTATGTCTTCGTCCGTCATCTTCTTTTCAAGTAGGTCGTTCGCTTGTCTTGCCTTGTCCAGATTGACTTGTATTATTTTAACATACATTTCGTTTTGTTTGTCCGTAATTTATGTTTTGTCTCGTCTGTGTCTCTTTCCGTGCGTAAATTGGACAGAGCCTGTCGCGTGCCGAGTGTATCCTCTCGTCTCGTCTGTAGCCTTGCTTCCTGCAATTCGGGCAGTCTAGTCTGGTCGTCGTGCAGCCGTCCCCCCTGTGTTCTCCGCCACACTTGTGACACGTCGCCTGCCCCGTGCAGTATTTCGCGACGTGTCCGTATGTGTGACAGTTGTAACAGAGGGCCACGCTTACAGCTTCCTCAATGTATACTGTCATGACGCCTAGGTAAATTTTGGCCTTTTTAACCATATGTTTAAATAAGTCCGTCGATTTGGTCTCCAGTATGATGTTCTCCTTATATCCGTTCCGGCATGTCTTTCTGGCTACTACCCGCGTTTCTTCTTTCAGTGTCCGTCCGTATTTCTCTCTTATGTTCGTGTTCTCCTCCAGTATCATGTCGGTTATTTCGTCGTTCGTATATCCCTTCGTCACCCCGGTTATTGTGAACTTTGGGTGTATCTTCGGTTTGTCGTTAATTGTTATTTCTTGTCTGTTCCTTAACTTGTTTGTTATTACGTCTTTTTGTGCTTCGTCTCTGTACTGCAGTATGACCCTTCCCCCTGTCGTCGGAATGACGTTTCTCAGTCCTCCTTTGCCCTGTATTTCGTCCCTCGTTAGTTCCCTCACTTTCTGTATTATTTCTTTCGGGTTCGTCTGGTCCTTCATTGTTATTGTCGTTTGTAGCCTGTCTCTTTGTTCTGGTGTCTTCCACCCTTCCGCTTTTGTCTGTCTAGTTGTAGCCTGCGCGTAGGTCTTTTGTTGTCTTTTTCGTCTCGCGTTTAGTGTCCATTGTTGTTCCGTTTCGGTTTCAGTTTCCGTATCGTGTTCTGTGTCTGTCCGTTTGTTTGGATGTGTTTCATCTTCTGTATCTGTTGTTAGTGTGTGTGCTGTTGCTAGTCTTTGTTTTTGTCTCTTGTCTGTTTTTGTCTTTTCTTTTTGTTCAGCGATAGGTTTGTTTTTTTGTGACTCACCTGTCCTGGTCCTGTTCGTCCCTCTGACCTCCCTCAGGATTTCTTCCATTATCGTGTTCTGTGTCTGTCCGTTTGTTTGGATGTGTTTCATCTTCTGTATCTGTTGTTAGTGTTGTTAGTGTGTGTGCTGTTGCTAGTCTTTGTTTTTGTCTCTTGTCTGTTTGTCTGTTTTTGTCTTTTCTTTTTGTTCAGCGATAGGTTTGTTTTTTTGTGACTCACCTGTCCTGGTCCTGTTCGCCCCTCTGACCTCCCTCAGGATTTCTTCCATTTTCATCTCCTGGGCCTTGAGGTGTCTTTCCATGGTTTCTCTTGCCTGGCACCTTCCCAGCTCATAGAACAACTCTATCATCTCCGCCGCCATGTATTCGGTTTGATCGAGTACCTCGGCTTGTTGTCCTCTATTGAATGTCAATTTTCCGTTCACTATGTTGGTGACCGCTTTATGGATGCGGTTCTTTGCTTCCCTTAGTCGTTTTATTTTTTTTCTTATGCTAATGTCTTGGTCTTGTTCTTCTTCTTCTTCTTCTTGTCTCTTTTCCGTTTTTCTTTCGTCTGTTTCCTTTCTGGTCGTATGTGCTTGTCTGTCCTTTTGCTGTTGTCCTGTTGCTGCTGCTGCTTCTTCTTCTTCCTCCTCTATTTCGTCTTCTTCCGAATCATCTGTTATTTCTGTCTCCACTTCTTCTTCGTCTTGTCTATTCCGTCTACATTCTTCCTCTTCTGTCTGGTTCAGTTTTGTTCGTCGGTGTTTCTTAGTGTTTTTGGTACCTTCGGTACCGCTCCCGTGTCTACCATCTTCTTGTACTGGTCCGACATACTGACTTTCCCGTCTTGAACTTAGATAGAGATCCCGTCTTGAACTTAGATAGAGAAAAAAATTTTTTTTTTCTAAAGTCCCGCCTTTTTTGTTTTTCCTCTAACTTTTTTGTCTTGCCTTTATGGCTCCTCGGATTAGGGGCGCTCTGCGTTTCCGCTGCCCCCGGTTCCTTTAGCGTAAAAATAATTTTTTTTTGAAAATTTTTCTGTCCCTACTCCAAAGGATTTTGTTGAGGCGTCGCAGGGCGTCGATTCTTTATCTTACGCCGTATCGGCGCGGGGTTTGGGGCGCTGGACGTCTCGTCGCTTCCCCTTTAATTTTGACTTGCCGTCGATTTTTATCGGGGCGTCGCGACGCTCTCCCCCAGATCGGCGCCTATCCCGAATCTCGTTCCCCTACGACGTCTATTCCCGTTGACGAATTTTTCTGTTCCTTGTCTTCCCTTGGACCTCTCGATTTTTGTGCAAAAATATCCACTTGTCTTTTTCTTCTCACGCGGAGCCTGACGTCACCCGCGTGATGCGATCAGACAAAGCCCTCCTACACAAAGGGCTTGACGTCACGCTGTGGCAACAAAGGACTTGCAGCCTCTTTGTCATACGTTTTCACTAATCCTATTGTTATTTCTGTCTATATTTCGCTTAGCGTTTATTCTACCGTTCTCTCACTGTCACCGTCGGTGCACTACCTCTCTGCCGACGTTTCTGCGGCGGCAGATTTATCTTAAAGCTACTACTTGTCTGTTTATCACTACTTTTGTCCTATCACTTTACCCTAAACCCACGCTTTTCGCACTCATCCAATTTCCCGCTTTCCGTCTTGTCCGATTTTCACACCAACATTCACACCTATACTCTAAACTATTATCTATCTTTTCGTCCAAACCGCGACTTTCTAACCCTAGTATGTCCGAAGTTATCACTGTTTTTCCCGGAGCTCTTTTAAACACGTCTCTCGTTAATGCATTCATGCGCGTCACTGGTATGGTAGGGACATGCTCAGATTGATCGCGGGATTCGTTAAAGAATCGCGCGATCTGGTTACCCACCTTTCGGTATTAACCGTTTGTCCGCGACTTGCGTCCACCCACCATCAGGCTATCCGCCACCAAGGAGAACTCCTTCCCAGCTCCGCCTACCAAAAACAGCGGGGAAAGAAGCTCACCTTTTATTTATTCGTTACAATATTAGTACTTATGACTACTAACAAATTTTCTATCATTCTTTAACATGTGTCTGCCCATTAACCCGACCTTCACCTCCGTCTACTTAAACCGATATAACTATGTACATTGTAAATTATTGATTATTCTAATTATACCTATCCTATGATTTTCTATACATATATTGTCTCCCTCCACCCTAAGTCTAAGTCTCTTTATCCTATATTTGTCTACGATTATGCTATCACCCTCCACCTTGAATTGAGCGTTTTGTCTTCTGTTTGTGTGCTCCCTATTTCACTCTATAAACCGATATACTATTCTAATTTGCCTTAGCCTAACTATACAAAAGTGTCCTATTATACTATAACTTAAACCTATATGTTGTTATTTTTCTAATACGTCCCGCCACCGTATCTTGTTACTACACTCTTGTCCAACACCCTTAATAATTCCTCGCCCTGGCTGACCTATTTACTACTTTCGCATATTTCGAGGTTTATGCGTTGGACTCACGGTCTGTTGGAGTTTCTAGTTGTGTTCCCCCCGGCATGGTTTCTTGCTCCATTGCTTCTTCCGCCCATTCCGTGAGTTTGTTTACGTTATTGTCGTCCGTTCTGTTGTTTGTTCTTAGTTGTATGTCTAGGTTTCCGTACTTGTTTAGTATACGTTGTCTTATATTTTTTCTTTTGTCTGTGGCGCACGTCAGTTTAATGTGTGTCACGTCTTCAGTCTCGTTTGTCCCGCAGTCACAGATGTCTGTAATGTCTTTAAGTTTGAACCTATGTATGTAGTGTCTCGTATTTCCATGTCCTGTGGCCATCTGACTTGCCTTAAATGTCAGTGGTGGTCTGTCCGTCCCTACTTGTCTGCAGTTTCTGTAGAATTCTCTGCCTTTCGTCTCGTTGTCCCACGTCGTTTGCCAATTTGTCACTAACCTGTCTCGTCTTTCCTTTTTTCTGCGTGTTTTTGTTTTGTATGTGTATCTGTCGTATCTGTCCATTTTCGTCTGTAGTTCTGTCGCTTGTCTTGCCAACGCGTGCGCCTTGTTGTTTCCTTCGTTGTGCGAGTCATGTCCTTTTTCCCATGTTATGTCTGTCCTGGTGTTGTTCTGTAGTCTGTGCTCTATTTGTTTCAGTATATGTCCCGTCAGTGGTGTCTGTATCTTATTGTGTGTCAGTGTTTGTACGCTTCCTTGTCTGTTATAATCTTTATGTCTGTGAGTCCCAAGTCGTTTGCCGTCTCTAGTGCAATGTGAATACCCAATATTTCTGCTATGTGTGTCTCTGTTCCGTCACCCGTTCTAATCATTAGGTCTTGTTTCTGTCCGTCCTTCTTTGTAATGTGTATGCCCACTCCCGTCCGTCCGTTCGTCCTACAGCAGGCGTCTACGTAGAGTCTGTCCCATTCCGTTGCGGTTTCGTCCTGTCGGTTTAGTAGCCACGCTCCCCTCATACTGGGGTAAGGTTTGTCGTTCGTCTTAACTTTGTTCTTGTCTATGCCTGTTCGTCCGTCCGTCCATTCTCTGTTTCGTTCTGTCGCCTCCAGCCACAGTGGAGGTATTCCGGCCATGACATGGAGGGCACTGGTCGGCGTCGTCTTATAAAAGTCGTTTGGGCCCTTCCACCCCAAATTTCACTGGCGTACAATATTGCCGGTTTTATGACACGTTCCGTAATTTGTTTAAAGATTTGTCTGTCATGTCCCCACTGTCTTGTAACTTGTCCGATTATTTTAAGTGATGTTTTGGCTGTCTTTTGTCTTATTTTATTTGCGTGTTGTATGTATTGTTGTTTTCTGTCTAAGGTCACTCCCAAGTACGTTAAGTAGTCCTTGTGTAGTATTGTCTGTCCGTCTATCTTGATCGTCGGTGGTCTGATGTGTCCCGAGTGTTCAATGAATAGGGTCGTTGTCTTGTCTTTATTGTACGTCACCGCGCTCGATTCTTGCCATTTAGTGCAGGCCCGCCACGTTGCGTCCCATTTCTTTTCTATCTCTTTGGCTGATTTTCCGGATATTAGTAGCGTCTGGTCGTCTGCAAATGCTTGTATGTCTACTAGGTCGTCAACTTGTTCTATTTGTATTTGTCTTTTGGTCGCTTCGTCTTGTCTCTACCGTTCGTTTGTCTCGTCCATGGTTCGGAACCAACCCTGCATCACCGCAAGCCATAGCGTCGGTCCCAGGCTCGATCCTTGTGGGCACCCTCTCGTCATGTATTTCGTCGTACGTCCCGCAGTAATTTGTCTGTCCGTCAGAAAGTCTTCGCATATTTTGCCGAGTTGATTCCATACGCCCGCCTTTTCTAACTCGAATCGGACGCATGGTGCCCATGCGCTGTTAAAGGCGTTTTTAAGGTCTAGTGCGATGAGTAGTTGGTGTTTTTTCTGTCGTTTGTTGTCCGTTATCTTCTTTATCAGTGCGTCAAGTGCTTCTAATGTACCAGTTCCTTCTCTAAACCCGTATTGTCGTTTGTCAAGTTTGTTGTCATGTTCAAGTTGTGCTTGTAGTCGTCGGTTTATCAACTTGTCAAGTAGTTTTCCTAACGTCGGTAGCAGACTAATCGGCCTAGGCGTGCCATCTTTTTTGGGAGTCCATATTATTTTTGCCTTTTTCCATACTACCGGAAATACGCCGTACTTTAGACAGTTGTTGCAGATGTCAGTTAGTATGTGTTCGGTCACGTCAAGTATGTGAGTCAGGGCCTCGTTAGGTATTCTGTCATCACTGGTAGCTTTTCTGGGTTTCATTGTTTCTGTCGTGTCTCTTATTTCTTGGGCGGTCACGTCCGGTTCGTCGTGTATCCTGTACGTAGTGACTCTGTTCCTGTAATGCTTCATACTTTCATTGTCTTGTTCTGTAATGTCGTCCGGGAAGTATTTGTCTAGCAGGTATTTGTTCGTTTCGTCTACGTCTTTGGTGTATGTTCCGTCGTCTCTCAGTATGTTGTTGTGTTTTGTCGTCTTCTTTGTCTTGTCTAGGAATTTCCACACTTTGTGCCACGGTTCGTTATCGATTATGTTGTATATTTGTGCGTCTATGGCCGCTAGCTTGGCTTTCTTTATTTCTTTTTTGTAGATATTCTTTTCGTCTATGTCGTTTTCTTGTCTCCTCAGTGTTCGTCTTGTATTGTTTAGTGTTTCCGTCCACCACGTGTTTGGTTTGTGTTCGTCGTCTTTTTTTTTGTAATTCTCCGTCTACATGTCGCACTGCATATTGTCTGTAATTGTTTTGCTTTGTCTTGTGTGTCCGTCCTTCCTCGTATAGTCCAGTCGTGTTTGTCGACTTCTCTTTGTAGTGTCCTCTTAAAGATTGTCCAGTTCGTATTTATAAAGTCATAGTTCCGTTTGTTCGTTCTCCTGTCCGTGTCTATGTCAGTGTTATGTTGCAGTTTCTGGTCATCGTGATGTCTATGTAGCTCTGTCCTCTGGGCCCCTCAAAGGTCGGTTTCTGTCCGCCATTGTCAATGTCGTATCCGTATGTCATTGCCCAATCAAGGAGCTTGTCTCCTCTTGTGTCTGTCAGGTGTCCTCCCCATGCCTCGTTGTGTGCGTTGAAGTCTCCTCCTATTAGATGTCTTTGTGTGTTCCGTGTGAGTCTTGTTGTCATTTCTTCCAGTCTCTTGTTTCTTTGTCCTCCAGGTTCGTCATATATGCTTGTGATGTAGTATACTAGTCCGTTCTTGTCCGTTATCTGTATGGTCGTTGTGTTTGGGTTGGTCATGTCCCGTCTCATCATTATTTCTGTAATGTCCCTGTGCGTCCATATTTGTGTTTTTGCGTCGTCATTGTGTTTATGTACGTTGTAGAGTCTACTTCCTGTCCAATTCTTGTACGGTTCCTGTATCAGTGCTATGTCTATGTTCTCGTCTTTCATCTTTTTCTCTAGTAGGTACGTCGCTTGTCGTCCTTTGTTCGTATTGATTTGAATGATTGTGGTCTTCATTTCTGTTTCATCGTTGTCCATAATGTATGTATTGTCTCGTCTGTCCTTCCTTCCTAATGTAAACCGGGCATTGTCTGTCCCTGGCAGAGTGTTGTCTGTCGTATTTGTGTATTCCTATCTGTTTGCAGTTGGGGCAGTCTAGTCGTTCGTTAGTACAGTCAGTTCCTTTGTGTTGTCCTCCGCATTTGTGGCATTTTGCTTTGTCCTTACAATATTTGGCAACGTGTCCGTAGGTGTGGCAGTTGAAACATAGTGACACGCTTACAGCTTCTTCTATGTGTGCCGACATTACATCAAGGAAGATGCGGCCTTTTCTGACGAAGAGTTAAAAAAATTCCGGTGTTTTAGATTCAATAATTATATTTTCTTTCAATTCATTTCTGCATGGTTTTCTAGCCACAATCTTTATCATTTGTTTGTGCGTTTGTCCGTATAGTGTTCTCGTCGATAATCATGTCCGTCAGTTCCTCGTCCGTATATCCTTTTGTCACGCCGGTTATAGTAAATTTCGGTTGAGATTTTTGTCTGTCGTTTATCGTCAGTTCTTGTTTGTCTTTTAATGTGTTAGTTATGGCCGTTCTTTGTTCGTGGTCTTTGTACTGTAGTATTACTTTGCCTCCTGTCAGTGGTATTACATTTTTAAGTCCGCCTTTGTCCTGTATTTCTTTATTTGTAAGTTGTCGAATTTTTTTTATCACTATTGTCGGGTCCGTCTGGTCTTTGATGTATACCGTCGTCTGTAGTTTGTCCTTCAGTACTGGTGTCTTCCATCCGTCCGTTTTCGTCGACTGTGTCGTTTGTGCGTATGTTTTGTGTCGTCTGTTCCTTCTAACTTCCTTCCAGTTGTCTTCTTCTGTCTGCGTGTCGTATTCGGTGTCAGTTTGTTTAGCGACTGTCAGTCTCGTCTTATCTCGTGTTTGTCTACGTCTTTGTCCGTTTGGTGCGGTGTCGTTTGTGTCCCCTCCCGTTTCTCCCTGTGTCAGCGTTTGTTTCTTTACTTTCTCACCTGTAATTCTATTGACCAACATTTCTATGAGTTTGTCTTGGGTTTCTAGTTTGCGTTCCAGTTTCGTGAGCCTTTGTTCCTGGTTCGTTAGGATTTCCGTTTCCCCAGTCTTCTTACCTATCGCGTATACCAGTTCTGTAAGTTCTTCGGTTAGCGCCTCTACCTGTTCCCTAACGATGTTCTGTTGCTCTTTGTTGAATTGTAACTTTCCGCCAGCGTACTTTGTGGTGTTGAATATAATTATCTTTTTGGCTTCGTTTATTTTCCTCACTTTGTTCTGTACGATCGCGTCTGTTAGTCTGGTGTCTTCTTCCATATTCTTCTGTTTTCCTTGGATTCTTCTCATTTCTTCCCTTTTTCGTAGTTCTTCTTCTTGTCTTTTCCTGTGATTTATCTCCATTTTGGCTTTTTTAGTATTTCCTCCACTTCCTCCGTGGATTTATCGAGGAATGTAATTTCGTCTCCTTCCTCGCTGTCATCATCGCTTAATGTCACCTGCTTTCTCTTCATCTGTCCCTGTCCTTGTGTCTGTCCGGTTCCACTTGCAGTCGGTGGTGGTGTGCGTGCGAGTGATTGTCTACGTGGTATTGTTCCGGTCTTAAGCGCCTCCAGCTCTGCCTGTTCCCAGGCAGACATTGGGTCCGCATCGCTGTCCATGTTGGTTATTGTTTTCCTTTCGGTCCGGCTGGTGGCGCTTGGTCTGCCAGACAGTCCCCGCAAGTTTCAGCCCGATCGGTCTACCCGTTTAGGCGTGACGACTGTTTTTGTTGGGGTTTTTGTTGGGGTTTCTGTCTTAGTCGGCCGTTGAAGTCTCCACTATATAGAATTTTTCTAAGTCCCTTCTGTTGGAAAGCTCGTTTGTTTCGTCCTTATCTTCGATTCCGGCGTCCGGACGGCCGCGAGACCGGGCTCAGTGCATCCCTCCCGCCAAACGGCGGGCTCCGGTCACCGAGCTTTCGGGAGCTTTTAAGCTCTACCTTCGTGCTTTCCGGGAGCTTTCGAGCTTACGGTGCTTTGTCACTTGTCACTCTACACTTGTGTCTGTTCCGTTTATTTACACATAAATACACGCGTATTAACATAAGTTATTTCGCATTTATGCACATAAGTTATTTCGCTTTTATGCACACTGTATTTATGTAAACGTATAGGTTGTTAATTTTCTTAGTCTGAAACACCTCTTTACTGTTTCTGTATTCCTGTTACTCCTGATCCTGTTTTACCGCTTTATATTGCCATAATGGTCTTATTTCTAGTCCGATTTGGCTGAAATTTTCAGCGTGTGATCCCGTATGGGCGGTGCACCTGATAGTCCAGGAAAAACCGCCACTTTCCCTTAACTCTCGGCCCCGTGGGCCCCCGTGCGCGCGCCGCGTGTTTGGCACTTTAGCGTGCGGCCCCCGTATTTACGGTAGTGTCCCGCGTGTCTCAGTTCTTTCCGCTAGGACAGGCACTGCGTTAACACTGCATTAACACTGCATTAACACCTTCTTGACGCTGTCAGCGTTGATTTCCACTATTTTTAGGTTATCTCACTAAACTAAACTATTTTGTCTGTTTTTTTCCTATTTCTACTTTGTCTATCGCACTGCGAACACTTGTACCGGTGCACTGCGCTTTGAGGTTTCTATTTCCGTTAACAGATTTCGATTTGCTTTGGTGGTTCCCTTTTTATGAACAGATTAACTCAGAGCTGTTTGAGACACGTCTCTTCGTTAACCCTTTCATGCGCGTCACTGATTAGATGACGAGGTATTTGGCTACATATAATCTTTATTCAAAGACATGCTACATGAAATGGATGTGCCCAGGTGCGGCACTATCAAAAGAAAACACTCAACTACGATACTATCAGTCCAATATTCAGTTTTCAGTCTATCAGTCTCGAAACAGCCAAGTTCACAATACCACAGACAGAGGTCGCACTCAGCTCAGTCCCAACCTCTGCCCCGGACCATCACAACAAATCACCCTAAGTCCACCACTACCTATCATATAGCGCAGGACATCGGTCGGGTAATCGTAGATTACAAGACCAGGGTCCCGCAGATAGTATAAATACGTCACAATATAATACATAAGCAAACATATACAAAATCAGATTAACATGACAATGCACACAAAATACTACGTCACAAATTTAAAAACGTGTATAAATAAAAACTAAGTGTATAATCAAGGACTAAAATGTATAGATAAAACCTAAAAAAGAAACTAAGTGTCAATATAGCACCGTGTAGATATAAAAAGGCGAGCCGAAGGTGTGCAGGCTCACGACAAAGGAGACAGGGACACAGAGGCACGGCCCGGCGGCTACGCACCGGAGCAGGGACCAGTCAGGCCCCGCCACGCGCACACACGCACTAATCTCGCCAACAAGTAGTAGTCGCCGGGCCGACCAGGTAGACCTCATGAATGCAGAGTGTTCGCCCACACCGAACTTGACGACGCTATTGCCACAACCGCACTTAAAAAAGCGTGGTCCAGGGACAGTTCTTCCTCGAGTTGCCCATTGCAGGCCGGCCATATTCCTCTTGTACCCATGATTAGCGGGACGAACACCAGTTGTTTATTCGGCCATCGTACCGCCGCCGCCGCCTCTATAAATCTAAAGTTATCGTACACCCGTCTTTTCGTTTTATAAACCAGGTGTAGTGGTCTATCTCCATCCCAACTGACCTGTGCGTCAACGATGATGACTTTCCCGCCCTTATGGTCAGCCAGGTCTGGTTTGTACAGGCTACCGTCCCTATGCCTAACATGCGGCTCTTTCTCTACAGACCAGCCCTTCTTTTTGCAATGCGCCGCGCCCCGACGCACCAGGTCGTTGTGGCGCCGTATGCGGGGATAGTGCGTCACAGGGCACGCCTGGAGGATGTGGCAGACAGTCTCATTCCTAGGGCAGACAGACACCCGGTCCACCCCAGGGCTGAGTTCTTCCAACCCTTGAGTGCCTCCTCTATTTCGTCTACTGTGACAGGGCCAGCCACATCCACAGACACAGTCTTCGCCCGGCACGGTTCATCGTCCGGCGGGATTCGGCATCCAACAGGCCGCCGTAGACCTCTCCTTCCTCCAATTCAAGGCCGATAACAATTTTCTTAGCCAGCAGCTGGCGTGCTTTCCCGTAGAGGTCCTGCGCTTTCTTGTACCTCGCACTTCTTAACCCGCTCTCGGTATTTGTCTGGCCGTAATTTTTGTGACTCCCAATGCCGTCTCTGCTGCCACACCCCCCGGTCCTTTACCGCTGCCTTTCCCGCCCTTCGCTCTGCTTCCGCTGGAACGTAGAGGGCCACGCTGTAGTTGCAGCCACCCTTCAATGCTTGCTCGGGTTTCCTCGGCAGCCCTAGTTATTGCCACATCAGCGATTTTCCTGGCCTCAGTTGCTAAATCATTTGATCTTTGCATTATAGCGTTCCTGCAGTCGTACATTACCTGCAGAAACTCGCTATCTAGGTAGGCGTCTGGGTTGACATCTGGAGTTCCTTCGCTGCATTCCGCCCTAGTTATATGAGTCGGGGACGGGCTGCTTATGCTCAATCTCCTAGACGCTGCTGTCGTGTATCCTGGGGTCAAACCTAGGTCGCTGGCGGGCGCATCAGGCGCCAGTCGAGGCAGCGCAGTTTCGGGCGGGGGATCACATGTATATCTAGGATCTTTATTCGATCCCCTTCGGTCCTCAGCTCCCCCGCACGTCGCAGGGCCACAGTCTCCATCTCAGGGGCTCGCCGGGGTAAACAGCTTACGCACCTGCGTTCTCCTTTGCCCGAGGTCCTCGTTCCACCATGGGACGTTCCTGGTGGACGCACTCATTTGCAGGGGGCAGTTGGCGTTATAAGCTGAGGTGATTGTGTCTCACATTTGGGCTGCCGCAATCTCGAGGTCTATTGAATTGTCTATGGTACTCTTAACCCCCCGCAGTTCCACTGCTAGATCTGCCCTGTAGGCTTCCCAGTCCGCCTTCAGGGGGCCCCGGTACCATACCGTTTGTCTTTCGGCTTTGACGATTTCAAACCGGATGTATGTGGTCTGAGCTACTCACTTCCCCAGACACAGCCCAGTTCTCAACAAAGTCACCCAGAAACTGGGTGGAAACTGTTAGATCTAAAACGTCCTCACGCCGTGTTGTGACTTCTATTCAATATGTCTAAATTAAATTTCATAAAGAATTGTAAAAGTGCCTCACCCCTAGAGTTTGTGTCCGAGCTTCCTCACAACTCATGGTGCGCATTCGCATCCATGCTGATGATGGTCTGCCATCCACCAGCTCTGCCACTCACCATCAGCTGCTTCAATTCCCTGGGTGGAGGAGGGTCCGTGCTGTCCCCTGGCAGATAGACTGACCCGACAGTAATGTTCCTCAGCCCATTCGCCCCTCCACATCGAATCTGTTCGTTGCCAGGTCCGTGAAACAGAAATGCATTAAAGGCAGAAACTCTATCCCTTCCCTGACAAAAATGCAGGCCCTCGGGTTCTCGCTGGATCTGCTGTAGATGAGCTTTCCAGCAGCTCTGCTGAGTACCCTGATCTCTCCTTTATAGAAGTACCCTTCCTGGATGAGGGCCACATTCGTGTTCCTCAGAGCCATCAGTAGTCCGGCCTTGGCTGCCCTACTGTGTTTGAGGTTGACCTGAAGGAACCTAAGTCCCATTAACCCCTAGTTGCTTCTCCAGTGGGCGGAAGCTAACCCTTCCCAGGTCCCAGAATGCCTTGAAGGAGGTTCCTTCAAGGGCTATGTAAGACGCCTGGTTGATCAAGGGGACGAGAGTCTGTTCTTTCTCCTCTGCCTTCATGCTTAGAACCGACCAGTGTTGTGTCACCAGTTCAGTGTTCTCGATCTTCAATCTACTGGTGACCTTCTCCTGCGGGACGGTGTCAGGGATCCGTACGAGGACCTTGTGTCTCTTTGGAAGTTCCTCGGGCTGTCAAGTCCGCCCCCTCCCAAATCTGACCGCCTTAACTATTATTAAATTCGATGTGCTTTGAAAAACAATGGCAGTATTTAGTAAACAACTTCTTAGTTGCCAATTCATTGACAAGGTAATTATTTGTAATTTTTAGTACATATATTTGATACAGAATTTCCGTTTAAAATTGTTCCATTTACTAATAGTGAAATGACAGACATGCATTTCTGTTATGGAATGGCTCATGGTAATGCATAAGATGCAAGACGTATCTATCATGAACAATACCCTCAACGTACAGTACCTAATGTAAGAACTTTTATAAGAATCCACGTATGAATTTCCGAAACAGTCAGTTTGAAGACATCAACAGTCATCGTAGGAAGACCTGCAACGGTAGGAACTGTTCTGGTTGAGGAAGCTGTCCTAAATGAAATTGAAAGAAACCCTGAAACAAGTACACGAAAAATTGCACAGGAATTAAACATTACCCATGTATAACAGCATGGAAAATTTTAAGAGTCCAGTAGCTGTATCCTTATCCCATGCAACATGTAGAAGTTCTATTGCCAAGAGATTTGCCTCGGAGGGCAACCTTTTACCATTGGTTATAAAGAAAAATAATTAGAAATCCAGGTTTCTTGAGTGAACCGATGTTTACAGATGTTTTTCTTCATTTTTCTAAACCACACGCCATGATAGAAAATAATCTTCAGGAACAATTTGCCGCCAATATTTGGGTTGGAATTGTGGGTAACCACCTCATTGGGCCTCATTTTCTTCCCCATGGACTTAATAGGGAACAATACCAAAGGTTTTTAAAGCACATTCTACCTGAACTTTTAGAGGGACTTCCAATTAGAGAAAGATGTTGTATGTGGTGCATGCAAGACGGTTGCTCCACCACACTTCAGTCTGGTTGCTTGTCAATTTTTGAATGGAAATTAGCCTGATTGTTGGATTGGAAGAGGAGGCCCACAACCATGGCCTCCTCGATAGCCTAACATGAATTATTTCCTTTTTTTTTAATTTCAACAACACACCACGAGTGTTTACAGCCTAAATACTATCGTACCGTGGGTGTTGACAAGGAGGAAAGAGACAGCTTGTTAATTCTGGACTTGAAGCTTTGGAGGTTCGGAGGAGAAGGAAAAACATGTGCCGGCAAGGAATTCCACAACTTGGAAGTCCTCGGGACAAAAGAGCGGGCATAACAAGATGTTCTAAGTCTGGTGACCTGGACAGTAAAAGGGTGCATTCGCTCTGTTCCCCTGGTAAATCTGTTGGGGGCAGCAGGTGGGGGAACTATGGAGGAAAGCTCATCTGAGCAGTGCCCGTGCAGATATCTATATAAGAGAGAGAGAGAGAGAGAGGTCACTAACGGCACGTCGGTGGGCAAGTGATGGCAGCCTTTGGGTGAGGGTAGGGTCACCGATGAGACGTATAGCTCTTTTCTGAATGGAGTCCAGGATAGCGAGTGTAGAAGCGGCAGCAGCACCGCAGATATGGGAGCAGTATTCGAGGTTTGGTCTTATTTGTGAAGTATATAAAGTATAGAGATTAGCCCGGAAGAGAAAACCTAATTTCTTAGCAGCCGCTTCTGCAATTGATGTGACATGTTGGTGCCAATTGAGATTTCGATCCACAGAGATGCCAACAAGTGAAAAGGACTCATTACTTTGAATAACTTGGTTGTTTATTGTGATGGGTCTAGGGCTGGTGTATCTCTTATGAGAAAGAAAGCAAGACTGTGATTTGGTGGGGTTAAATTGTACAAGATTTCTACTTCCCCAGTCCAATATTTATTGGAGATCCACGGAGATAGAACCCTCCATGAGTCTACGATCCTCATCTAATTGGGCTAAAGAGACAGGCTTAGAATATTGTATATTTGAGTGGAGGGTGCTGTCGTCCGCGTAACTGTGAACTGGGTTGGATGTGCTAGAGAGGAGGTCATTGATGTGGAGAAGAAACAAAGTAGGGGCTAAAGCTGAACCTTGAGGAACTCCTGCATTAATTGGATAGTTTAGAGGAATGGCCATCCACGACAACATAAATGCTCCGGTTGGAGAGGAAATTTGCTGTCCACATACAGAGTTTTGGTGGTAGGCCATAGGCAGGTAGTATATTAAGCAGCGCTGCGTGCCAGACCTGGTCGAATGCTTTGGATATGTCTAGAGCGACAATCTGAGATTCGCTGTGTAGTTCCATAGACTTGTTCCAAGAATGGGTGACAAAGGAAAGTAGGTCGGCAGTTGACCTGCGCTGACGGAATCCATACTACCTGTCGTGGAGTAGACTGTGTTTTTTAAGAAATTTTAGTAATTCGGTGTTTATATACTTTTCCATCACTTTAGAGATGACTGAAAGGAGAGAAATAGGCCTGTAGTTGCTAGGAAGCGCTTTCGATCCTTTCTTGGGGACGGGTTGTACTCGAGCAGTTTTCCAGTTACTAGGGAATATGCCTTTATTATAAGATATCTGAAACAGACGAGTCAGGACAGGAGCAAGCTCTGGTGCGCATTTTTTGAGAACAATTGCTGCGATCTCGTCAAGGCCAGAGGCTTTCCTGGTATTAAGAGAAGAGAGCATCTATCGTACCTTTTTAGTTTTGAAAATGATATCCGTCATTTTATGCGCGACATTAGGGACTGTTGGTGGTTGAACATTTGGAGGTGGGTTGAGAGTAGAATTGCCGGCGAACAACGAAGCAAAAATTTCAGCCTTGCCCAGGGCGGTAGAAACAATTTCATCCCCTGAGACAAGAGGTGGGAACGTGCTTTTGCAGAAATTATTCCCAATAGATTTAGCAAGAGTCCAGAAGGGTTTGCCGCCGTTGGAGCTTAAGAGGACTTTGTTTTTGATGTGGTTATTAAACGAGTTTTTTGCCTCAGAAAGAATGCGGACATAGCGGTTTCTTGCGTCGTTAAATGCTTGACGATTTTCTTGACTGGGATTGTGTAGAAGAGTTTTGTGAGCTTTGGCCTTTTCAAGTCTGGCATTGTCACAGGATTTAGAGAACCAGGGCTTTTAAGTGGCTGAAGAGGTTTTCTGTGTACGAGGGATACATAATTCCATGCCAGCTTGGATAATTTCGGTGACGTTTTGTGAGATATCAGAGGGGTCAGGATGAGAGAAGCAGACAGACGCCCATGGAAATGAGGAAAAGTAATCCCGCATTTCGTCCCAGTTTGCGGAGTTGTAGTGCCAAACGATACGTGGGTGTGATGACTGTGTGACCTCGGGTTGCATTGCGCAGGAAGCAGTGACCATGCCGTGGTCTGAGCGACCAAGGGGGGCGGTGACCGATATCTTATAGCATTCAGGTTGTGTAGTAAGAAGGAGATCCAAGGGATTTGAGCTGTGTGTTTGGATACGAGGAAAGTAAGTAGGTTGCTGAACCATATTGGCTAAAGAATTGCTGACTGCAAAGGCCTCCGCTGCTCTCCCTTGTGGATCGGTTTTTGAAGATCCTAGCCATTCCTTATTATGGACATTGAAGTCACCAAGAATAGTGACCTCGGAGGAAGGATATTCGGAAATCAGATGGTCGGTTTTTTCAGAAAGGTAGTCAAAGAGCTGGACAAAGTTGTTGTCAGAAGGTGACCAGTAAATGCAACAGATGAATTTAGTTGCAGCCCTGAGAGTGAGTTTTATCCATAGTATGTCTTTTCTTCCAGCTTCTAAATTGGGGAGTCTGGTGCAGGGTAGATTGCTACGGACGTATGCGCACACGCCTCCATGCAATCTAAAGGAAGTAAGGAGCTCATACTACGGGATATTAAGGCGATTAGTGGCTGTTTTGGCACTGATTTGGGTTTCGGTGAGGAAGAGGAGTTGGGGCCTGTTAGCCTGGAGGAAATGGTGGACGGAGTTCAGGTTAGAATTTAAGCCACATATATTCGAAAAGGATATGTTAAATCTTGATGTTGGCGCCCCCTGTACACCCCTCTCCCGGAGATCCGAATGGAGGGGTATTTTGCCTCCGGAATATTTTGTACAAGGAGGAGCCATCATCATTTTTGCTTATAAGGGAAACCGACTCATACACCAGAACTGGAAACGTCCGTTGGGACTTTACTGGCCCCTTGATGTATGGGGTGGTACCTCCTCGGGCGTGAAAAAATCCTTTACTATTACGTAAACGAACATTCCACTACCACCTGCTGGATTACTTCTTATGGGGACACCTTAAATTATTAGTGTATAAGACACCTGTTCAAAATGAAGATGACTTATGTAATAGAATAGTTGATTCTTATTTGATAATCAAAAATACACCAGGTATTTTCGAGAGAGTTCGTAATTCAATGGTCAGATGAATAAACAGTTGTATTGAAGCTGAAGGTGGTTATTTCCAGCACCTATTGTAGAAAAATGTTACTGTTAAGTTTAAGAAAAATTACTATTAATATTAATAAAAAAGTTTTTTTTTTGTTGAAAGCGGCTAATTTCGAAAAATGTCAGTAGATGTGTTTTATTTTGTATTAATAGTTATGACAGAAAAATGTATTAGAGTAAAAAAAAAAAGAAAGAGTGGTCTTACTATTTTCTATTTTAATTAAACCACCCTGTATTCTTGAAAGGAAGTCATTTAGAACCTACACTTATAGAAACTTGTTGTTTCAAAATCAAGTACTTTCATACCTTAAAGTTTGTGTACATACTTAATTAACACCCTGTATATATATATATATATATATATATATATATATATATATATATATATATATATATATATATATATATATATATGTATGTATATAAACAATGAGAATACCACTGTTACAGGACATTTTATCAGCTAAACTAATCTTAATATGTACCTTCTCAAATTTAACACATCACATTCTATGAAATGAAAATAAAACATATAGGGTAAATGTGCCAGTTAATCGACCACCATCAGTTGTCGACCATTTCCTAATAAAGTATGTAATAACAGCAAAAATAATCCTAACATATGATCGTTGACTACACTCCTGTTTTGACTATATGTTCTGTGAATACGGTTAAAAACACAGGACACTATAGCAATTAATAGGGGAATTAGAGCCTTTCTAATAGTTTCTACTCATGACGGTTCTAACGTTTGTTGCTAAAATTTAAAAAGTGTTAGTGGAGGTTCTTCTTAGAAACAGTATGTATTTATATTATTTAATTGGTAAATCATGATTCGAGATTTTACTAATGTTTTAGTGCTATATTGGCTTTCATTTAAAACAAAAATGCCATGCACATTAGATTTTCTAGTTAAATCTTATGTAGTTGGGAACTGGATTTATAAAATGACGCAAAACCTAGTTTATGACCAGGCTGGTCGGAAATTGGGTCAGAGCATTCACTCATTCTTTTTCTGTCACATGCAGGGTAGAATTTGACTATTTCACTTGGTGTTGTATTGATATCATAGACATCCAGTCTAGTTGTCGACCACCAAACAGCGGGAGTTTCAAAAACAAACTTGAGACGATTTTTAGTGGACGGCAACAGGGTATTGATCTATCAGTCCTTACCACTCTAATATCATGTACGTGTTCTATTAAAATTAAGTACTTCATCAACTCAATCGTCTCTAAAAAAAGCTGCCATGTTTCTTATCAGAAAATTCAGCCCACAGTTTGGAACTGAATTTTGTTAACGAAGAGCAGCCACAAAACTATGACAATAAAAAATTCCCGCTTTCTTTGTCTGAATCTTTCAACAAACACTTAATTTATCCAGAGCCCATCAAAAAGCGATATTATAAGATCAAAGAAGACGTTACCAAGTGCAATTCCTTCAAAGGCCTGGAAAAAGGATAATCTAAAAAAAGTGACAGCACGATATGTTTTAAAGAGAAAATAACAGAAAGGTTAACTTTAAAGGTGACCAGGCAACAAAAAAAAAAAAATAAAGCAACAAGAACAGAAGAGAAAAAAAAAGAAAATTCAAATGAAGAGAACATAAAAAAACAATGTAAAATTAACATCAACCAAGGTTGTGACATTGTATTTGAGCAAGTTAAATGTCTGCACGTTCCGCCTTTCAGAGGGTGCGTAAAACAGTCGGTCCCGTGTGCCATCTGATGTTGGGCACGTTAAATATCCCTACCCTCCTTACAGAAAGACAGGGGTTCAGCAAAAGTTCTAGGATAGTGAGGTGAAACTGCTCATTGGCGTCGGTGATTGGCCATAGTGGCGGAAATAGACCGACGTTAAAGAAAAAAAATAGTTATAAAATAGAGCTTTGAAGTTTTTCTTGATTCTTATTTTTATTCCTAATGTATGACATATTGATTCGACCACGGTAGAGAACTGGTACTTAAGTGGCCGAGAATAGATCGATACTGGTTGAAAACTGGTTAAATTGTCATTTTTCCATTATTTGTTAAATTTTATATATTTTTTGTTTAATTTACGAGGATTAACTTTTTCGATAGTATAAAATATATCTGACGGAATCGGTTTAAAAAAAAAATCCTGCGGTAAATCTTAAATATTATTTCGGCAACTAATAATACTCGTAACTTTACGTTAACTGGTCGACAACCGGCGCATTTACCCTATTCTTTTTGTATATCATAGTTACATTCAGGACACCTCACCTACTGCAGTTCAGAATGGTAGGCAAAATCATGGGTGATCAATTCCATCTCCATTCTTGTCCTGAATTTTCTACAAGAGTGACAGATAAACCAGCCATTGTTGCTTCTGTGTTTCCTTCCACGTGATCTTGCAGATGGAACATGTAGTAGGTTTTGAAGGGGCAATACTGACAAAACATCTCCACACACTTGTTGAAATGGTAGTATTTATAATGTAATGTCATACTAGACTCATACTGTGTAACGTAAGAGTATTTGTCACATTCTACTGTCACCTATATAACTTGACGATCCATATTTTTCAGACGAATCCTCCAGTATATTATCGCTGTGTCCCCTTGACAGAAATATACCTCTTCTGGTTTCTGTTTCCGTCTTTCTCAAGCTGGTTATACCAGCTTCCTCATTTACACTTACCCTCTGAGAAGTTTTGTTTACAAATGGAAAATAAACAGATTTGATATTTGAATACTGACTTGCTTCAGATTCTCTTATTTCTTTCACAGATGATACACAGACAGATTTCATTTTGAAGTTTTTGTGTGTCTGATAATCTTTTATATTGTTCAAAGATGAAAAACACAAGGATCTAACTTTTAAGTTCAAGAGTTTGCGATTCTTTTGTTTTATCTTCACCTGGAATAGCTTCGTTTTCTACCAATACCTCTTCAATTTCTGCAGCATCTATAGAGCCACTTTCTTCTTCATTTACTAGACTTTTCTGATTTAATATCTCCTGTAGCTTTGAAGCGTTGCTGCAAACATGCTCATGGAATGTCATTTTAATGGCAGAGAACAGACAAGTTGCACAACAATACAAACTAAGCTCTGGCAAGTGAAACTGTGTAAGATGTTTATAAAACTGTCCAAGTCTGGTAAATTCGAAATTACAGGAGGGGGCACTCGAGGGTTTCATTTCTGGAATGTAAAGTGAAGTCATAAGATATTAATTTCGATAGGTTGTAAGTATCAAAGCTGCACACATTGCAGCAGTACTTGAAATTGATGTTTCTGTGCATTGTCATGATGTGATCTCCCACATCTGCTCTGTGCATTGCCATGATGTGATCTTCCACATATGCTCTGTATTTAGTAGTGAACTGACAAAATGAGCATTTTGCAGCTTCGAACTGACTCAGATGTGCTTCCAAGGTGTGACGGACCAAACAGGTTCTCAAATTAGTTTCAAAATCACAGTAGGAACAGCTTGCTTCGAATGAACACTTTGTACATGGATGGGACCTCCTCTTCTTCAGTTTGTCTTGTCTCAGAGCTTTTGAATAGCATTGTTTGAGATGTTTGTAAAAAGATTTACGATAATTAAAATCAGAGGTAAATGTATTACATTCAAGGTAAATGATCCCAGAGGCTTCTGAATGCCATGCAATGTCATGTGCTATAAAACCACTGTTGCTACCTACTTTAAAGTTGTTCCATTTATTGTAAACGAGCAAACCATCAGCTCTTGTGTGTTTGCCTTGTATGTGGTCCTGGAGAAAAAATTTGTAAACGAGAAGTTCTTTGCAAATCGGACACACAGCAGAAAGGTCTGTATTTCTATGTACCAACATGTAATGGCAAACTGTACTGAATCTTGTTTCACAAACATATTCACGTTCTTCACATGTAATCACTGGCATAACATTTAAGTTATCACGAGTTTGAGATACTTTTGTTTTAGCTTCAACTGGAACAGCTTCGTTTTCTACCAATACCTCTTCAATTTCTTTAGCATCTATAGAGTCACTTTCTTCTTCATTTGATAGATTTTTCTGATTTAATATCTCCTGCGGCTTTGAAACCTTTTTACAAACATGCCCATGGAATGTGCTCTTTTTAGTGGTAGAGTATGGACATGTGCTATAAAACCACTATTGCTACCTATTTTGAAGTTGCTACATTTATTGCAAATGAGCAAAACATTCAGCTCTTGTGTGTTTGCCTTGTATGTGGTCCTGAAATTAAAATTTGTAACGGATAACTTCTTTGCAAATTGGACAGACAGCAGAAATGTTTTTATTTCTATGTTCGAACCTGTAATGGCAAACTATATTGAATTTGTTTTACAAACATACTGACATTCTTCACACGAAATGACTGTCCAGTTATCATTGTGTAGTTGGGCAATATGTTGAGCAATACGTTGTAAGTTTTTTTTTAACTGACAATAAGGACATTTTATTTGTTTGGTAGCCTTTTCAAAAGTCTGTATATCGTGGTTTTTACTTTCTTCAGCATATTTCGTATCTTTGGTTTCACATGCTGAGGCAGCTCAAGATCCAGGATAATCTCTTTTATAATCTACTTCCCCATCTAACAGTACATCACAGTCAATAAAGTAGTTTTTTCCGAATTCCTTTTTCCAAACTTTTCGCTCAAAAAGAGCACCACTTGGATTATGCCTCCTTTGATGTCTTCTCATTCTCGTTAACCCAGTGTAGGTTGTTTCGCAGTAGCAACATCCATAAAGGGATTTGATTTTTTTATGGTTTCCAAAATGGTTAACAAATGTCTTGATCTCACTAGTGCAGAAGTCACATTCAGGACACTGTATGATAGTTTCCTCGGAATGGTAAGCAAAATCATATGCGATTAACCCCTTTTCATCACTTGACTTCTTATTACATTTAGAACAATCCAAAGGGATGTTCACTTTTCCATTCTTATGTTTCCCTTCTATATAATTAGGCATATAAAAGTTTTTAATTTAGTAACGAAAGGACAAAACTGACACTGCATGGGTACCCACTTACCCGGATGGTTCTTCTTGAAATGCAAAGTGAGTGATGTTTTCGAGTGTTTCACTTTAACAAGCGAATAGCCAGCACCATAAAGCATGGATTCTCCAGACACAGGCACAGGTAGTCTATAGTCTAGTTGATTCAAAAACTTTTTTCAATGTTCAATGTTCTGGTTTGCATTGGCCTTAGCTGCATAGACTCTCCAGCCAGTAGTGGTTTTCTTATTTGGGCTACACCTTCAAAGGTGTGTCTATAACATTCTATATGGCCCAAATGTTAATTCCATTGACTCACACCATGCTAAAATAAAGGTATTATTAAAGGACAAGGATTGTAACACAACATAGAAAAATAATTTAACTCTTCTCTCCCCAGTGCGTCAGCGGGGCATTACACATCCGAAAGACGCCTCTGGATCAGAGAAACATATTATTAGGACGACAGTGAGACACATTTAAAACGTAACACATCATAAAACTATAGAGCTTTTCTTTCTTTTTTTTTCAAATTTTCTGCCCTATGTTTTTAAGAAAATATCTTACTGCTTGAATGACTTCTATGGAATCCGAGAATAATGCCTGATCTAAATGTATCGGTGCGTCTATTTTAAGGTTAATCAAATTATTATATAAGTTACTAAAGAGACCCGAATATCTCTCACATCCGAAAAATATATGTTGGAGACTTCCCACCTCACCACAACTGCACAAATCATTATCCTTGACATTTATTATACAAGCAAGTTCTAAAGCTGGTCAGCTCGTTAATAGTTGGCTGGTGTGGTATACTTGCAATATGGTAGGTGGTAGTGGAACATTCCTTTACGTGATAGTAAAGGATGTTTTTCACGCCCGAGGAGGTACCACCCCTTGCATCAAGGGGCCGGCGAAGTCCCAACGGACGTTTCCGGTTCTGGTGTATGAGTCGGTTTCCTTTATAAGCAAAAATGATCCTCCTTGTACAAAAGATTCCGGAGGCAAAATACCCCACCATTAGGATCTCCGGGAGAGGGGTGTACAGGGGGCGCCAGCATCGAGATTTACAATATCCTTCTCGAATATATGTGGCCTAAATTCTAACCTGAACTTCGTCCACCATTTCCTCCAGGCTAATAGGCCCCAACTCCTCTTCCTGACCGAAACTCAAATCAGTGCTAAAACAGCCACTAATCACCTTAATTTCCCGGGGTATGAGCTCCTTACTTCTTTTAGATTGCATGGAGGCGTGTGCACGTACGTCCGTAGCAATCTACCCTGCACCAGACTCCCCAACTTAGAAGCTGGAAGAAAAGACATACTATGGATAAAACTCTCTCTCAGGGCTGCAACTAAATTCATCTGTTGCATTTACCGGTCACCTTCTGACAACAACTTTGTCCAGCTCTGTGACTACCTTTCTGAAAAAACCGAACATCTGATTTCTGAATATCCTTCCTCCGAGGTCACTATTCTTGGTGACTTCAATGTCCACAATAAGGAATGGCTAGGATCTTCAAAAACCGATCCACAAGAAAGAGCAGCGGAGGCCTTTGCAGTCAGCAATTCTTTAGCCAATATAGTTCAGCAACCTACTTACTTTCCTCGCATCCCAACACACAGCTCAAATCCCTTGGATCTCCTTCTTACTACAAATCCTGACTGCTATAAGATATCAGTCACCGCCCCCCTGGGTCGCTCAGACCACGGCATGGTCACTGCTTCCTGCGCAATGCAACTCGAGGTCACACAGTCACCACACCCACGTATCGTTTGGCACTACAACTCCGCGAACTAAGACCAAATGCGAGATTACTTTTCCTCATTTCCATGGGCGTCTGTCTGCTTCTCTCATCCTGACCCCTCTGATATCTCACAAAACGTCACCGAAATTATCCAAGTTGGGATAGAATTATTTATTCCACGTTCACACAAAACCTCTGCCGCCACTCAAAAGCCCTGGTTCTCTAAATCCTGTGACAAGGCCAGACTTGAAAAGGTCAAAGCTCACAAAAAGCTTCTACACAATCCCAGTCAAGAAAACCGTCAAGCATTTAACGACGCAAGAAACCGCTATGTTCGCATTCTTTCTGAGGCAAAAAACTCGTTTAATAACCACATCAAAAACAAAGTCCTCTTAAGCTCCAGCGGCAGCAAACCCTTCTGGACTCTTGCTAAATCTATTGGGAATAATTTCTGCAAGAGCACGTTCCCACCTCTTTCGAAAAAAAATTTTATCTCAAAGAATAATGGGCCCATTTTAATAAAATTTGGCACGTACCTCGCCTTTGTAACTGGCTTTGATAAGTTCGTTAATCAGAAAAATCTAACGAGGTTTTCCGGAAAAATTTTGAGTTTTCATTTGAAAAAATTTTTTATCTTAAAAAATAAAAAATCTATGATAACCAAATTTGGTAGGTAGGTTTACGATATAAAAAGTAAACTATACACCAAAATTTAGATTTCTATGTTACAAGAAAAAAAAGTTATAATAAAATATTTTGTGCCAGATCATTTCTATAAAAATTCACTACCATAACGCACTTGCTGCGTCCAGAGTTTTTTTCAGATTCCATAGACTGGTCATTCTCAATATTTAACAGAATTTTATTACTTTCATTTTGTGTTAATTGATAAGATTTTTTGTATTGATAAATTTTATCTTGAGTGTTTTTTATAATATCAACCAAAGCAGAATCATTATTTTGTTCAGCTAATTTTTCGACTTGTATTAGTTCATTAGGTGATAACTCAAAAGGACGGGGCCCCATCCCAATACCCACCACCCCGCATTAAGCCATCGGCTTTTACCTGCTGTTCATTAAATTTTATTTAATATATGTAGTATTTAATTAGGTTTTTAGTTGAAGCAAACAAAAAAAAAAGGAAGAGACTCACCAACGGCACACGTAAGGGGATGAGGTAGAAATTCTTATTTACATCCAGATCTTCTTTTAAGGCTTAGTAAGCAAGTGGAACTTGTTAATACCAATTCACTATTTAGTAGCAACCAGTCCAATTTAAAACCATATAATACGAAATAAATAATGTACTTCTACTTGTAATCTTCGGATCAACTTTAAATCATCAAAATGAGCACACGTCTTTTTCGAAGAATTACTACTCTTAGCTGGTTCAACTTCTATATCTTTCAACTTTCACGCTTTCACGTTTAAGCCTTCGGCACACAGCGAGCTTGGCGTGACGTGACGTTATCGAGGCGTGATGATAGCGTGCGACTTATTATGGAAATGTATGAAACACGTCACACAGAAATGTCACGCCACCGCCACGCCAGGGCCGACGTAGTGCGACGCGCTGGAGTCTAGTCGCAATGACAAACGGCGAGTGCGCTGGCGTAGCGTGGCGTGCCGGGTGCGTAGTCTACGGTTCTGTGTTAAATGGGATTCTAGAAACATCGGCACACAGAGAGCGGTATGTGAACACGTCGCACTTGGCTTGATGGAAGACGACGCGAACTTTGTGTATTTATACAACATTGATTGGACGCGAAACATGAATGTCGAACATCTAATTGAGTGTGTGAGGAAACATGTTTACCTATATGACTTGAGTCATAAAGAATATAAAAATACTGGTTTAAAAGCAGCTGTTTGGGAGTCTATTGCGAGAGAATTAAACCAAAGTTGTAAGTATTATTATTTTTTATTCATTGTTATTGAAATATGATACAAACTTATCACGAATTTCGAAGGCCACATTCGAAGACCTTTGGTTCGTAGGTCTAATTGAGGAGAAAGCTATGGGTTCATTTGTAGGTTGGTCCGACTCGACCTGAAAGAATCCCCCTTCTTTTGTTCTTATGTAATTATGAAGGCAACAAGCGGCCTTGACAACATCAGCTGCTGTGTCAACTGCGCTCTCGATGGGTCTACGAAACACTCGCCATTTCTCTGACATAATTCCAAATGCATTTTCCACAACACGCCGTGCCCTACATAGCCGCTTGTTGTAATTTCGTTTCCTTTCATCTAGAGATGCTGTGTTTCTTGGAAAGGGTCGCATCAAAAATGGTTTCAAAGCAAAACCCTCATCTCCAATTAATACAAGAGGTACGGGATCGACCGTACCTGGTAATGGTTTTGGTGGTAATAATGTTTTTCCAAGTAAGAACTCACGATAAAAGGCAGAATTTTCCAAAATACCACTGTCACTCAAACGTCCATAACTTCCTATATCAACAACTATGAATTTATAAAATGGATCGACAATCGCCAATAGTACGATTGAATAGAAATGCTTGTAACAAAAGAAATTTGATCCACTGTTAGGAGGGCATTTAATGGCAACGTGTTTGCCGTCTATGCTGCCTCCGCAATTAGGGAAATTCCATATTTCTCTGTAGCCAATCTCTGCCATTCTCCATGTCTCCTCTGCTGGTGTAGGCATATATACAGACTGTAGAATATCCCATATTTCTTTACATACATTTTTCACAATAGCACCTACGGTAGAGCGTCCAACGCGAAAAGAAAAAGCAATGGTCTGGTAAGAATCTCCTGTGGCCAGGTACCTGGAATAGAGTTACATATTTTATTAATAAATGAAGTAGGTAGGAGTGGGTGTTTTAGTTTAGTATATTTTTGTTTTCAGGCGATTCTGTTAAACATAAATGGAAGACAATAAGGGATGGTTATATAAAGTATAAAAAGCATTTGAAGGGAATTACAGGCTCTGAGAGAAGAGTGTACAACTATGTATGGAGCTCTCAACTAATGTTTTTAGACAGTTACAATGTAACAAGGAAAACTACTTCAAACGTGGGTTCACAAGCTGTAACATGACAGAGCCAACAGTATGACGAGTCGGAGAATGACTTAACTGCAATATCATTACACTCCCCAACACAGACGCAAGTTCCACCAGCATTGGAGCCTTCAACGTCACAAGATATGCCATTACGATCGGAAACCCGTATTTCATACGAACAACCACCACCATCACTTTTGCAACAAGGAGCTCCATCACAACAAGCAAAACGTAAGAGAAATGAACAAGATCAAGGAGACGTAGAAAAAATCATACGTTATCTTAAAACAAAAAAATCTAAGAATTATGATGCCACCGATCATTTATTTATGAGCTACGCAGCAACATTCAAGAAATTTTCACTTAAAAAACAAGCTGAATTAAAAATAGAGCTGGCAAAATTATTTTCGCATGCAGAACTGAAAGAGCTACAAAATGCTGATGAATCACGACCATCTTCAGCAGGAAATTTTTCATCTGCATCTTCATTGTTTACTACTAAAAATTATATAGATCCCGACGAACCAAGTTCAGAAACAAACATAACCCTGCAAACACTAGATGTAAGTTCACCGTATTCAGTGATCAGTTCTACGGAGTCTAACCCTGAGCATGAAGTCAGAGACTCTTCAAGTGTTATGTTGACAACACAGTCAGTTCACCCAGAACATCAAAGTGATTCCTATGTGGTGCAAGACACAAGATTTTATTATTTGCAAGGAGAGGATCTGCAAAACCGAGTAGCCAATATGGAAAGACCACAGGAGCTGCCAATGGAACCACATAACGTGACGAATAATCCAGTATTACTGGTAGCAGATTATAAATAGTATTCCATGAGTTAAATGGCATCTGTTGGATACAAGAAAGTAATCATTAAGAAAAAAAAATTGAATATGTTTTTCATTTAACTTACATTTTTAGCATGAACCGTTTGTTCAGCAAGTGTCACAAGCACACCTCGTTTTTGACTGCACGAAAAAAGTTAATAATTTAGCTTATGGCAGTTTATAATTGTAGTTTTATGTGTATGTCTAATTTAGGTAATCCTGTGTTTAAAGTGCCTCTTTAGTAAACATACAATTCGGGCGAAATCGGAACGTGAACTGGACGCGGGACGATGTGCACTGTTGCCAGATGAGTATAAGCAAGGGTCATTTTAAATATAGAAGGCAATCAAGGGGTGAACAAATGTTTTCATAATGTAAATAAATGATAGTATTGCGTCATGTACATAGATCGATATTTGACATATTTTGCGGAAAGCAGTAGGAAAACGGAAATGTAAACAGTTAATTTTCAGCCTCAGGGGAAAAACGTGTGCCTCTCCTCCCTTTTTTGGTATATCAGTAACATCAACAGAGGTTGTGCCATTGTGATTGAGCAAGGTAATCTGCACGTTCCACCATTCCCAGGGGGCGTAAAGCTGTCGGTCCCGTACCCATGGGATGTTGAGCACATTAAAGACCCAAATTCCCTGGACAGTGAGGTGAATGAATGACACTTTAGTAAAGTCAATGAAGCAATTTCCGTTGCGAATTGCCGATGATAAATACAACTGTATATGCTAATATCAAACGGTAACCAGTATATTATTTTGAAAAATCGCAATGTAAGCGCATGGTAATGAAGCAATTTCTACCGACAACTGTCGATGATAAACATAACGGAGAAAATTGCTCAAAATGGGCTTACCTTCGAAGTGTCTGTTTATATTTTACTTTCCAACCTTAAATGAGTAAGAAAAGTCAATGCAGCAATTTCCGTTGCGAATTGCCGATGATAAATACAACTGTATATGCTAATATCAAACGGTAACCAGTATATTATTTTGAAAAATCGTAATGTAATCGCATGGTAATGAAGCAATTTCTACCGACAACTGTCGATGATAAACATAACGGAGAAAATTGCTCAAAATGGGCTTACCTTCGAAGTGTCTGTTTATATTTTACTTTCCAACCTTAAATGAGTAAGAAAAGTCAATGCAGCAATTTCCGTTGCGAATTGCCGATGATAAATACAACTGTATATGCTAATATCAAACGGTAACCAGTATATTATTTTGAAAAATCGTAATGTAATCGCATGGTAATGAAGCAATTTCTACCGACAACTGTCGATGATAAACAAAACCGAGAAAATTGCTCAAAATGGGCTTACCTTCAAAGTGTCTGTTTATATTTTACTTTGCAACCTTAAATGAGTAAGAAAAGTCAATGAAGCAATTTCCGTTGCGAATTGCCAATGATAAATACAACTGTATATGCTAATATCAAACGGTAACCAATAATTTTGGTGTGTAGTGTACCTTTTCAATCGCAAACCTATCTACCACATTTGGTATTTTAATTTTTGGCATAAAAATGTTTTCCTAATGAAAAGTTACAATTCTTTCGGAAAACCTCGTCCGATTGTCCTGACTAACGACCTTATCCAAGCCATATAGAAAAGGATGGTACATGCCAAACTTTTTCAAAATCGGCACAATAATTTTTTTGTTCACACCGAGAACAAAAAAATTATTGTGTATATATATGAATATATATATATATATATATATATATATATATATATATATATATATATATATATATATATATATATATATATATATATATATATGTATGTATGTATGTATGTATGTATGTATGAATCACACCGAGAACAGAAAAAATATTGTGCCGATTTTGAAAAAGTTTGGCATGTACCATCCTTTTCTATATGGCTTGGATAAGGTCGTTAGTCAGGATAATCGGACGAGGTTTTCCGAAAGAATTGTAACTTTTCATTAGGAAAACATTTTTGTCAAAAATTAAAAAAGCTATGACAACCAAATGTGGTAGATTGCGATTGAAAAGGTACACTACACACCAAAATTACTGGTTACCGTTTGATATTAGCATATACAGTTGTATTTATCATCGGCAATTCTCAACAGAAATTGCTTCATTGACTTTTCTTACTCATTTAAGGTTGGAAAGGAAAATATAAACAGACACTTTGAAGGTAAGCCCATTTTGAGCCATTTTCTAGGTTTTGTTTATCATCGACAGTTGTCGGTAGAAATTGCTTCATTACCATGCGATTACATTGCGATTTTTCAAAATAATATACTGGTTACCGTTTGATATTAGCATATACAGTTGTATTTATCATCGGCAATTCGCAACGGAAATTGCTTCATTGACTTTACTTAAGTGTCATTCATTCACTTCACTGTCCGGGGAATTTGGGTCTTTAACGTGCCCAACATCGCATGGGCACGGGACCGGCGGCTTTACGCCCCCTATGAATGGTGGAACGTGCAGATTACCTTGCCCAATCACAATGGCACAACCTCTGTTGATGTTACTGATGTACCAAAAAAGGGAGGAGAGGCACACGTTTTTCCCCCTGATGCTAAAAATTAACTGTTTACATTTCCGTTTTCCTAGTGCTTTCCGCAAAATATGTTAAATATCGATTTATGTAGATGACGCCATATTTTAATTTATTAAAATTATAAAAACATTTGTTCATCTCTTGATTTCCTTCTATATCACGTTTTTCCCCCTAGACCACAATTGCTGAAAATTAACTGTTTACATTTTCGTTTTCCTACTGCTTTCCGCAAAATACGTCAAATATCGATCTATGTACATGACGGAATACTATCAATTATTTACATTATGAAAACATTTGTTCACCCCTTGATTGCCTTCTATATTTAAAATTACCCTTGCTTATACTCATTTGGCAACAGTGCACATCATCCCGCGTCCAGTTCACGTTCCGATTTCGCCCGAATTGTATGTTTACTAAAGAGGCACTTTAAACACAGGATTACCCTAATTTATTACTTATTAGAAAATAACATATCATTATTCTGCTTTTCTTTTAAATAAAATAACCACGTGTGTGTAATTTATCACTTATTAAAAGATAAATAATAACTCACCTTCAACAGATAGCAAGTCTTTGTCTTGAGCTTATAGCACGCCTCCAATTTGTATCGAGCTTCATTATTTTTTCCTTCAACATATTATAAAGTTCTTCAAAGCTATTTTGTGACATCCGAAAATAAGTATGGAATCTGTCTTCATGAGATTCAAGCTCTCTACACAATCTGTGAAATTCTCCATATTGTTCTCTTCTTTTATTTATTTCATGCACCCATTTTCTTTTTCTACGTTTGCTAGAAACTGCAAACAATAGCAGTAATTCTTCGACGTCTGACTCACTTGACATTACGCTCGAAATTATACTAATCGACGGGCATAGTGTCCCCACGCGCCACTAGGCGGGAATTTGGCGTGGCGTCCACTACTATACGCGACGTGACGCGTGCCTCTCAGTGTGACGATTACGCCACGCTACTGACACGCTGCGGATGCGTCCTGACAACATCCCGCCCGCTGTGTGCCGAAGGCTTTAACGTTTAACAACCAAAAACTTTTTTAAAAATATGGTTTGATTTGGCATTTGGGGTTATTCTTCTTGTTCTTCTTTGTTTATGGCGTCTATCTCTACTAACAATTCGCCAGCTCATTAGGGGTGAGATCATAATCTGTCTGGCTCTTGAAAATGTTATGACCTCTATTCTTCTCTCTTCTGGTTTATATTTATTGATATCTAATTAGCAACACCAAGGATCGGATGCTTAAGGTTTCAAACAGATGTAGATAGTGGGGCTCATAAAACGGTGGTAAGTGATTATATATTTATATTGCTATAATTTAAAAAGGCAATTAGTATTTTAATAGTTTCCAAATTGAGGTGACAAAGTATTATTTTAATATTAAATGGTGATGTAATGCCGGTATTCTGTATTTCTTTATATAAATCTATGCCCGGAATTTTGTTTATTGGGCATTCTAAGATTATATGGTTAATATCTTCTGTTTATGTAAGGAAAATTATACCAAGGTTTTTTAGGATACTTTACTTGAATGTCTTTATACCATTTTGTATGTGTGTTTTTCCCAATGCTCGCTAAATTATTTTTGTATCGCTTGTTTGTATTCAGGTAACAGGTCTAGAGGACTAATTTCTATCGATATTGGCTCATTGAGTTGACACCCTGTTTTGGCCAGGTTGTCTGCCTGCTCGTTTCTGTTGATTCCTCTGTGACCAGGTATCCAAGCAATTTTGATGTACATATTTTCAATTTCTGCTCCTAAAATAGTACTTTTTCTTTTAAGACAGATAAAGTCATTATTCGTGTTCAATCCAGGTATACAATCACTTTATCTATTGCACTACTTGAGTCTGACAGGATAATGGCATTATTAATTTGTTTTTCTAGGCAAAGATTGCAGGCTTTTTGGATTGCTATAACCTCTGCTGTACATACATTGATGTAACTTGGTAATCTAGCTGCAAAGTTTATTTCTAAACTATGTATATATACTCCGAAGCCTGTTTTCTGTAAGTCTTTATATGCGCCAGTGTATACAAGTGTATGTGCGTTTTGGTATTTATCTATTGCCTCTAAGAAATGTATATTAGTTCTGTCCCTTTTAGTTAGATTTAAATTTAGATGTTTTATTTGTGCCATTTGGACTTTGTAACCTGTTTTTTTATCTCCCTTGGGGCTCGTCCGCGGCTTCGCCGCCCCGATAGCACTGCAACCTTTGGCTTATTTAGCATGCCCTTAGTCTTTTTACTCCACCCATTCCAAGATCACTGTGCCTTGAACTAGTCTGCACAGCGATTGGTAGGGTGAAGTTTTATAATGCTCTGTCTCCGGTCTAGACTGACCGTAGATCAGTTGTCTTCTGCGGTCCAGAGCTTTACACTCGCACAAGATGTGCTGGGCTGATTCCTCCCCCTCGCCGCAGAGTCTGCACGCGAGGTCCCCCTCGAACCGCCCCATTTTATGTAGGTGTTTCTTGACGACCATGTGTCCCGTCAAGAGACCTGTTATGTTTCTGAACTATCCTCTGCTAAGATTTGGCAGCTCCACATCTCTCTTTGAACTGGGTTCGTAAATTATTGACTTTCCATGTCTGAGCCCTGGACAATCTGCCCAGTACACCTTGTGTTGGTTTCTGACCCAGGACTTAATAGCTCCCCTGGCAGTGCTCTTTGTCACGCCCAGAGCCGGTTCTCGTCCCGTAAATGGTTCTGCTGACCCTCTCTTCGCGAGACTGCCAGCTTCTTCATTGCCTTTGACCCCCCAGTGACCCGGCACCCCGATGAGGGTTACCTTAGGCCACCAGACCAGTGCCGCTTATGTTAACAATGGTCTGATCACCCTTGTGTACAGCCAGTGGGTCATACTAGGTCATAGTCCCCAGGTTTTCCCATATAGCCACCTAGTGACTGCCTTACGCAGCATTTTTTCAACGTGACCATTCCAGGTTAGCTTAGAGTCCAATACGACCCCAAGATATTTTACCTCCCTGGCCATTGGAATGTTCCTACCGTATAGAGTGAGAGTTATGTGGTTCTCCCACTACCTTTCCACTACTTTCAGTGCGGTCTGCATGCGCTCCGACACTGACTGTGTAACATTTCCTCGGACAATGATGACTGTGGCGGTGGTTCCGACCGCAGTGTTTCCGTCAACACTACTCTATGTTTCTGCATAAATACTCTTGACAGTTAAACGTTGCGTTACGTTATGCTACAGCCAGCTGTCAAGAACTACGGCATATAAGAGACACCAGGCGATCTCTCTCTCTCTCTCTCTCCTCGCTACTAACCGCTACAGTGAACACACGTCCTCTACGCTCGGTCAGTTATCTTTTATGTACTCATGTACTGTTCTAATTGTTATAGTTAAATGTATCATATAGTTTATTCAGTTAGTGAAATAATAAAGTATATTAAATGTTTACGTATGGATTTAATATCAACAAGTGCAATTAAAATCCATATTGGTCACCTCGTGCCGCAAGCCGAAGATGCCGAGCCTGATGTTCCAGCCGACGTTGCCTAACTTCCACGCACGTGCCCATGCCTACAGAAAACGAATATCTAAACAGGTATGTCCTTTCTAATTTAAAAATTATCTGATTTTTTTCACAATGGCCGAAGATTCTACAAGCAGCAATATCATGGCAAGGGTTGCAATAAAATTACCTCCTATATGGAGACGTAACGTGAAAATCTGGCAAATACAGGTTGACGCCCAGTTCGAAATATCGCAGATCAGTTCTGAAAAGACAAAATTCAGTCATGTACTCGCTATACTCGATCCTGATGTCGCAGAGTCAATTTCAGATTTTTTAACCCAACCATTATCATCAACCCCCTATTCAGATCTAATGAAACGTCTTTTATTAGAATTTAAAGAGACCGAAAGTCGCAAAATAAATAAACTTTTAACAGAATTAGAATTAGGCGACAGAAAACCATCGCAACTTTTACGCGAAATGAAGTTTTTAGCCGGTAGTCAGATTGGAGAGGATTTCCTGAAATTTTTAGTTCTACAACGTTTACCAGTCAACGTTCGTTCAATTTTGGCTTCGAGCAACGATTCTCTAGAAAATTTGTCGGTTATAGCAAACAAAATCGTGGAATATTCCGGAGATAAATACAACGTGGCTGAAATTCAGTCACGCGAGCCCGACAAGCTAGCCAAGTTAAAAGCGCAGTTAGAGAAGCTAACAGCATCAGTCAACGAATTGCGAACGCGTTCCCGATCTACCTCCCGAGAAAGACCCAAGCTTTCTCGAAATTCCATAAACACAAATTCCTCAACCTCCACGTGTGGTATCATGAACGATTTGGCAACAAGGCCAAACGTTGCATCCAACCTTGCAATTTTAAAGCAAAACATGTGTCGGAAAACTAATAAGGCACTCCCTCCACACGGCAGGAGACGAGAGCCACCTAACACGCCGCCTTTTTATTTTTGATAGACGCTCCAATATGAAATTTCTAATCGACTCTGGAGCGGATATTTCAGTTATTCCACCCACTCACGACCAACGGAAATTTCAATCGAAACGTACCTTGTATGCTGCAAACGGGACCCCTATTCATACCTATGGCGAACAATCATTAGATTTGGATCTAGGTTTACGCCGTAGGTTCTGCTGGCACTTCACACTTGCCGATATTAAGCAACCAATTATAGGCGCTGATTTTTTAGCAGAGTTTGCTTTACTTGTGGATATGAAACATAGACGTTTAATCGATACAAAGACCAACCTCTCTAAGACCGGTGCTAACCCACCACTAGGAATTAATTCTAAAATTCATCTCGTAGACCCGACACACCAGTACTTCAAATTGCTACAACAATTTCCTGACCTTTTTAAGGAAACTTCTTCTAGCAACCTTCCAGAGGTTGAGTTCTTCCATACTATAAGTACGGAAGGACCACCTGTCACTGCAAAAGCTAGAAGATTGCCCCCGGAAAAGCTAGCTCAAGCAAAGCTAGAATTCCAGCACATGATAAACTTGGGAATTTGTAGACCCTCCAAAAGTCCATGGTCAAGCCCCCTCCACATGGTGCAAAAAAAGGATGGCTCATGGAGACCATGTGGGAATTACCGAGCACTAAACGCTAAAACAATCCCAGACAAATATCCCATTCCAAATTTGCAGGATTTTAATGCCCAGTTAGAAGGCAAACGTATTTTTTCAAAATTGGATATCATTCGCGCTTTCCATCACACCCCAGTAGCACCTCAAGATATTCCCAAAACAGCAGTCATCACTCCATTTGGGTTATTCGAATTTGCTAAAACCCCATTTGGCCTTCGTAATTCAGCACAAACATTTCAAAGATATTTACATTCAATTTTAAGACATCTTGACTTTGCCTACTCCTATCTTGACGATATTCTCGTTGCATCAGCCTCAGAAAAAGAACATCAAGAGCATCTAGCAAAACTTTTTCAGACACTTCAAGACAACGGCATCCGTATCAATTCATCTAAATGTGAATTCGTAGTGGCCGAAATTTCATTTTTAGGTTTTCGTGTAAATAAATCTGGATTATTTCCACTTCCTGAACGCATCAAAGCTATTACCGACCTACCTCTTCCCGATACCATTGAAAAACTCAGATAGCCCAGTCGTAAGAATTAAGGTCCCCACATTTGATGGCTCAGTCCCATGGGGTATTTATCTACGCCAGTTTAAAGCCGCTGCTACAGCAAATGGTTGAGGCGAGAGAGAGAGAAAGCGACCTCGTTAATAGTAGCTCTCAGAGGAGATGCCCTCAACGTGCTTCAAGGAATTCCCAGGAAAGAACCGCTGAGTTTTGACAGCATTAGACAACAATTGGAAATGAGGTTTGGCGACCAGCATTTACAACAGTTGTATCGATTGCAGTTGAAAAATCGTTGTCAAAAACCGGGCGAAAGTCTCCAACATCTCCACGCCGACGTTGTCAAACTAACGTGATTAGCCTACCCCATAGCTCCGCTGGAGTTTTTAAACCAGCTGTCGGTGCAAACCTTCATTGACGCCATTAGAGATACCGACACGCAGCAGGCGCTGAGGATGGCGAGACACAAAAACTTGAACGATGCTTTGGCACATGCCTTGGAGTTTGAAGTGGTAAAGCAAACGTCGAAAAGTCATGTGAAAGTAAGCAGTCTCCAAGTCCAAGAAGAAAATAAAACTGATTTATCCAAGATCATGCAGCTACTAGAGAAAATAGCAGAACAAATAAGGCCGACGTCTGATGGACACCCAATAAGAGCTCACCGTGCAAATGTCTTGCGCTGCTGGAACTGTTGCAAGGTGGGACATATAAAGGGCGAATGTTGGGCTCTAAGATCACGCGCAAGGGAGAAAGTGAAGCTAAGGCCGATAACCATTTCTCAGGTTAGCGATTCCGGCAGCGCTCTCGTCGTAGACGGATACGTAAGCGGTAATAAGACCCAGATGGTGGTCGAGACAGGCGCACTTAGGACGATTATTCGCCGCGACATGGTTCCAAGATGGCAAGTAAGAGAGCCAGACAGAGTGTACAGAGTAAATGCAGTCGGTGGTGATCGGATTCAGGTATTTGGCGAAACTGATGTCGAGCTGCAAATTGGGACATGGAAGGCAAAGCAGAGAGCCATAGTCGCCGCCATATCAGACCCGATTATAATTGGCTTGGACATACTTCAGGGTCAGTGCTCTAAACTTGATCTTGGCACTAACATCCTGACTATCGGCGGTGAAGAAATAATAATGACGCCTGACAGTAACCTGGTAGTGCGGAAAATCACCATAGAGGAAAATAGCAACGCCTGCCGTGAAAGTGCCATTACAGTGAAGAGAGCTGTGAGAGGAAGAGACGTCCCAGTTACTCAGCCAGAAGCAAGAGGACAAGAAAGTATGAGAGAAATACAAGACGAAGGGTGCAAAGATCACGTAAATGTGAAGCCAACCCAGAAAACGGCCAGTAAACACATTTGTTGGACCAGAGGCGATGTCGAAAGGATTAATAGGGCCCGCCGGGATATTTGTGCAAGTAGAAACAACAGAACAACAGCAACTACACGGAAGAACCAGTACCACCTAAGAACTTCGCTTGAAGGAAGCCCCGACATATTGACGAGAAGGAAAACCACCCACTCTGCTGTCGAAATGCATATACGAATAGAAATCGACCGCATGAAGACCCGTTATGACGTGCCACCTAATTCAGCTGGTTTTAAAGAAGAAGATCGGGTGTTGTTCTACAAGCCAGTACGACGCAAGCGACAGTCACCTAAACTACAGAAATTATGGGTAGGTCTGAATAACGTGGTCCATAGGCTCAATAGCGTTGTCTATCACATTCAGAGAAGCCCGAAGAGCAAGATGAAGGTGGTCCATATGCACAGACTTACACCATGTCAAGAAATGTCAGAATTCAACCGGGACGATTGAATATAAAAGTGCCCCCCTTTTATATGTCATTTGTCTATGAGAATTAAGTTTAGGTACTTCGTTATTTCTATGGTAGTGTGTTAGTAACTGCGAACACTCTCGAACGATATTTCCAGAAGAGACCAGAAGTGATAGGTGTAGAATAGTGTAAAAGATCTAGAATGTCTATAGACAGATATAAATAGACGAGCGATGCGCAGAATAAGTTAGTTCGGTATCGAATAAGGTGGTGTAAAGAAGTGATCATAGAGTATAAAGCGAATTAACAGTGTGTCGTGGTATAGGAAGCGATCATAGAAGGCGATAGTAGAATATAAGTCTATGGACATTAAATAATAGAGAAGAGATATATTTTAGTTGACACTGGTGTTGGAAAATAGTTGGTAATAATAAATTAGTAGTTTGGAAAGCTGTGTTTTGTTAGTAAACAAATCCAGAACCCCGTAGAACGTAACTATATATATATATATATATATATATATATATATATATATATATATATATATATACATATATATATATATATATATATATATATATATATATATATATATATATATATATATATATATATATATATATATATATATATATATATATGTATATATATATATATATATATAAACCTATAAAATTAGCATAATTAGCGCACATTAAAAAAAATTTCAAAAGTCAGGATCTCGTCAATAATGAATTTTTTAAAAGAAAATTCACTAAAAAGCACCTCACCCAGGTCTTTTATGTCGTAAAACTGCAAAACTTCATTGATTAGTCGTCACGGTACGAATACAGGTAACGAAAAAATCGGGTGCCATTTATAATTATGAATTATGCATTCAAGACCGCAAGTGGATGCACCATGATAAAGACAGCAGCATTAATCTTTACTCTATCAGATTATCATAGAGCTATAAAACAATCAAAATAAATTACAGAATAGAATAGAAGTAGAATAGAACTGGGATTTTTTTGAAACGACATATTATTATTATTATTATTGTTGTTGGAACGCGTGAGGGGGAATAACCTAACCTAAAAGAAAAGCCTGGAGCTTATATTGTGTCTCCTATCGTATCATGTGTATTGATGTTGATATTATTGATGATACAATTAGGAAAAAAACCTACTATATCATAAAATTCTAAGTAAACAGTGTACTACCAGTTATAAAATTACCAAACTGGGATAAACATATTGTGTTTGCTTCTTGCTTTAGATTCAGGGATATCGAAGTTATGGAATTCCTGGAAAAATGCATCAGAAATAAACTGTGCTGTCGTAAGCAGATTTTAAATTAACTTCGCTTCAGTTATCATCTCAGTTGAAAGTGTTGTTATCGGTGTTGTTAATGAACTACATGAATGAGTCTCATAAACATGAGTGTTTTACAAAGTTTTCATTTGTTTTCATTATTACAATTACTGCTTTTTTTGAGGAATGTTGCTACCGGTAATATTCAGTCGCTGGGCAATTGCGTAATAGCACATAACAATGAAGAATTTACGTTCAGAAGGTAAGCCTATTAAACCAGTTAATTAGGTCTACTTTAATTGTATATAAAAACAATCTCTTAACCTTATCAGTGGTAAGATTGCCATGAAACTGGCACATTCTAATTTACAAAACAAATTGTGCCTCATTATTGTTATTTTTCCTGAGTGTTAGAAGTGTTTTTTTTTTGACTGTGTGATAGGATGGTGGTGTCATTGATTGACTATTTCACAAATTTTAATATTGTTTGATAGGTCATATCTTCAAATATGAGCATTCCGGTGTACATAGTACCTACATATCATTGGGATGGTTGTTAATAATAAGCGCGAATTAGGGCCCCTAGAACCCAAATCTAAGGTTAGTTAAAAAGTTTATGTATATATATGTATATATATATATATATATATATATATATATATATATATATATATATATATATATATATATATATGTATGTATATGTATGTATAGATATATACAACCGATAACTTAAAAAATACTTCACCAATCGAAACGAAATTTTGCAATTTCCTTCATTTTGTTAATATCTTGGATGAGTTCATTAGACAGTTTTGACACTCAAATACTCAAATACTTTTAGAAAAAAATGAAAAAAACTCAATATCTTTTAAATTTTAAATATTAAACTAAAACATGACAAGCACGTACACATTGTACAAGTGGTCCTACCTACCAAATTTGAACTCAATTGGTTCAGTAGATCTTGAGTTATAACTAAATAAAAAAAATCAATAATCCACTATATGACCTGAAATTAGCTCTAAAGGGATGCCTTATAATGTTAGACAAGGTCAGACAGATAAATCAAGGTTCCGCTGCCACTTCAAACAAAATCTCCAAATTAAGTTTTAAACAGACATGCTACGAAAATATGTCACAATAAACAATCCGCGGGGTTACCATTTACGACAACTCTCATCTAAATATGTAGATATCAGAAAAATGTAAATAAATAGAAATTTTAATGAAAGTGATTCAATTTGTTTAAAAGCAATCTAGAACTACATTTTATTATATTATATTTATATTATACATATAAATATTAGGCTTCCTATTTTCACGGCATTTAAAACCCATTTCCATCTCTCTAGTTTAATCTGACAAAACCACTAATTGTCATTTGTTAACTGGCAGGAGTCATGAGAGAAACGTGTACGTTTTGCGCATAACCTTGAATTCGACTCCGCTAATACCTTAGAATCTCAGAATATAAAACAACTACCTACACAAATAGATAAATAATAACCTAACTGTTAATTTTAACATAACTTTAACAAATGCCTTCGGGCGTCGACTGTGACTGTAGTATATCATCCATTCAAACAAATAAGAAAGTGGTTGTGTACATCAGATTCAGGTTCTTAATCAATGCATGTAGGTACTGAAACAAAATTATTTCAAGAAGAAATATACCTATCTCAAACTAATAAGTATAATATCTAGGGTACCTAGATACTTATGGTTTCTTTACTCTTAGCTTTTACTCTTTATGGAACATTTGAAGTAAATGAAACTACATAATATCATAAAACAGTTTAAATTACATATATAATCAGATGTACAGTCTAAATTATTATAATTATAATTTCAAAATGTTGTACTGTTTATATTGTATTTCATTTTCAAAAAGTATGGATACAGTAATAGTAAATAGGTGTTGAAAAGAGTTTAGGTGCAGCAGGTGCGTTATGGTACCGATTTTTTAAAAATATTTCAAATGATAACTCAATTTCCCATTAAACTAGAATCTTCAGTTTTGATACATAGTAAAACCCATATAAAGGCAGCATGGGTACTAGATTTGAAAAACAACTACAAATTTCTTTTAAAAAACCTTTTTTGTTATTTGGTTTGCATAAACTGGTTCGATGACTAAAATGGATCAACCAAACGATTAATAAGTAAAAATGCCTGCCAAGCTTATAATTTAGCAGGTACATTCCTTTTGGAAATAAAAATAAATTTTCGATAAATTGGAGGTTTCGCTTATGGGCGACTTTTAGAAAAAAAATTCAGAAACATGCTTAGAACCCTTTCTGGATGCACATACCACAAGAAATTTTTTTTGCAAACGGCCCCTAAGAAAGTTCAGGACCAGGAATGAATAGGGGTGCTGGGCAGGGAAGAAGATACAAAGGAAATGTGAGCGGAAAGTTTGAAAACCCCAGCTTAGCTGGACCTATCTGAGCTACCTTTTACCCATTTTGCAGCAATACTTCCTTAAAGTCCTGTTTACTTCGCCCAGAACTCTTTTTCACCGCAGGTCCCTCAACTTTCTTGGGGGTTGTTCCGAAGAAATTTTACTTGTTTATATTGTTCTTTTTATGCATTGAGGGTGGTTGTAGGCATGTAGAAGGGGGAGGAGAACTCCCGTGATGAAGCCGCTAACCAAGATTTTCAATTTATGTTTAAATAATTGTTACCTCATTTAATTTGTTTAAAATTTTTTCCAAAAATGAATTTGAGGTTGCCTTGTTTGTCAGTCTCACAGAGAGCTACAACATTTAAAAAAGTATGTATACAGCAACAGTTAATAAGCGATAAAGACGGTCTGGGTGCAGCAAGTACGTTGTGGTAGAGAATTTTCATACAAATATTTCAAATCTGATAACTCAATTTCCCATTAAGCTATAATCTGCAATCTTGAGCCATAGTAAAACTCATGTAAAATACCTTTTTGTTTGTTTTGTTTGAAAAAACTAGTTCGATTGGGTTGACTAAAACAAAACCACCCAAGCAATTAATAAGGAAAAATACCTGCTATATTGATAATTTGGAACGTACATTCTGTTTGTGAATAATTAATTTTTTCTGGAAAACTTTTGTAACTAATGAAATTTGTAACACAATTTTTTAAAACGACCTGCAGTATTTACATATATGTACCAAATTTTAATTTTCTAGCTCCAGAGAAAATAGAAATTTCTTCAAGTAATCGCTTACTGGGACCTTTAAAGCAATCTCCAAGATCCATTTAAATTTAAAGAATTAGTTTTAATAATGTACTTTACTAATAGTGTACATTTCTTATGAAAATTCACTACTATAATGCACTTGTTGTGTCCCGAACTTTGTTATATTATATACAAATACCAAACATAATATATACATACAAACACACACGCACACAAATATATATATATATATATATATATATATATATATATATATATATATATATATATATATGATATATGTATTATTTTTACTTTGACGTCGGCCTATTACCGCGACGCCAGGGAGCAGTTTCACTTCACTATCCTGGAAATTTTGCCGAATCCCTGCCTTTCTGTAAGGAGGGTAGGGATCTTTAACGTGCTCAACATCGCCTGGACACGGGACCGACGGCTTTACGCCCTCTCCGAAGGGCGGATAGGGTTTAAAAAAATTAAATCATGAAAAGGATGACCCACCCCTAATTCACCCCTTTTTGAGTTTATATCCACTTCAGATTTTTGTCAAATAAGGATGTTGATAAAAGAAAACCATCTACCAAATATGGTTGTTATATATTAGGGCACTGCTGCAATATAGCTGTTTCTTGTAATTATTAAATAATCTTCCGAGGTCAATATCTCACCAACCATGGGCGTCAGAGAAAAATTTTATATAAAAAATCGGCTTGTTTTGAGGTACTCTACACGCACACCTTCTGTGTCCATTGCGCTGTGAATCACTCTCTCTCTCTCTCTCTCTATATATATATATATATATATATATATATATATATATATATATATATATATATATATATATATATATATATATATATATATATATATATATATATATATATATATATATATATATATAATTGAACCTCGCCCTGGATATAGGTTTTAGGGGGCCTAGTTCACGCTCATTTGAAGACATTTTTTCAAAAGTCGGGATATCCTGACTAGTGAATTTTTTCTAAGAAAATTCACTAAAAGAAAAACAAACTAAGTGTATTAATTATTTTATAGTATTATCAAAACATATTGTTCTTTAAATCGATTTTTAACGAAAACGGGTCGAAATATCGAAACGAAACAAGAATACATAATTAATCGACAATAGGCATGGATGCAAAATGATAATGTTTTGTATCCTCCTACTATGTCGAAAAGCATAACTATTGGACAATTGATAGTCCCTTTATTAATCTTATTTTTAAAGGGGTAGACATTGATCCAATCCAATCCATGGCAGGTGGTAGTGGAATTTTCCTTTACGTAATAGTAAAGGATTTTTTCACGCCCGAGGAGGTACCACCCCATACATCAAGGGGCCGGTGAAGTCCCAACGGACGTTTCCGGTTCTGGTGTATGAGTCGGCTTCCCTTATAAGCAAAAATGATGATGGCTCCTCCTTGTACAAAATATTCCGGAGGCAAAATACCCCTCCATTCGGATCTCCGGGAGAGGGGTGTACAGGGGGCTAACAGGCCCCAACTCCTCTTCCTCACCGAAACCCAAATCAGTGCCAAAACAGCCACTAATCACACTAAATTTCCCGGGGTATGAGCTCCTTACTTCCTTTAGATTGCACGGAGGCGTGTGCGCATAGTCCGTAGCAATATACCCTGCACCAGACTCCCCAATTTAGAAGCTGGAAGAAAAGACATACTATGGATAAAACTTTCTCTCAGGGCTGCAACTAAATTCATCTGTTGCATTTACCGGTCACCTTCTGACAACAACTTTGTCCAGCTCTTTGACTACCTTTCTGAAAAAACCGACTATCTGATTTCTGAATATCCTTCCTCGAAGGTCACTATTCTTGGTGACTTCAATGCCCCTAATAAGGAATGGCTAGGATCTTCAAAAACCGATCCACAAGGAAGAGCAGCGGAGGCCTTTGCAGTCAGCAATTCTTTAGCCAATATGGTTCAGCAACCTACTTACTTTCCTCGTATCCCAACACACAGCTCAAATCCCTTGGATCTCCTTACTACACAACTTGAATGCTATAAGATATCAGTCACCGCCCTCCTTGGTCGCTCAGACCACGGCATGGTCACTGCTTCCTGCGCAATGCAACCCGAGGTCACACAGTCATCACACCCACGTATCGTTTGGCACTACAACTCCGCAAACTGGGACGAAATGCGGGATTACTTTTCCTTATTTCCATGGGCGTCTGTCTGCTTCTCTCATCCTGACCCCTCTGATATCTCACAAAACGTCACCGAAATTATCCAAGCTGGCATGGAATTATTTATCCCACGTACAACAGAAACCTCTTCAGCCACTCAAAAGCCCTGGTTCTCTAAATCCTGTGACAAGGCCAGACTTCAAAAGGTCAAAGCTCACAAAACGCTTCTACACAATCCCAGTCAAGAAAATCGTCAAGCATTTAACGACGCAAGAAACCGCTATGTCCGCATTCTTTCTGAGGCAAAAAACTCGTTTAATAACCACATCAAATCAAGTCCTCTTAAGATCCAACGGCGGCAAACCTTTCTGGACTCTTGCTAAATCTATTGGGAATAATTTCTGCAAAAGCACGTTCCCACCTCTTGTCTCAGGGGATGAAATTGTTTCCACCGCCCTGGGCAAGGCTGAACTTTTTGCTTTGTTGTTCGCCGGCAATTCTACTCTCAACCCACCTCCAAATGTTCAACCACCAACAGTCCCCAATGTCACGCATAAAATTACTGATATCATTTTCAAAACTAAAAAGGTACGAAAGATGCTCTCTTCTCTTAATACCAGGAAAGCCTCTGGCCTTGACGAGATCCCAGCAACTGTTCTCAAAAAATGCGCACCAGAACTTGCTCCTGTCCTGACTCGTCTGTTTCAGATATCTTATAATAAAGGCATATTCCCTAGTAACTGGAAAACTGCTCGAGTACAACCCATCCCCAAGAAAGGATCCAAAGCGCTTCCCAGCAACAACAGGCCTATTTATCTCCTTTCAGTCGTCTCTAAAGTGATGGAAAAGTATATAAACACCGAATTACTAAAATTTCTTGAAAAACACAGTCTAATCCACGACAGGCAGTATGGATTCCGTCAGCGCAGATCGACTGCCGAACTCCTTTCCTTTGTCACCCATTCTTGGAACAAGTCTATGGAACAACACGGTGAATCCCAGATTGTTGCTCTAGACATATCCAAAGCATTCGACCAGGTCTAGCACGCAGCGCTGCTTAATAAACTACCGGCCTATGGCAACTGTATCCAATTAATGCTGGAGTTCCTCAAGGTTCAGCTTTAGCCCCTACTTTGTTTCTTCTCCACATCAATGACCTCCTCTCGAGCACATCCAACCCAGTTCACAGCTACGCGGACGACAGCACCCTCCAGTCAAATATACAATATTCTAAGCCTGTCTCTTTAGCCCAATTAGATGAGGATTGCAGACTCATGGAGGGTTCGGTCTCCGTGGATCTCCAAAAAATATTAGACTGGGGAAGTAGAAATCTTGTACAATTCAACGCCACCAAAACTAAGTCTTGCTTTCTTTCTCACAAGAGATACACCAGCCCTAGACCCATCACAATGAACAACCAAGTTACTCAAAGTAATGAGTCCTTTTCACTTGTTGGCATTTCTGTGGATCGAAATCTCAATCGGTACCAACATGTCACATCAATTGCAGAAGCGGCTGCTAAGAAATTAGGTTTCCTCTTCCGGGCTCGCAAATACTTTTCACCGACTAATCTCTATACCTTAGATACTTCACAAATAAGGCCAAACCTCGAATACCGCTCCCACATCTGTGGTGCCGCTGCCACTTCTACGCTCGCTATCCTGAACTCCATTCAGAAGAGAGCTATATGTCTCATCGGTGACCCTACCCTCTCCCAAAGGCTGCCATCCCTTGCCCACCATCCTGAACTCCATTCAGAAGAGAGCTATATGTCTCATCGGTGACCCTACCCTCTCCCAAAGGCTGCCATCCCTTGCCCACCGACGTGCCGTTGGTGACCTCTCTCTCTCTCTCTCTCTTTTACAGATATCTGCACGGGCAGTGCTCGGAGGAGCTTTCTTCCATAGTTTCTTCACCTGCTGCCCCCAACAGTTCTACCAGGGGAATAGAGCGAATGTACCCTTTTACTGTGCAGGTCACCAGATATAGAACATCTTGTTATGGCCGCTCTTTTGTCCCGAGGACTTCCAAGTTGTGGAATTCCTTGCCGGCACATGTTTTTCCTTCTCCTCCGAACCTCCAAACCTTCAAGTCCAGAATTAACAAGCTGCCTCTTTCCTCCTTGTCAACAACCACGGTACGATAGTATTTATGGTGTGTTGTTGAAATTAAAAAAAAAACTAAAAAATGATTGTTCTTTCAGGCGTAAATGTCGGTGAAATTAGTCGTCAGTGGCGCCCTCTATGAGCATGACATATTTGCAACATGTATCTTATTCGTCGCCTAAAAAACATGGCTTCACAAATTTTCAAGTTCCTAACCTAGATATTTTCAAAGTAATGACAAAAAAAACTAATTAAAATTTTTACTTTCAACACCCTGTATTTCCGAAACTATCAACTTTTGGATAAGGCATGTTTGCGCTAATTGTCACAGTTTGACATGCAGTATCTCTAGTTTTCGGATTTCCCATTGTTAATGAATCACCCTGTATATGTATTTTAATTTTATATCCCCTAAGATTATATTCGCGATGTTTTTTGTTTCCTTTTAAAATGCAGTGACTTAACCTATATAATGTTTGTATGGCCAATAATTTATTATTATCATTATACGAGGGAAGTAGTTTTCCCTCTGCATTCCCACAAAACATACCTGATTTAAACCATTTGGACGTTTTTATAATTTTTCCGGGATATTTAATTAATTAAGTAATTTAGATATGCGGTCAAAAATTTAAAAAAAATAAAGAAAATAAATTTCATTTTCAGCGAGATTAATGAAGGAGTTTTTGAAGGTAGCAAGATTTACTTTTCAATCTGTGATACTTTGGGCAGTGATGGCAAGTTTGGTGTTCCTAATTGTAAAAAAAATAGTAAAGTGTGTATTATAGAAAACGCTAACCAGAGAACGTATAGTGCAGGATTCGACTTTAAAATAGGTAAGATTTTAATTTGGGACTACTCTACTCCTTAAGTTTAAAAAAAAAAATATTTCTAATTAATTTTTTTAGAAGGAAAAGGAAATTTAGCGCTTCGTTCATATGGTGGAGAGAAATGTCTCTCAGATAAAACTAAAAGTTACAGTATATTGGTTCATTTGGAATGCAATGACATGAAGGTATGTGTTGCATAGTTTTTTTTTAAATTGAAGCTTGATTTTTAATATTTTATTTATTTGCCTCATACTTTTTAGCAAATTTCCGTAGAAAACATTGGGTAATAAAGAGATTACGACTTTAGGTTTTCAGAAAACTTTTTCAAACTAAATAAAATAAAATAAATTCGGGACGCAGCAAGTGAGCTATAGAAGCGAATTTTCATAAGAATTGTACACTCTCATTATAAGGCATATTAGTAAAGTTAATACTTTAAACTTATACAGGCCTTGAAGATCGATTTTAGAGGTTCTAGTACGCGCACATTTGAAGAATTCTTACCATCGCTTTCTCTCTATTATCAAAAAAATCTTGCATTCTAACTCCTTTTGAAAAAAATGTCCTTAACTCAATTTTCTATGAAGCTAAAGAACTAAATTTTGCTATATCTGTAGATAGTGTAAGTGAGTCCATGAATTTTATCACAAAAGAAGGATATAGTACAGAAAAGATATATTAAAATAATGTGTAACACCGACAAATATAGTGTAATATGTGTATATATATATATATATATATATATATATATATATATATATATATATATATATATATATATATATATATATATATATATATTTATTTATTTTTTTATTTCAACTGCAAGTCATCCTACCGAAATGTGACTGTTCGGGAGACGGGTAGTAACTTATTCCACTGTTAAAATATTTGCCTAGCATAATATTTATGACAAACGAGAAATATCTAGCATCGGAAAGATCTAGTACACCTAACACTCTATCACTACATTCTTCTAGACAGAGAAAGATACACTAAATGTGTTACTGTGTAAACAGATAAAACGAGAAAAAAAAGAGATGTGGGTACAGCATACTGTGTAGGATGGTCCGGAAGTTGTATCGAGAAACTCCTAGTACACTAGTAGCATGGTAAAAACGAATTTGTATTAAATACTTTTCTATTACAGCAATAAAGCATCAAGCATCCTTTCATATTACATTTCCACCGTAGTATAGTAAAATGACACTAAACCTGTAGACTGTAGCGGAAAATGGTCAACCAATCTAGAATCTAGGTACCTGGCACTCAGCTGTGTTGCCGCTGTTCATAATTTTTACTCGCAATGGAAAATATTTTACTTCCTGTAACGTATATGTTTAAGTAATATTAAAATGTATTCGCCTCACCAGTTCTTATATAATGATTATTAAGTATTATTCAAAAAAGCTGTAGTTATAAAAATGGTAATACGGTATTTCAGGAAACTTTATATATGAAAGATAAATATTATGATCTCCAAGAGAGATATCAAAGATAATATCGGGTAGTACCTGTTTACATAAAATTAATGAAAATGTGGACAAAGAGATACCCAGCGTCATTTTTTATTATACTCAGTTTGTTACAGCGTCGGAAACGTATCGCTATTTCTCCAAAAGATGAAATTAAATTTTTGGTGCTGTCAGACAATAATAATGAAATTAATATACGAAATTATTTTCTGATCATCCAAACGTTTTTGATTATTTTATCTTTCAAGTATCTTATCATCACCCTGTCAAAAACAAACTTCCACTATGTATCATTTAAGTTATTTTCTAAAATTATCTAAAATATGTTTTATGTTTTAAGTATATTTCTATGTGGATTTTTCCTAATAAGTTTAGGAAAATGTTGATCCAGTAATTTACTAGAAAAGTTCAAGAACTATATGTCATGCAAATTAATTCTATAGGATTCCTAATAGACTAATGCACAGTTGTGTAGTGTGTTTTTTATTTACCTACCGTCGGTCTCTTTTCGCAACTATGGCCAATCACCAACAACAGGGAAGAGTTTCACCTCACCAACCTATAAATTTTGCCAAACTTCTTTCCTTTTTGTAACGAGGATAAGGATCATTAACATGCCAACATGGTATGGACACGGGTCTGGAGGCTTTACGTTCCCTCCGAAGAACGAAGCTTGCACACATTCAGATTGCTCAAATACTATGGCGCTTCAGGAGATGTAAAACTATAGTTTGTGCTGTAATGTTTTTAAGGAAATAAATTTGTTCCTCGCCTCAGCATGCCCGGATGTCGAATCCAAGCCTTTTGCACAAACGGCTCATGCTCTATCCGTTATGGCACTGAGGCTACTAATGTCAGACAGCTTTGATAAATAATAATCAGGTAATTGGTAGTTACAATTCATTACTCACTGATTATTACTTGTGTTGCACAAAAACAAGTGTGCTCTTTTATAATTCTGTAAAAAATTGTTTATTAACCAAGAACATATTTTTTGGTGTAACAAAACTAATAATCTTTATTAATTTTATTATTCATTTGTTAGATGATGATTGTTGGACAAAACTTTGTGCAACCGGGGATAAGACATGACTTTTTTGGTATCAATTCTGTTTTCCAAGTAATACAGCACATAAATAGATTTGGTCTTGTTTGGTGTTCCAAAAACAATTTCAATAGATTTAGAGAGGTCTACAGGCAGTGAAATTGACTGCAAAGGCGAGTTAAAGCAAAAAAAGAAGTAAATTTGTTTCAATTTCTATCCTGAATATACAATTTCTAGAATAGTATTTTGCTAAAATAAGCAGCTATTGAAATGTGTAAATATTTTATATCATAGTATAGTATTTGAATAAAACTACGTAGAATAAGTGACGATTTTCTAGGAAGTAAAAGCGCCAGGTTGTCAGTATTTGTCATTTTCAAAATATTGATCAGATGAATGTAGCCCATTATTATTATTATTATTATTTGTATTTTTTTTTAATCAGTCATAAACACACACCGAAAATTGTACTATATTAATGCAAATAAATGTACGTGTAACTGTATGTCAGTATTCTTTAAACATATTTATGGGAATGCATATAAATATGTCTCTGCACACATGCGTGCATGCATGCGTGCGCATGCGTTTGTGTTTGTGTGTGTGTACGTGTATGATGTGGGCTTTTGGATATGAAAAAAAAATGCTCGTTTTAAGTTTAGAGCCATATAGACAAATCTGGGTAAATACCTAAAGAATTAATAACAGAAAAAAAATGCAGAGAACTTTTTCAAAATATGTACTTAATCTTTCGATATTTTCTTGTATTTTGTCTGAATTTTTCCGAAAAGACTCTTAAGAAATATATTACTATTAAACTTGCAGTTTCTTGTTATTAAGTAAAAGTTAAACTGACTAGTTTATAAAAAAAAATCTCGGGACGCAGCAAGTGCGTTATGGTAGTGAATTTTCATAAAAATGTTTTTATTGCAAATATGTGTGTTTTCTTTTTAAGAAAGCAGACATCAATTTTGGTTACCAGTATAACCTATATAGAAAAAGCAGGCATCAAATTTGATTACCAGTATAACATATATAGTAAAAACAATGTGCCATGTTTCATCAAAATAACTTGATTGTTTGAAAACGTACAGAAATTTCCAAAAGTGTTACTGAAAAAATCCGTTTCTTGGTCAACCTTATAGGTTAATAGCAAATTGAGCTTTTCAAATATGAAGTATTTAATCAAAATTCGCAACCACAACGCACTTGCTGCCTCCAGAATTTCTTAACTTACAAACATGCATTATATTTCGATGGAAAATGCAAAAAAATAAGGCGTTTTCGACAAAAAAAAATTATTTGTATCACCAACGACTTATGGGCCACCCTGTAATTGTCGCAATAATTTTTTAAGATGTAGCTCAAAACACCGTATAATTAATGTATACAATATTTTTTCATATCTTGTATAATAACGAATATATTGAGCTTTATTGATTTTTTACGAAAATTCGACAAAAATTATATACCATTAAACAATAAACTCTATAGCTAAGGCTACTGCCAAGCATCAGAGAAAGGGTCTATTAGAAATGAATTTTCTGGAAATATTTTAGTAAAATGAAGGACAATGACGGTTGAAACTAAGAGTTCGGTGTATGTAAAACATTCTTCTTGAGACATTTTCTTTCCATAGATCGTATTAGATTCAAGTTATTTGCCTAAATGTTGCGAATTTTGACGTTTTCAATTGTCACTTTGACGTTTTGAGGAAACCCCCAATTTATTTTTCTTTAAATGCCCATAACTTTTTTGTCTTTTGACCTACAGAGCTAAATTTTGGTAGGTGGCACACCTATAACGATATAAACCAGCTTACCAAATTTGGTTGCCCTTACTTTGTTAATTTTGGAGATATAAATATTTTGCGAAAGAAAAAACAAATTTTTCCGGGAAAACCTCGGCGGATTTTCCTGGCTAACAAAATTATCCAAGCGACTTGTGAAAGGAATGTACTCACCAATTTTGACGTTTAAAATCGCAATTTTGACGTTTTGAGGAAAATCCAAATTTATTTTTCTTTGAATGCCTGTAACTTTTTTATCCTTTAACTTACGGAGCTAAATTTTGGTAGGTAACTTGCCTATAATGATATAAATCCGCATATGAAATTTGGTTGCCCTTACTTTGTTAATTCCGGAGATATAATTTTTTTTCGAAAGAAAACACAAAATTTTCCGGGAAAACCTAGACCGATTTTCCTGGCTAACGAACTTATCCAAGCCATTTGCAAAAGGAATTTATTCACCAAATTTAATCAAAATCGGCCCATTATTTTTTGAGTTATCGGTGTGATACATATATATATATATAATATATATATATATATATATATATATATATATATATATATATATATATATATATATATATATATATATATATATATATAAACATATAAAAATTTAAACCGACCCCGGATATGTGTTCTGGGGGGCCTAATTAGCGCTCATTTGAAGAAATTTTTTCAAAATTCAAAAGTCGGGATCTCCTCATTAGTGAATTTTTTTTAAGAAAATTCACTAATAAATAAATAAAAAAGCTTAAAAAAGTGTCATTGATTAATAGTCCTCAAGGTACTGTTTGTAGGAAATATTTGTCCCATAGGCCTACTTTCTGCTCTCTTCAGACGCCTTTATTTAAATGTGCGTATTAACATATATCACTTGAAACATATTTTAATAATGAGTTATAAAATTTTAGTTTCCTAAGAAGAGAATATGCTCGTGTTTCACTTCGATAGGGTGCCCGATTTTCGAGAAAACCCATTTTGAAAATTATGTCATATGCGATAAAATATCACAGAACCGATGGTAACTTATATTTGGACATTTTTTTAAATTTCATTTAAAATTGTATTTTATAAATATCCTCCACCCGGTGTACTATAAGTGTAAATTAAGCTTAAAATTGAGTTACATTTTATAGAAAACATAACTCATATTTTTAATTAGCAGGCCATAGATTACAAATGTAATTAGTGCCATTGATTTTAACTAAGTATTCTATGATCAAAAGTAAGACAGAATACTCGTATAAACAAGTTCCGAAAAAAGTTTCACAAGAGCTCTTTCAGACGAAGATACCATATGAGAGATACGTGTATCCGGGATACTGAATTACGGTCCAAATTTTCAATATACTGTATCTCACAGCGAGCGCCCAGCATCGGTCATGGTCAGATTTTATTAATTAATCCTAATTATATAGCTAAGCTAAGTTGTCGGTATAAAAAAATTATGTCATCCGTATTAATAATTTCGATCTTCTAATTCACCAGCCCACTATACTAAATGAATATAATAAATATTCGAGGTTCGCCTGCCATTCCAAAAAGTAAGCGTGTTTTTAGAAATGTCTGTGCGAGATACAGATTTTGTCTCCGACGGCTGAGAAGGAGGGATGGAGAAATTTGGTATTGCAATACTGAATGTGTCGCCTGATCCAGTCCAGTGTGAGGAGGTCCATTTAAGTACACACATTACAGAATCCTGGTCTAAAAGAGCTCCACAGGAGCTATCTACAGCCCTCCACAAGGTATAAAATTTGACATGATGAAAGTTTTGCTTCCTCTGATATTGTTTAATTACGTTTTGTACTGATGTACCACATTTTATTTTTGTTTCTAGGGAAATACCCATTTTTATTTTTTAAATCAGTCTCAAATCTACTCATAAACAAATCTGCAATAAAAGGCGATAATGGATTGCCCATAGCTGTGCCTTCAGTTTGTTCAAAAAACTCATTGTTAAATTGGAAAATATTTTGTTTTATACAAAGGCTAGTTAGAGTTAAATATTATTTGCAGACGTCTTGACATATTGTTCACATAGTAAACATGTATAGATTAATTATATACATTATTACAGTTCTTTCTGTTTGTTTTCTTTCTTTTTTGTTATTTCCTTTAGAATATTTTAGCTTAAGATTCTTGTACTAATGTTTCTTTGTACTTTGTCCTATCAATGGGTTGTACGTGTTGGACATATAAATTATTATTATAGTGTATATTGTTTTTGTATTTACAGTACAAACCAGAATTTATTTCTCATGACAACTGCACCTACGAAATAGAAATGATGAAGCCTGGCTGCAAACGAATGTGTACAGAATTATTTGATGGCAGCTTAATTGATTTAACGCCTCTAGATAAGACTGAAGTAGTTACCTATAGAGACAAGAAATTCTCGATACGGTTATGTGGTGAAAATACAAATTGTGGAAAATCTGGGGTGTCCAGTTGTCAGATTTTATCCAATGGTAAGATTATTCCCCTTTCATTAACTGGCACGCAAGAAGTGAACTTTAACAAAGAAAAACACATGTTATATGTGAAAGGGAAAAATGAAGAATCGGGAAAAGGTAAGTCTTACTGAAAATTAAATGAGTTTGTTTATAGTGTCTGCCTCTTTAATATCTTAAAAGGTTCGGGATGCAGCAAGTGCGTTATAGTAGTGAATTTTTATAAGAATTGTACACTATTGGTAAGATATATTATTAAAACTAATTCTTTAAATTTAAATGGACCTTGGAGATCGGTTTCAGAGTTCCAGTTAGCGATTATTTGAAATATATGGAGCTAAAAAATTAAAATTCTGTCTTTAAAAAAATGGTGTTAGAAATTTAATTAAAGTTACAAAAGTTTTTCAGAAAAAAATTAATTACTTACAAAGAGAATGTACCTGTCACATTAAAAATGTGGCAGGTATTTACCCTTATTAATTGCTTGGATGATTTTGTTTTAGTCAACCCATCCAGTTAACAATAAACAAAAAGGGTTTTTTATGTTATGGTAGAAAATGTTCGTAAAAATATTTCAAATCCGATAGCTTAATAAATTCCCATTAAGCCAGCATCTTCAATCTTGAACCTTAGTAACACCTATGTAAACGACCATGGGTAATAAATTAAAGAAAAATAACATAATGAGCTTTGCGGATAACTACAAATTTGTTTTAAAAAACCTTTTTTGTTGTTTATTGTTTGCAAAAACTGGATGGGTTGACTAAAACAAAACGATCCAAGCAATTAATAAGGAAAAATACCTGTCATATTTTGATTGATTCAATTTGTAATTTTTTTTTTCTGAAAAACTGTTGTAACTTTAATGAAATTTGTAACACTACTGAATTCAAAAGTAAGCGATTTTTTGCGTGAACTGCCCCTGAAAAAGATATTTTCTTGCTGGTACCAATTGGATGGTGCTCCGGCACATTGTGCTAGAATTATAACAGAAAAATTGAGCTGGTTGTTTGATGGCAGATGGAATCGGAGAGGTGGATCATTGGAATGGCCTTCAAGATCACCTCACCTAACACCTCTCGACTTCTATCTTTGAGGTGTTGTAAAGAGTAAAGTATAACAAGCACCATGTAATTCAAGGGAATCTCTTGAGGAAAAAGTACTACTAACTAGACTTCATATTTGCCGCAAGAAGAAATTCAAACCTTACCGACTGAAGGTGTCCGATGAAGAATGATTATGTGTTGTGAACAACATGGGCAACATTTTGAACAATTATGTTAGTTTTGTTTTTCAATCTACTTTTTAATTTCATATTTTTTCTTTTCGTTAATAATACAATTTTACTGCATACAGACTTGGAGAATACTTCTCTGGCTTCAGAGAAGTATTCTCCAAGTCTGTATGCAGTATGGACAAGTTTCACCAAGTAAGGGCAACAACAATCAATGAATACAATTTTAGTTTGTAACTGTTTGATTGGAACATGTTGAATAATTTAATCTTAGATTGTGCTCATCATTCGAGATAACGCAGTTTAATTATTTTTTTTACAAGAGAAGTTTATATTTTACCTTGCTGCATTAATAGCCTACATGTATATTATTGTTCACTGTGTTGATGCTACAAAATTTTTCTAGGACGAAGGGATTTTGTGCTTACTGTTTTCTGTAACTGGGAAACAGAATTTAGTAACATTACTTACAAGCCAAAGAGCAAGGAAGGTAAAAAGTTTGATTTTGAAATCCATTCAAGGTATGGGTGTGTTAATGTCCATCAAGATTGTATGGTAAGTGTGGTTTTTAGTTTGTATAGTCTGTATAATGAATTTTTGCATGCGTATGAAATTAGGTAGGACCTATGTTCCTCTGATAGACGAATTAAATGAGCGAGTTATCTAGTAAACGTTCTAAGAGTCGACTTTTTCTAGGCTGTACTTGCATATAGAAGCTGGTACTCAGTGCCTGGGTTAACTGAAAGAAACACCTGCAAAATTCAACTGCAAAGGTATTTAAGTGTATAACGATAGAATAACTTGCTATAATCTTAACTACAGCTGGTGCACATACACTATTACAGATAAAGATACAAAGTGAATTCTCGGTATCCCAGAGAGTGTCATACTTCACCTCTCAAGACCGTACTTCGAGGGCGACTATCTCCTTGCACCCCGGCACAGCTCCGCCTGCAGTCGTAGCTCCGGTGGCAACAGGCTAACTCCTCTCACATACACTGCATTGCTTCAGTACCCTCCACTTAAATCTACAAACAATGATAAGGGATTTTTTTTACCACAGACAAGCGAGCAGTGTTAGTTAACATATAAGATAAATGATTAACATATTTATTAACGAAAAGTTACATAAAATTAAAAATGTTTCTGAAAACTAACGAAGGTGACAACGCTTACTAGGCATAGCAGACATCAGCAGGTAATCTAACATATGGTTTTAGATCAACATTATTTTGAAAAGCAAGTTCCCGACCATCGCTGTCTTACAGAATATAAAAATTCAGCCCTAGTTCCTTGACTCTGATACAGACTATAATATTTCGCTAATATATCTGTCCTTTGGCATAATTCGCAAGGAGCCTCGACATATCTGTTAGATTTGCGCCTCTTTGACCAATACAATCTGGCCTTCATATGCTCGTATTTTTTCATTCTGCTGAAATGAGCAGGCTCAAAATTAAGATCAACCACCTGGTCTCACAATTTGTAGAACAGCCTCTCCGCCCCTCCTCTCCTGAGCAGTCCTTCCTGACAGAGGGTATACCATTCTCGCAACATTTGAAACTGGCAACCCCCCAGACCATTGTCGAAACTGTATGTTTGAACATATAATCCCTTTTCAAGCTCGGGATATGCCACTGTGACTAATTTTCCTTTCTCACATTTTCAAAAGCGTCGTGCTCAATATGTGTCCACTCCCAAGCAACATTTTTCTTCACAATCACCCTGGTGAGGTATACTTAGTCCGAGCTTCCTCTATGACCCCGTATTCTACCATTTCATCAAGTTGTCTGCGGCCTTCTTGCTGGTACACAACTGGAATGGGATAGGATCTTGTCGAGAATGGCGTACTATTTCCACAAGAAGTTCATGCTCCTAATTGAGAATCCTAAAAAAAACTCCTAAATTCCTTTACAAGCTCGAAGAGTTTATCCTTCGCTTTGGGCCCCTTCAAACTCGTAGCCTCCACAGCAATCGTTAATGTATCCTCTGAGTAATTCAACCTACAGCTTGACCGTTTGTTCATTCACTGACGATTCTTCGAGCTGTATGTTGTTAGCCATCATTTTATTCACATAAATGAGTGATCGTTCCTCAAGTTTGCAACTAAAAACAATACGTACATCATAGCCAATTGCTAAAAAACTCAGCATAAGCACCCCAAAATCTATATAGGCGTTGGTCTGTTTTCATCAAACACATCGCAAAATAACCTGTTGGTTTAGCTTTGGCACAACCAGGCAATTAACTTGTAGTTGAATTCCATCTATTTTTAGTGGAAGTAGAGTTCAATGTGAATAATTGTCGTAGCGCTAGTCAGTGCTGCTTCTTTGACATTTTGATCCAGTGGCATTATTTTATTAGATCATAGGGAGCTTTTGTAAACCGTGCAAAGCATTGTCATAACACAGTGAACTGTTTAGTTACTTTAGCAACCGATTATTAGGACCGTGGATCCTGGATACATTAAGTTACATGTTATTTTGCTTATATTTGTCTTATTTACATGGTTTCTTATGGGATATAAGCACAAATTCGGTAAAACGGTCGGCCTTTTTTCTATCATGTAGAGTTTACCATCAATTTCTATTCTCAGCGTGCTCAGACTTGCAAAACCGCAAACATCCAGTGATTGTTTACTTCGATTTCATCAAGATGGGCACCATGTTGCCAAATTTGGTTTCTACTCGTCGGATTACCATGACACGTGAGATACCTCTACGTCACTTAATAACAAAGTTGCTTTGCGCCGCCTCCGGCGTCGGTATATACCATTTTTGAATTCTACTCATCAAGACTAGTGACACTATACCTCTACACCGCTTAATAACAAAGTTGGTTTGCACATGCGCAAACCGACATCTTTGCGTACGTCACACCACCAAAAATCAAAATGGCTGGTCTTCTTATTTTGACAGATGGTGCCACCTGTCATTTAAAAATTTAAATTTCCCGGGTTTTTCACTTCCGGTCGGCCATCTTGGACGTCATTTCGATGACGTCACTCCAGGTTAGCACCCTATTGGTCGTCTATCCATCCACCATATTGGAATGTCAATTGTCAACCGCCATCTTAGACTACGTCATCTCAGGTTAGATCCATCCACCCTGTGACGTCACTGCGCGCATACGCAGTGCTGGCGGAGGCTCCAGAACTCCCCATCTATACCTATTATATATATATATATATATATATATATATATATATATATATATATATATATATATATGCCATCTTCGATGACATCACTCCAGGTTAGCACCCTATTGGTCGTCTATCCATCCACCATATTGGAATGTCAACTGTCAACTGTCAACTGTCAACCGCCATCTTAGACTGCGTCATCTCAGGTTAGACCCATCCACCCTGTGACGTCACTGCATGCGCAGTGCTGGAGGAGGCTCCAGAACTCCCCATCTATACCTACTATATATACACACACACACACACACACACACACACACACATATATATATATATATATATATATATATATATATATATATATATATATATATATATATATATATATATATATATATATATATATATATATATATATATATATATACATATACATATACATATACATATACATATACATATACATATACATATACATATAAAAATCGAAACTGACCCCGGATATGTGTTCTAGGGCGCCTAATTAGCGCTCATTTGGAGAAATTTTTTCAGAATTCAAAAGTCGGGATCTCATTTGTGAATTTCTTTTAAAGAAAAATCATTAAAACACAATGCATTAAAATACAATAAAAATACGTACAAATAAGCTTCACCTTATACTAAAATGTTCATTCCTTGAATAAACTGAGTGATCTCAAACGTATTTATTTGGCTCTGTCTTAAATTGCACAATCCCAGTGATATCGCTTATGTACACAGGTAAAATGGCTGTATCCACTTATTGCCGTATATTTTGTTTGTTTTTGGAAAAGCGAAGTAGAGTGCTAAGGTCTAGCAACAATACCTGTATTTCTAGTGAGATAATTATTTCCTAATACATTAAAATAATTTGGATTTTCTCTCACAAAGAGTGACCAACTAGAAATATATGAGTGAGTAAAACGTCATTATTCGAAGGTGAACAAATATAGGAGCAGAATGTTCATCATAACTTGTACCATCCGATACTCTCACAATGCGTTTTTGAGTAACGAAGAGTCTGTGTGCATATGCTGATGCTTCCCAAATTATGAGTCTGCTAACTACGAATGCCTGATAAAACAGCCAAAGCTTACTATCGTCCACTGTATATTTTAAATTAGATAAATCAAAGTAGGTACTATAATCAGCGTGAGCCTCCCAGGTTAGAAACTTATCTAGGATAACCTCTACAAATTTTGTATTGGATGCTGTATTTTTGTTATTATGCAGACTGGAAGCACTGTTTCATCTTGCGTGAATATTTTCAAATTCGATATTAACAGTTTTTTCGAGAATCAAAATAAGTTTATTTTCCCTACACCAATCAGACATTCCTCTCACAACCTTAGTACAAGAGACTTCCAGTTTTGAAGAGGTACTAGTGTAAGGTTGTTTCTTTGAGTGCCAGGATAACGCAGTGAAGAAAGTTTTCTATTATATTTATTTATTTACAACTTCCTGGTCGGTTCTTTCTACTGCAGAACACAACCCGGGATATTTCTTCCGGGCAGGGCTCCTTTTAGAGTTCTCAGGTTACAGTGCAGCCAGCCTACGGTGAGCTTTTGGTTGCCTTTTTGTGGGAGGAGCAAACGTGGCATATCGTTCGGCCGACAGTTCATTGGGCCGACACATCGTAAAGTCGACACTACAATAGAGGGGCGATTCAACCGAGACTAGCGCTTTTTTCAGTATTTGTTTGGCCGACTGGCTGAAGCCTAATATTGATCTCTGCTTCATATTTAGTTGCAAAACATGACATATAAGCAAAATTGAAATAAAAATGCCAATTTATATGCAGGGCAATACACACTATATGTTTAAAATGGCTTACATAATAAAGTTATTTGTGTAAAAAAAGATGTTGAGTTATTAGATACAAATAAACATACTTATGGGTAATTGATTGTTATATATGTACATATGTATGAAACTCAATCCTGACTCACCTTAATGAAAAGGTCATTTTCTGATTTTAAAAAAATCGATTGATATAAGATTTATTCCATATTTTAATTACAGAAATGTGATTTAAAGTGAAGCCACATATTATTAAGCATTTATTTTCAAGAAAGTTATCTTTGATGGTATCTACTTTTTCACATATTATAATGCATAGTTGCAGAATTGTTTGAAAATTTATGGTGGAGGGCAAAAGGTTTAGTACTTCTTTTTTTATAAATGTATATAGGCAATGAAAAAAAATCATTGGAGATTGAATATGTGCTCATGCCATTAAAGTTATTTGTGTAAAAAAAATTTGTTGAGTTAGATATAAATAAATATACTTATGGATAAATCCTTGTTTTTGAAGAAGATATAAATAGTTGTAAGCCTGAATTACAATGTCCACACTCAAAGAAACTATGGAAAAAGGCTGGCAGTTCTGTTATTGTCTTAAAAAAATCGAATGATATGTTTTATTCAATTTGATTTAAAGAAAAACCAGATTTTCATAAACTTTCTATTTTCTTCTTTTATTGCCAAATATTTTCAAAAAAGCTGTCTTACATTATTTTGTAATGCCTTTATTGGCGGCAAATTTATTTTGCAAAATTTATTATCGAGGGCGATACGTTATAAAAATATTTCACTGCCATAAAATAATATTAGTAATTATATATATATATATATATATATATATATATATATATATATATATATATATATATATATATATATATATATATATATATATATATATATATATATATATATACATAACAAAAATTTTAGATCATTTATATGAACACTCACTTCCATAGCGAGCTTTGTCGCGTCCAGACTTTTTATTATGAGTAGCAGAATGTTCGCCACATGATTGTACACTTATTTTCTTATGCTGGTTGCATTTTTGCGCATTCACTGTTTTTGGAATACCTAACAATACTTTAATTCTTTATAAACTCAGTGTGCAGTTCTCCCGACGTATAACATTTCTCAATCAGCATATTTTTATAATATTCATTGATAACAAATTAAATTGTCCGGTTATTAATAATAAACTGACAGATTAATAAGGTTGGAACTGAAATGGTCTCAAAAACTTTTAAAAAATTTTAATTACAATTTGGACATATATTTACTATTTTAGTTTAAGTATGTTTTATGAAAATTCACCGCCATAACGCACTTGCTGCGGCCACACTTTTTTGTTGTTATAGACAAACCTTATTAAGGCGCCTTTTATTATTTTTTTCAAATATATCGGAATGAATGTGTGCTTTTGTAAAGGTATGACTATATATACATACATCAAGATTATTCAAGATTCTCGCTTATTAAGATTTGAAATATTTTTATAACTCTTTGCAACAAAGCAGTTGCTGTATGTAGACTTTTTTTATACTTTTATTTACTATTTACCATTTAAAAAAATAAAACTCACTACCACAAGTAACTTGCTGCATACAAGTTTTTTAACAAATATTTACTGTTTAACAACAGGAATTTTTTATGCAAATTTGTTACGCATTTGCCCACATTTTTTTATAATATAGGTATACTATATCCACACGGAAAGGTGTTACGGAAATTGCCTATTGCATAAAGTTAAACACTACCGCGATGAAATACACTCGACCAAAAAATTATTGTACGTCCGCCTAAATGAATTGGTGTATGCAGGGGTTGCATACATGTAGACGCTGTCGGTCGAACGATACACAGTCAGAAGCAAAGGGGGTCATGTGGAATGAGCTCACCGTTTATAGCACGCAGGACTTAGCATCTGGTAAACTCAGCAACTTTGGCGTCTTGGCCAGACCAGTGGGTTACGATCGGAAATCAGCGCCACTCACAGGCACCCTGGGCAGTCAAAACCAAGGGGGCAAAAGGGGTCATGTGGAACGAGCTTCCCTTGTTTAGCACACAGGACTCAACATCTGGTACTAAACAACTTTGGCTTCTTGGCCAGACCAGTGGGCTACGATTGGCAATCTGTGCCGTTTATAGGCGGTGAGGTTTAGTCTTCGATGCTTACGTCCAGGAATCAACGGCTGGGGCAGGCGGGTCAGGCTAGCTAGATCGTACCGTGCTATTACATCCAGGAATCCACACTGTTGTAATAGCCAGCAAATCATTTACCATACTGCGGTATAATAGCAGGGCAAACTCACCTAGGACTGTCGATGCTTGGCTGGCACGTGGACTGGTCGGACTGCTGTTTTACTGGCTACTCTGTTGGTGTACTTAAATACGGCTTGAAGTGAACTGATTTTCCTTTAATTCTCAGCTTCCGTTTATAGGCATTTGTCGATGATAAAATGTAGATAGCCGATGATAAGACATTATCACCTGATAATATGTTGTCTTGATAAACCACTTTTTCCTCGGTTTCGTTTGTTCTTTAAATTAAATTGTATGAATAAATTAATGTGTGTAAATTTACTGGCTACATATGGTTAATTAAATTGTATCAAGGTGTGTTTTTATTCACCTTGTTACACTAGCTGCAACATGGAATGGAGTGTCATTGGCAAATTGACATATATTAGCACTTTGATTCTTAATAAAGTATTGCTGCAGACTATTTGTATACAAAAGAAAAATAATTGGGGACAGGAGATCTCCCTGTGGGACCCCTCTCAAAGTATTACTAAATCTGGACTTTATCTGCACTTTCGCAGTATTGTCACACTCCCCAGTCAGCTGTACATATTGTTTTCTGTTTGGGAGACAGCTGGCAAACCATTCCAACCCAATACAATGGATACTGCATTGTTTCAGTGTTTGCAAAAGCTGCTCATGATCCACTAGGTCATGTGTCGTATATACATTTAAAAATGTAATTGTTGTATTATGAATTGGATGAATAATTTTTTTTTCCAGTTCAGTGCTGGGCAACTGTCCGAAGCTCAGACATACTCGGATGTCCACCCAGCATCATTATTCCTGTGTTATTATTATATTTTCTGTGCATAAATATTATAGTCAATAATTTTAAGTCTGTCTATAATATGTGGCTAATGCTAATATTACGATTTGAAAACACTTGTGACATCTAAGTTTATATTAGATGTGATTATTTCCTTAATATTACATTGGTTTTATAAACAAAATCACAGACTAAACAATTTTCTTTTCCAACAGATTTTTAATGACTACTCCAAATCAAGATTCAATTTGTCTGGGCTATACAATCCCAAAGGATTTTGGAATGTTACAGGTTTCCCCAAAGGCCAAATGTTATTGAATTTATGTGGTAACTTGGAATTAGGTTCCGTCCAAAATAAATGTACAAGTAAGTGATCAAAAAATCGTAATCCTGCAGCTTATATTTATGACAAACAGTTCTTTAATATCCTCATAATAGCACTTTTTCTTTTTTTTTTCCCATGGGACCCATCTACAAATTTGTTCCGGATGCACTGCTGCCTTAAAAGCTTATTGGGCTTACCCCTGCTTAAGTTTTCTTTAAAGAGCAGTGAGGAATTGAGTACCCTGTACCAGCTTGTACAGCTTCATCCAAAGATGTAAAAGAAAATCATCCGGTACTATTATTGGCCTCTTCTAATGTTCAGTGCCTCGCATGTGCACAATATGAGATGTTTAGGTTTCTTTCACATAATCTGCAACTCAGGACTCGTGCATATTTCTTGTTGTTAGAGGTGCATTCTAACCCTAACAATAACCTCTCCTGTCAGGTAGCAGTTATGCGCTTCTTTTGCTGCAGGGGCTTTTAATAACTTCCTTGCTATGGTCTAAACCTGGTATACTTTCCCATAAAAATATGTTTACTTTTTCTTACATTTCGCATTTTGGTACAAACAAAGCTGTCTCAGGACCTTTGTATTCTGCAGCCACACTGACTCGCTAATTCATCAGCTTTTTAGTAGTTTCCATTGATCTCACCGTGGCCTGGCATCTAGATAAATTTTACGATGTTCTGGTTTGTTAGACACCATCACCTTAGCCATATGTTAAATTTAACAATATTAGTTCAGAAGTTTTTCGTGTGTAATATTGATAACAGGTAAATGTGCTTATAACATAAATATCGATATTTTATACTTTTAATCTGACTAACAATATGTATTATCTAATGAGAATATTGTTACCCAGAGATTGAATAAATATGGCGCCCCTCAGAAATCAATTTTGAAGTCCACTTTTTTTTAAATTTTCATAAACAACATTAATTGATCCTAATGCAAAATGTATACTGCATGCTGATGATTCCTCTAAAAGGCATTAGTTAAACTATACTGCGCCTGGACCACTTTGCTAGTACCAGATTATGATTATTACCATTTATTTGAAGAACCAACAGATTTTACAAGTACTAGTTCCAAATGCTTGAATAATATATTTACAGATAGCTCAAAGCAGCAGCTAAAAACTGAAACACTAAATTTACACATCTCTGACCACTTTAGACAGGTGCTTACCTACAAAAAACAGGTTATCAGACAAAGTTTTAGAGAAACATATGAAAGATACCTTACTAAAGAAAACTAAAACGGTTCCTGGTTCATATGAATTCTGTTGATTGGGGGCCTACTTTGCAGACAGTGATCCACAAACAAACTTCTCCAGAGTTCATTAGTTCTTCCTTATGTGCTACAACAAATATTTTCTCGAATGAAAATCTAGGATACAAATTCAAACCCCAAAGGTAAACTGGTCTTCAAATGAATTAAAATGTCTTGAATATCAGCTCTCATCAATCGCAGCAAAGACAATATGGTTGGTTAAAAGAGCTAACAAGTCATTAACGGCATATCAAACTTGCCAAATTGGAACACTATGGTACTAGGGGTTTGCCAGTGAGGCTGATGAGGTCATACCTTACCAACCCGTAACAAAGAGTAAAGCTAAATGAACAGTACTCAAGCTGGGAGCCAGAAAACTTCGGTATACCTCAGGTTTCGCTATTGGGGCCTCTCTTATTCATTGTATATACAAATGATCTTCCAGAAAGTGTTTCATCTGATGCAGCGTCTCTCTATGCGGAAGATACCTCATTTGTTAACATTGGTAGAAATGAAGTTGAACTTGATGTGAGAAGTGTCACTATGTCAGAATCAGGAGAATGGTTCATAAATAATAAACACAAACTCAATGTGAACAAAACAAATGTTTTGAATATCAGCTCCCACCAACTGCAGCAAAGAGAACAACAATCTGTGAAATTTCTTGGCGTGTATCTGTATCTGTTGAGGCGTTGAACACCATCAGTAATTACCAGACTGTGTTGACAGCTAATCATGCATGTTTCCATAGTAGGGCTAACTATGGTATCCTAATATTGGGGAGTAGCACTGGAGTGTCTGAAATATTTCTCCAACAAAAAGCTGCAGAAGAATAATCTGCTCAGTGGACAGCCACACAAGTCGTAGAACCTTCTTCCAGAAAACAGGTATACTTACCTTCTTTTCATTCGGCTCAAATCTCCCGAATATAATGTATTACTGATACTACATTTGTAGGGGCCATAATTATTCTGTTTAAGAATCAAACTTTTCTTTTGAAACCCCACACTCGTTCGCCAATTACCTGGTAGATGTACTTGGTTTATAATTAACGAATGCCAAAACTCTTTCTTTGTCTTCCTCTTTAATGTTCGACTTCTTAGTTTTTGATTTGTTGAATGAACCATAAACCTTAAGATTGATTTCTAGTTTCGCAAAAAGTCTTTTATCTGGCTGCCTTCTTTCCATGTATTATAGTAAGAAATAGAACAATACATATTCAAATACTGATATTTTAAATTTATTATTTATTCACGGATGTTGCAAGGGTATCATAAACAGCACATGTACAGTTTTTAATGAGACAAATCCCAATTTGCCACCACTGAACAGAAAAAAGTTAAGAAGAATTTAGTTAGGAATTCTTATTAAAAACTGTACATGTTCTGTTTATAATCCTATTGAAACGTCCGTGAATAAATAATAAATTTAGAAATCGGCATTTGAATATGTATTATGTTCTATTTCTTATAAACATTAAATTAAACTGGCACTGCGGAGAAGCTAACAACAAATAACTGGTGACAGCTTAGTTGTTTGTTTTGAAGTTTTGCTAAGAATTTTACAGCCATCCTTGCAAGAAATTACATAATTTAAGTTCATTACACAAAAAACAACAGTGTACAACTTAAAAATTTGAAGAAATAGGTATAGGGAACCTTATATCGTTTGAAAGGGAATAAAATTTTGTATCAGAATATGGAAAGATCTACAGGCTGTTCTATTTCAGAAACCTGACCTGGAAGGTTTGAATTTAACTAAACTGCATTAAATTTCCACCACTCTGTATGCAATTAGGCCACTTTGAAAGTATAGATAGGAAGCTTAGAGATTCAGCTAGCCTTCCTGAGTATTGCTGATATCTTTCTTACTGTAAAATACACATTGTTTTAAATTAGTTACTGTTTCTTTAAAATTTTTTGGAAAAAAATAATTAAATATCTTGAAAACAGTTAGTTTTAGGAATGGGGAAACTTGATAAAAGTCCACCTAAAACCCTACGTAGAATCCAAAAATGCAACAATATACAGGCTGTTTCATTTAAAATAGTGAACATGGCGTCAATTTCGGGTTTAACCGGAAGTGGTACGTGGGTGCCATTATTTTACTTGAATAGGGATTGCCCGAAAACACTGTTGTCCAAATTTTCAACATTCCAGTCAAAGTAGTCTCTGAAATAATTCTAATGGGCCGTCACCGTGACACATCTGTATATGGAAACACAAAAAATGCAATTTACTCAGCTATTTAAAAGAATATATATATATATATATATATATATATATATATATATATATATATATATATATATAACCCTATATATTTAAAAAGCTCTCAATGAGCCGGATCCAGTGACATAACAATATACAGAAAAAACTATTTGCATCATTGAGTGCATAAATAAGAAAATTATTAGAATTACTTTTCACATTTTTAGTGAATTTTCTTTTTAAAAACTTCACTAATGAGAGAATTAGGCCCCCCAGAACACATATCCAGGGTCAGTTTCAATTTATATATATATATATATATATATATATATATATATATATATATATATATATATATATATATATATATATATATATCACACCGACAACTCAAAAAATAATGGGCCGATTTTGATTAAATTTGGTCAGTACCTTCCTTTTGCAAATGGCTTGGATACGTTCGTTAGCCAGGAAAATCGGACCAGGTTTTCCCGGACAATTTTGTGTTTTCTTTCGAAAAAAATTGTAAAAAATTTATATCTCCGGAATTAACAAAGTAAGGGTAACCAAATGGTACGCGGGTTTATATCATTATATGTAAGTTACCTACCAAAATATAGCTCTGTAGGTCAAAAGACAAAAAAGTTATTGGCATTTAAAAAATAATAATTGGGGTTTTCCTCAAAACGTCAAAGTTGCGATTTAAAACGTCAAAAATTGGCAACATTTGGGCAAAGAATTTGAATCTAATACGGGCTATGAAAAGAAAGTGTCTCAAGAAGAATGTTTTACAAACCCTGAAGTCTTAGTTTCAACCGTCATTCTCCTTCATTTTACTAAAATATTTCCAGAAAATTCATTTAAAATAGACCCTTTCTCTGATGCTTGGCAGTAGTCTTAGCTACTGAATTTATCGTTTAATGGTATATAATTTTTGTTGAATTTTCGTAAAAAATCAATAAAGCTCAATATATCCATTATTATACAAGATGCGAAAAAAAATTGTATACATTAATTATAGGGTGTCTTGAGCTACATCTTAAAAAAATATTTCTACAATCATAGGTGGCCCATAAGTCGCTGGTGATACAAATTCTCTCTTTTTTTTTAAAATCAAACACGTCATGTTATTGCATTTTTGCATTTTCCATCGAAATATAATGCATGTTTGTAAGAAAAGAAATTCTGGACCCAGCAAGTGAGTTATGGTAGCGAATTTTGATCAAATGCTTCATATTTGAATAGCTCAATTTTCTTTAGCGAATTTTTTTTAATTTTTAATTCCTTAAGGAGGCGATCTGTGTTTATATATATATATATATATATATATATATATATATATATATATATATATATATATATATATATATATATATATATATCCGACCGATAACTCAAAAAATAATGGACCAATCTTGATATCAAATTTGGTGAGTACCTTCCTTTTGAAAGTGGCTTTAGCCAGGAAAATCGGACCAGGTTTTCCCGGAAAATTTGTGATTTGTTTCTAAAAAAAATCATATGTCCGTAAATAACAAAGTAAGGGCAACCAAATTTGGTACGCGTGTTTGTATTATAAAGAGTGAACTTCCATCGAAATATAATGTATGTTTGTAAGAAAAGAAATTCTGGACCCAGCAAGTGAGTTATGGTAGCGAATTTTGATCAAATGCTTCATATTTGAATAGCTCAATTTTCTTTAGCGAATTTTTTTTTAATTCGCTAATGAGGAGATCTGTGTTTATATATATATATATATATGTATATATATATATATATATATATATATATATATATATATATATATATATATATATATATATATATATATCTCCGACCGATAACTCAAAAAATAATGGACCGATCTTGATCAAATTTGGTGAGTACCTTCCTTTTGCAAGTGGCTTGGATAAGTTCGTTAGCCAGGAAAATCGGACCAGGTTTTCCCGGAAAATTTGTGTTTTGTTTCTTAAAAAAAATCATATGTCCGTAAATAACAAAGTAAGGGCAATCAAATTTGGTTTTCCTCAAAACGTCAAACTTTAAACGTCAAAATTGGCAATGTTTAGGCAAAGAATGTGAAACAAATACCGATTGTGAAAAGAAAATGTTGCAAGAAGAGTGTTCTGCAAACCCTTAAGCTTCAGATTCAACCGTCATTGCCCTTCATTTTACTAAAATATTTACAAAATAACCATTCCAAATAGACCCTTTCTCTGATGCTTTGGCTGTCAGTTTAGTTAAGTTGGTGCCTTTTTGGATATTTATTTGTAGGTTTAGTGAAGTTTATGGTTTAACGGTGTATAATTTTTTTTAAGCTAATTTTGTGTAGAACAAATTTGTTAATGCATTTTTGCATTTTTTATCGAAATATGATGCGTAAAAAAATCTGGACGCAGTAAGTGCGTTTTGGTAGAGAATTTTCGGTAAATTTGCAGATTAGCTCCCGAACGCTTTTCAAAAAACTGTTTTCAGAAACCTGCCTAGAGCCCCCCCCTGGATCCACAAAACCCAAGAAAAATTTCTTGTTAAAACTGTTTTCAGAAACCTGCCTAGAGCCGCCCCCCCCTCCCCCCCCTGGATACACAAAACCCAAGAAAAATTTCTTGTTCACACCCCCCAAGAAGTTACGGAACCAGGAGTGAATAGGGGTGCTGGGCGGGGTAGGTAGTAAAAAGGAAATATGAGCAGAAAATGCGAATAAAACGGGCTTGAAAGTTGTCTTTTTTACATCTTGAAGCCATATCCCTCTTAAACCCTGCCTACCCCGCACAGCACCCCTATTCCCCCAAAAAATTTCTTGTTTACACTCCCCAAGGAAGTTACAGGACCAGGAGTGAGTAGGGGTGTATAATTTTTTTTAGCTAATTTTCGTAGAACAAATTCGTTAATGCATTTTTGAATTTTTTATCGAAATATGATGCGTTTGTAAGAAAAAAACTGGGCGCAGTAAGTGCGTTTTGATAGCGAATTTTCGGTATATTTGCAGTTTAGCTCCCGAACGCTTTTCAAAAAACTGTTTTCAGAAACCTGCCTAGGGCCCCCCTGAATCCACAAACCCTAAGAAAAATTTCTTGTTTACACCCCCCAAGGAAGTTACGGGACCAGGAGTGAGTAGTGGTGTATAATTATTTTTTTTTAGCTAAATTTCGTAGAACAAATTCGTTAATGCATTTTTGCATTTTTTTGTCGAAATATGATGCGTTTGTAAGAAAAAAATATGGTCGCAGTAAGTGCGTTTTGGTAGCGAATTTTCGGTAGATTTTCAGTTTAGCTCCCGAACGCTTTTCAAAAAACTGTTTTTAGAAACCTACCTAGGGCCCCCCTGAATCCACAAACCCCAAGAAAAATTTCTTGTTCACAACCCCCAAGGAAGTTACGGGACCAGGAGTGAGTAGGGGTGCTGGGCGGGGTAGGTAGTAAAAAGGAAATATGAGCAGAAAATTCGAATAAAGCGGACTTGAAAGCTGTCTTTTTCACATCTTGAAGCCATATCCCCCTCAAACCCTGCCTACCCCGCACAGCACCCTTATTCAGTCCCAGTCCGATAACTTCCTTGGGAGGTGTGAACAAAAAATATTTTAAAGAAAATTTGCTACCATAACGCATTTGCTGCGTCCAGAGTTTTTTTCTTATCTCATCACATAAAGGAGATATAGGGGGTGCCTAAAAATGACAAATTTTACGCCACAAAAGCAATGAAATCCGGACACTGTACATTCTTATACTTTACATGTCTGTCCCCCTCTTAAATTTATCACTGTTGAACTGTGTTTTATTACTACAGAAATAATTATTAAATAACTAATATTAGAAAACTTTTTTCAGATTTTTCAGCACAAGTATGTGAAATTCATGGAAATCATTTTGTTAGTGGAGGAAGTTCAGTAGTATTTGATGTTACATATGACACAATTGAAGCTAAAATAACTGGTAAGTTGAGAATAAAAATAAAAATACTGTGCTGTACATCTAAAGACTAGTTATCTTAGGTAAGGAGAAAGCTTGCTATTCGTTTTTATCAGTACGACCTTGAATCCTACACGGACCATGGCATCACAATGTGCCAGCAATGCACCAACCTTGTGTAGTCGTTTGCTCACTGGCCCCTTTCAAGACTTTCCAATTTAGAAGCTGGAAGAAAAGACATTCTATGGATAAAACTCTCTCTCAGGGCTGCAACTAAATTCATCTGTTGCATTTACCAGTCACCTTCTAACAACAACTTTGTCCAGCTCTTTGACTACCTTTCTGAAAAAATCGACCATCTGATTTCTGAATATCCTTTCTCCGAGGTCATTATTCTTGGTGACTTCAATGTCCATAATAAGGAATGGCTAGGATCTTCCAAAACCGATCCACAAGGGAGAGCAGCGGAGGCCTTTGCAGTCAGCAATTCTTTAGCCAATATGGTTCAGCAACATACTTACTTTCCTCGCATCCCAACACACAGCTCAAATCCCTTGGATCTCCTTCTTACTACAAAACCTGAATGCTACAAGATATCAGTCACCGCCCCCCTTGGTCGTTCAGACCACGGCATGGTCACTGCTACCTGCACAATGCAACCGGAGGTCACACAGTCATCACACCCACGTGTCGTTTGGCACTACAACTCCGCAAACTGGGACGAAATGCGGGATTACTTTTCCTCCTTTCCATGGGCGTCTGTCTGCTTCTCTCATCCTGACCCCTCTGATATCTCACAAAACGTCACCGAAATTATCCAAGCTGGCATGGAATTATTTATTCCACGTACACAGAAAACCTCTTCAGCCACTCAAAAGCCCTGGTTCTCTAAATCCTGCGACAACGACAGACTTGAAAAGGTCAAAGCTCACAAAACGCTTCTACACGATCCCAGTCAAGAAAACCATCAAGCATTTAACGACGCAAGAAACCGCTATGTCCGCATTCTTTCTGATGCAAAAAACTCGTTTAATAACCACATCAAAAACAAAGTCCTCTTAAGCTCCAACGGCAGCAAACCCTTCTGGATTCTTGCTAAATCTATTGGAATTATTTCTGCAAGAGCACGTTCCCACCTCTTGTTTCAGGGGACGAAATTGTTTCTATCGCCCTGGGCAAGGCTGAACTTTTTGCCTCGTTATTCGCCGCCAATTCTACTCTCAACCCACCTCCAAATGTTCAACCACCAACAGTCCCCAATGTCGCACACAAAATGACGGATATCATTTTCAAAACTAAAAAGGTACGAAAGATGCTCTCTTCTCTTAATACCAAGAAAGCCTCTGGCCTTGACGATATCCCACCAATTGTTCTCAAAAAATGCGCACCAGAACTTGCTCCTGTCCTGACTCGTCTGTTTCAGACATCCTACAATAGAGGCATATTCGCTAGTAACTGGAAAACTGCTCGAGTACAACCCGTCCCCAAGAAAGCATCCAAAGCGCTTCCTAGCAACTACAGGCCTATTTCTCTCCTTTCAGTCGTCTCTAAAGTGATGGAAAAGTATATAAACACCAAATTACTAAAATTTCTTGATAACACAGTCTAATTCACGATAGGCAGTATGGATTCCGTCAGCGCAGATCAACTGCCGACCTCCTTTCCTCTGTCACCCATTCTTGGTACAAGTCTATGGAACTACACGGTGAATCCCAGATTCTCGCTCTAGATATATCCAAAGCATTCGACCAGGTCTGGCACGCAGTGCTGCTTAATAAACTCCCGGCCTATGGCCTACCACCAAAACTCTGTACCTGGACAGCAAATTTCCTCTCCAACTGGAGCATTTCTGTTGTCGTGGATGGCCATTTCTCTAAACTATATCCAATTAATGCAGGAGTCCCTCAAGGTTCAGCTTTAGCACCTACTTTGTTTCTTCTCCACATTAATGACCTCCTCTCTAGCACATCCAACCCACTTCACAGTTACGCGGACGACAGTACCCTCCACTCCAATATACAATATCCTAAGCCTGTCTCTTTAGCCCAACTAGATGAGGATCGCAGACTCATGGAGGAATCTGTCTCCGTGGATCTCCAAAGAATATTAGACTGGGGAAGTAGAAATCTTGTACAATTCAACCCCACCAAAAGTCAGTCTTGCTGTCTTACTCATAAGAGATACACCAGCCCTAGACCCATCACAATGAACAACCAAGTTATCCAAAGTAATGAGTCCTTTTCACTTGTTGGCATTTCTGTGGATCGAGGTCTCAATTGGCACCAACATGTCACTTCAATTACAGAATCGGCTGCTAAGAAATTAGGCTTCCTCTTCCGGGCTCGCAAATACTTTTCACCAGCTAATCTCTATACCTTATATACTTCACAAATAAGGCCAAACCTCGAATACTGCTCCCACATCTGGGGTGCCGCTGCCGCTTCTACACTCGCTATCCTGGACTTCATTCAGAAGAGAGCTATATGTCTCATCGGTGACCCTACACTCACCCAAAGGCTGCCATCCCTTGCCCACCGACGTGCCGTTGGTGACCTCTCTCTCTTTTATAGATATCTGCACGGGCACTGCTCAGAGGAGCTTTCTTCCATAGTCCGTCCACCTGCTGCCCCCAACAGATCTACCAGAGGAACAGAGCGAATGCACCCTTTTACTGTCCAGGTCACCAGACACAGAACATCTTGTTATGCCCGCTCTTTTGTCCCGAGGACTTCCAAGTTGTGGTATTCCTTGCCGGCGAAATGTTTTTCCTTCTCCTCCGAACCTCCAAACCTTCAAGTCCAGAATTAACAAGTTGCCTGTTTCCTCCTTGTTGACACCCACGGTACAATAGTATTTAGGCTGTAAGCCCTCGTGGTGTGTTGTCGAAATTAAAAAAAAAAAAAAAACTTTATATTTACATTGTCTATTGGAATTATCTTTATCAGATATGTATTCCAAGATCAGCTTATTGAAAGATAAGACTATAGTAGGTTCAGACAATATACCTGACTATTTTGCAGCATTGTGTTTATACACTGACAGACCCATTGTATCTATTGTTCCACCTGTATTTGAGGAGTTGAGTATCTCCTGGAGTGTGGAAGTACAGTTTCTCAATTCCGGTTCACAAGGGTGGTGACCAAGAGGAATTGATCAAAGTGTATGCAGTAAGTCCTCTATCCTCAAACATTTTGACAGTTTGGTGTGTGATCAACTGGAATAGTACTGTCATAGCATTATAGCCGCCCAGCGGTATGTTTTCTGCAATGGTCGATCAACCACAACTAATTTTATGTTTGCTAAGTGGTAGTGGACCTTCCTTTACATAATAGTAAACGATTTTTCTCACGCCCGAGGAGGTACCACCCCTTACATCAAGGGGTCGGTGAAGTCCCAATGGACGTTTCCAGTTCTGGTGTATGAGTCGGTTTCCCTTATAAACAAAAATGATGATGGCTCCTCCTTGTACAAAAGCTTCCAGACATAAAATATCCCTCCATTCGGATATCCGGGAGAGGGGTGTGCAGGGGGCGCCGGTATCAAGATTTAACATATCCTTCTCGAATATATGTGACCTAAATTCTAACCTGAACCCCGTCCACCATTTCCTCCAGGCTAATATGTCCCAACTCTTCTTCCTCACCGAAGCCCGAATCAGTGCCAAAACAGCCACTAATCACCTTAATTTCCCGGGGTATGAGCTCCTTACTTCCTTTAGAGTGCATGGAGGTGTGTGCGCATACGTCTGTAGCAACCTAACCTGCACCAGACTCCACAATTTAGAAGCTGGAAGAAAAGACATACTTTGGATGAAACCCTCTCTCAGGGCTGCAACTAAATTCATCTGTTGCATTTACCAGTCACCTTCTGACAACAGCTCTGTCCAGCTCTTCGGCTACCTTTCTGAAAAAACCGACCATCTGATTTCTAAATATCCTTCCTCCAAGGTCACTATTCTTGGTGACTTCAATGTCCATAATAAGGAATGGCTAGGATCTTCAAAAACCGATCCACAAGCGAGAGCAGCGGAGGCCTTCGCTGTCAGCAGTTCTTTAGCCAATATGATTCAGCAACCTACTTACTTTTCTCGCATCCCAAGACACAGCTCAAGTCCCTTGGATCTCCTTCTTACTACAAAACCTGAATGCTATAAGACATCAGTCACATCAGTCACGGCATGGTCACTGCTTCCTGTGCAATGCAACCCGAGGTCACACAGTCATCACACCCACATATCGTTTGGCACTACAACTTCACGAACTGGGACGAAATGCGCGATTACTTTTCCTCATTTCCATGGGCGTCTGTCTGCTTATCTCATCCTGACCCCTCTGATAGCTCACAAAACGTCACCGAAATTATCCAAGCTGGCATGGAATTATTTATTCCACGTACACAGAAAACCTCTTCAGCCATTCAAAAGCCCTGGTTCTCTAAATCATGTGACAAGGCCAGACTTGGAAAGGTCAAAGCTCACAAAACGCTTCTACACAATGCCAGTCAAGAAAATCGTCAAGCATTTAACAACAAAACTGCTCGAGTACAACCCGTCCCCAAGAAAGGATCCAAAACGTTTCCTAGCAACTACAGACCTATTTCTCTCCTTTCAGTCATCTCTAAAGTGATGGAAAAGTATATAAACACCGAATTACTAAAATGTCTTGAAAAACACAGTCTAAAAAAAACACGACAGGCAGTATGGATTCTGTCAGCGCAGATCAACTGCCGACCTCCTTTCCTTTGTCACCAATTCTCGGAACAAGTCTATGGAACTACACAGTGAATCCCAGATTGTCGCTCTAGACATATCCAAAGCATTCGGCCAGGTCTGGCATGCAGCGCTGCTTAATAAAGGCCTATGGCCTACCACCAAAACTCTGTACCTGGACAGCAAATCTCCTCTCCAACCGGAGCATATATGTTGTCGTGGATGCCCATTCCTCTAAACTGTATCCAATTAATGCAGAAGTCCCTCAAGGTACAGCTTTAACTCCTACTTTCTTTCTTCTCCACATTAATGACCTCCTCTCTAGCACATCCAACCCAGTTCAACAGTTACACAGATGGCAGCACCCTCCACTCAAATATACAATATTCTAAGCCTGTCTCTTTAGCCCAATTAGATGAGGATCGCAGACTCATGGAGGGTTCTGTCTCTGTGGATCTCCAAAAAATATTGGACTGGGGAAGTAGAAATCTTGTACAATTCAACTCCACCAAATCTAAGTCTTGCCTTCTATCTCATAAGAGATACACCAGCCCTAGACCCATCACAATGATCAACCAAGTTACTCAAAGTAATGAGTCCTTTTCACTTGTTGGGATTTCTGTGGATCGAAATCTCAATTGGTACCAACATGTCACATCAATTGCAGAAGCGGCTGCTAAGAAATTAGGTTTCCTCTTCCGGGCTCGCAAATACTTTTCACCGGCTAATCTCTATACCTTAGATACTTCACAAATAAGGCCAAACCTCGAATACCGCTCCCACATCTGTGGTGCCGCTGCCGCTTCTACGCTCGCTATCCTGAACTCCATTCAGAAGAGAGCTATATGTCTCATCGGTGACCCTACCCTCACCCAAAGGCTGCCATCCCTTTCCCACCGAGGTGCCGTTGGTTACCTCTCTTTCTCTGTTACAGATATCTGCACGGGCAGTGTTCGGAGGAGCTTTCTTCCATAGTTCCCCCACCTGTTGTCACCAACAGATCTACCAGCGCAACAGAGCGAATGCACCCTTTTACTGTCCAGGTCACCAGATATAGAACATCTTGTTATGTCCGTTCTTTTGTCCCGAGGACTTCCAAGTTGTGGAATTCCTTGCCGGCACCTGTTTTTCCTTCTCCTCGGAACCTCCAAACCTTCAAGTCCAGAATTAACAAGTTGCCTCTTTTCTCCTTGTCGAAACCCACGGTATGATAGTATTTAGGCTATGAGCCCTCGTGGTGTGTTGTTGAAGAAGAAAAAAATGTAATTTCAGTCAGCGACCCTTGGTGTGTTTAGTTTTTGATTAGATCTTTACCTTATTCGTTACCATAAGGCTGCGTCAGTAATCTTACTTTTAAATTTACTAGTAGTAAAGAGAGGTGCCCCGGTTGCTTGAATGAAGTGAATGAATGTTGGGGCCTTAGAATAACTTACATTAATAATAGGCTTTAGTACACAGCTAGCTTAGCTTAATGGGGTAACCGTTATCCATTATATGCTGCATGCCCGCTTGGATTACCCGCTAACGCTCACTGCTTTTCCTTTCACTCTGCATTGCTTATCAGAACCACCCTCCGTATAATCTGCGGATATCTTGATTAATCGCTTCACATAACCGCCTCTGCCTCTGGTTTCCCATAAGCCCCAATATATGGCTATTACAGGTTCATTAGGAAACCAGCATTAGTACCCTCATGCTCGTTCTCAAACACAGAATAACATATTCTGGTTTCCTGGGGCAAAGCCGCTTTGTACATATTCTCTGGTAATAGAAACCCTATTGTGTATAGTTTGTAAATAGATCTTTCTTAATTTTACATGGTATTTAATTTGGTTATTCCCGTGAATCCACCCAAAGTCACTCCACGACAATTAATCTCTAATAAATGCCATAACCAGAAGTCCCGTGGGACTTCGCCTTAACTTAGGAGGACTCTATCTCCACTGTTGCCTACCCTGAGTTTGAGTAGTCGTCAACAATCACTTAGAAAGGGGGAACAATCCTGAGAGAGCGCATCGGCTCTCTAAAGAAAAAAAAATTCTGGGCGCAGCAAGTGTGTTATAGTAGCGAATTTTCATAAGAATTGTTCACTATTATTATACAGCATATTAGTAAAGTTAATACCTTAAACTTACACAGTCCTTGAAGATCCATTTTAAAGGTTCTAGTATGTGCACATTTGAAGAATTCTTTCGAAAGTGTTACCATCGCTATCTCTCTATTATCAAAAAAATCTTATGTTCTCAACTCCTTTTGAGAAAAATGCCCAAAACTCAATTTTCTATGAAGCTAAAGAATTAAATTTTGCTATATCTGTAGATAGTGTAAGTCTCTTTAAAAGAAACTTGTATTACAAATTTCATTAGTTATACAAAAGATTTCCAGTAGGACACTTAATTCATATTTAGGAAAGTAAAGTATCTGCCAAATTATAAACGTAGCAGTTATTTTTCCTTATTAATCGCCAGGATGAGTTCGTTTTAGTCAACCTAGGTTAGGTTAGGTTAGATTGTGAGTGGTCCATATCGGTCCCTCCACCGCGACCATACGGTCTATTGTGGCTCACGCCTAATGTCTATATTTCGCCCAACAAATCCAGCCTCCTACAGAGGTCGATAACCTTTGCGGGCGAAAGTTGATCCAGATCCTCTGGAGCAAGCTTTACCTTGCCAAAGAGCAGGTGTCTAGTCCTATCCGCTGCCGGACAGGAACACAGCACGTGCTCTGCTGTTTCGTCATTCTCCATACACAGCCGGCACTCGGTCTCCTGACCGATCCCAATACGGTGCATGTGATGCCGCAAGCGACAGTGTCATGTATACAGGCCGACTAGAGTACTCAGTTGTTGTCTGTTCAACTCTAGAAGTTTCTTAGCCCTTGACTCAGACAGGCCATTTATGAAGGCCTTAGAGTGAGCTAATCCTGGAAGATTTTGCCAATATTGAATTGTCCTTCTATCTGTCCAGGTCTTTAAGGTGCGTTTTGCTGTGCAAGATGTTATTCCCAGCACCGGTTCTGGTCCGACAAAGTCACACTGGGCACCACTCCTGGCAAGCGCGTCTGCCGCAACGTTGCCATCATGGTCCGAGTGACCCGGTATCCAGACCAGCGACACCTCATTACAGCTGCCCAATTCGTTAAGGGCAGATTTACAACTCCATACCGTCTTTGAATTGCACCGGTAGGAACCAAGAGCCTTTATTGCAGCTTGGCTATCTGCATATATCTTTATCGATTTGTTTGTGCATAGGTCTTTTAAGCTTTCCCTTGCACACATCTCGATGGCATAAACTTCTGCCTGGTGTATGGTTGCGTACTTGCCGAGGCTAGCTGATAGTCTAGCATCGGTGCTGCCCCCATATGCGCCGGCTCCTACTCCCATATTGGTTTTGGAGCCGTCAGAGTACCAGCAGAGGTCCGCTCTCAACAGGGTCGATTGGTTCCGGTCCCAGTCCTCCCTTTCCGGGAGGACGGTCTTGAAAGACAGATCTCTGCTGATTTTTGTAGGCATCAAGTCCGAGACCATTCCCAGAATCCTGTGACAATCACTGTCATCAAGGAGTCCGGACCCCCTCAGACTGACTTCCCTCGGCATGTTATCTGCCGTTTGTATTAGTCTGTACGTTGTCCACCTCGCCACCCTCTCCAACCATATGTGAAGTGGGGGAATATTGAGGAGGACCTCCAGAGCGACTGATGGTGCGGTGCTTATCGCTCCCGTTATCATCAGACATGCTTGTCTCTGTAGATGAGCCAGTTTGGCCCTCGCGGTACCACGAAGTACCTTAGGCCACCAAACTATGGCTCCATATGTTATCATAGGTCTGATAACCACTACATAGAGCCAGTACATCTGTTGGGGGTTTGTTCCCCAGTTGTTCCCACAGATTCTCCGGCAGGTCCACAGGGACATCTTAGCCCTGCGGATAACATTTTCTAACTGTCTGTCCCAGTTGAGCTTCTTATCTAGGATAACTCCCAGATATTTTCCTTGGTCCGAAAATGGAATGTTTTCCCCCATAAGATTAGGTGGTTTTAATTTGTCCAACCTTCTTCTTCTGGTGAACGGGACAATGATCGTTTTGCGAGGGTTCACAGACATCTGTTCCCTACGGCACCAATCATTGACTACATTTAGTGCTTCTTGAAGAGTACTAGACAGTTCCTTCTCAGATTTGCCTCTAACCATTATGACGAGATCATCCGCATACGCCTGGACCTCAACCTCCCAGAGTCCGAGGATAGCCAGCAGGTCGTCCACAAAGAGGGACCACAACAGGGGGGATAGAACGCCCCCCTGAGGACACCCTCTCGCAGCCCTAACGCTGACCACCTCTCCCCGTAATGAGGTAATAATGGTCCGATTGTGCAGCATGTTTCCGATCCAGCCACAGATGGTAGGTTCCACCCCCCTAGCGATAGTGGCCTCGTAGAGGGAGATCGGTAATGCATTATTAAATGCTCCTTCTATGTCGAGAAATGCCGCCACCGCAACCTCTCCATTTTCCAGAGAGTGTGTGATCTTCTCGATGAGGTTATTGAGCGCTAACTCAGTTGATTTGCCAGTTTGATAGGCATACTGGTGGGTATTTAGGGGGTTCTTGGGTAAGATGTTCCCCCTAATGTGTCCGTCCAGTATTTTTTCTAATCCCTTCAGGAGGAATGATGTAATACTGAGAGGTCTCAGTGAAGTAGGTAGGAGGTCATTACGTCCCAATTTGGGAATGTAAACCCCCCTAACCACCGTCCAGCTGGAAGGAATATAGTTCCAGGCCAGACTGGCTCTGAACAGGATAAGGAAGGGTAGGAGAATCTCCAGTCCCTTTTGTAGTAAGACCGGTACCACCCCATCCTCCCCTGGCGACTTGAATGGCTGGAAATGATTCACAGCACACTCCACTGCCGAGGCTGTAACTATTCTCCGAGCAACTAGCCAGTCCCCCCTTTGGGGGCGTTTAGATCGTCCCTCAGCTGGTAGGACCTCACCGTTGCTCAGGATCAGACAATCTGGGAAGTGTGTGCGTGCTAAGAGCTCCAACGTTTCTTTCCGAGATTCAGTAAAGGAACCATCTGGTCGTTTTATCGATCCCAGTTCCTGTACACGGTCGCGTGAGAGAATCCTGTGGATTCTGGCGCTGCTGGGCAAATTATTAATGTCCCCGCAGAACCTCCTCCAGGACTCCCTCTTAGCGTTCCTGATCTCTTTATTATAATGAGTTAGAGCAGTTTTATATTGCTCCCAGTTGCCTGTAATCTTAGCACGACTGAAGAGATGTCTAACTTCTCTTCGTAGTTTATCGAGGTTATTATTCCACCAAGTAGACCCCCGACTGTCTCTCTTTGACCTCAGTGGACAGTTTTCGTGATAGGCAGAGACCACAGCTTCCCTAACCTGTTCGGCCGCAATCTCGATCTCATCATGATCCCTCACTGTGGGGATTGCGGACCCAAGTCTGCCGGAGAGGGACTGTTTGTATCCCTCCCAATCCGTCCTCCTCGGGTCCCGATACTCTAACACAGGTGTAGGGCCTGTTTCAATTTCAAATAGGATATGGGCATGGTCTGAACATGAGGGTTCAGACGACACCCTCCATTTGAGGATTTTTGAGCTCAAACGCCTTGAGCTGATCGTAAGATCTAAAACCTCTCTCCGGTTAGCTGTAAGAAAGGTGGGTTCCGAGCCTATGTTGTTGACAACCAGCTCCTCCCCTAAAATGTATTCAAATAGTGATTCACCTCGTCTGTTAGTGTCCGTGCTCCCCCAAGCCAAGTGATGGGAGTTCGCATCACACTTCATTACGAGGTGATAGTTGTTCCTCTTGCAGTAGGCGATCAATTTCCGCACCTCTGCTGGAGGTGGTTGTTCTGCATCTCTGTCTCCAGGGAAATAGGCCGAACAGGCCACTACTTCCAGCCTGGTCCCCCCGGATGTGATCACGAGATGGATGGATGCCATGTCCTTGGTGCAGTACTCTGAAAGTGTAAAATACTGCAAGTCGTTTCTGATCCAGATACAGGCTCTGGGGTTAGTACCAGAGCCCACCTCTACAATCTTACCAGAAGTGTTACCCAGCCCTTTAGTTCGTTCCGAATTAGCGGTCCAGGGCTCTTGGAGAAGAGCAATATCTATTTGCTCTTCCTTTAATTTCATGCTAAGGAGGTATGTCGCAGCCTTAGCATGATGCAGATTAGCTTGAATGCACCTTAAGTTGGTGGGCATGGGGGTAGGAATATAGGAATGTATGGAGGAAAAAGGAGTAGTTTAAGGAGCTTAAAGGAAAAGGGAATTATGGTGCAGGTTCCTCCTCCTTTTTAGGAGCTCGATAACCAAGCTTCCTATAGGAGGGTCTACCTTTGGTAGTCGTCCTAGGGGTGGACTTTCCTTTCCCCTGTTGTTTCCCTCTGGAGGTTCCAGTGGAAGGTTGAATCCTGCCACCTCCTCTATTGGGTCTGTGTAAGTCGTGTCCATGTTTGGTCCCACGAGCAGCAAGGGAAAATAGACCTCCATGGAAGAGCCCCGCATCCCATAAATAGGCATTTACACAGGGAGGTCGCCCGGTTTCCCTGGGGAGGGTTAACGTTAGCGACAGAATTACCATCCTGCCAATGCCCGGCCATATCGGCCAGAAGCATCATCGCCTCGGCACCAACCCGCCAACGACCTTGCGATGTGGGTTTTTTATAGAGGACTCTCCTCGCAATGCCGGCCAATTAAGGCAAGCATTCCCGGCCCTCCTAAGACATGACTAGGAAGGGTTACGGTTTGGTTAGTTCATTTAGTTCACGTCTAATAGTAGACGCTATCCAGGGTGCACCACGGGGAGGCGAACTAACTTTACACCCCTAGTCAACCTAATCGAACTGGTTTTTTCAATATCAACAATAACAAAATGTCTGCTAAAAATTATAATTTCAGACTCAAAGGTGACAAACTTATTCAGGCGTTTTAAACAAAAATGGGATCTTCTTCAAAACATTTGAAATCTGTGCACTCTTGTTTCTCCAAATGTCAAAATAAAACATAAATAATGTTCGGGACACAGCAAATGCATTTTGGTAGTGAATTTTCTTCTTTTACTTCTAATATTTTTCTCAAGTTATTAATTTCAATGTTGACTAAAACCATGTTCAACATCATATGAGCTTGTCCTTCACTTTGTTGGTTAGCACAGCATCTAACTAAATTATCTTTCTCAAATGCAATTAATTAATCAATCCTGCAATTTTTAATCCTGAAGATAGATGATACACAGCATCACACTCTAATCACTTTGAACATGTATTAAAAATCCCTTTTTACAGTATTTGCAATTATTTTTAACACACTCGACTGTTGCTGGTCACCAGCCACCATCTTGTATAAATATAAAAACTGAAATTCTATGGAACCTAGGTAGTACTCATTTCAATAAATTTCTTTTATCTTCTATATACAGGCTGTTTCAAAAAACATGCACCATCGCTCGTGGGGCAATTGCTTACTAAAAAATAAGAAAAAAAGTTCCTGTGCACATGGGCCCGGAAACGCATAGTTTCCAATATACAGGGAGTTGAATTTTATTTTATTTTTTTATAAATAATTTCAAAACCACTGGATTGATTTAAATGAAACTTGGAACTTGAAAGTGTATTATGAAAGTGCATATTTTCAAGTGAAAATCTACTTACAACTGCGTCAGTGGCGTGCGTACGGGGTAACTGTAAAAACTCATTTGGGGAAAAAATATGTGCGCCACTGTCTTTTTCCAATTTTGATACATCAGTTATGAAGCTTATTACATAAGCCACAAAAGATGCCTCTTGGTATTTTTTCGTTCAGAGTATCCCCTAGGAGATATGATTAATTTTATAAAAAGGGGCAAAATACCGATTCGTTGGAGTAATGAAAACAGTAATCGTAAAGTGCCATGAAACTATAATTTTTGACAGTTCTCTAAATTCTACAATTTTGAAGTGCTTTGTATGCGTCAAAAGAGTTTTCGTGCTATTCTTTAAATTTTGATACGGTGCAGTATTTTCGTTTTTAGTTATTTGTTGATACTGAGCTGCTCATTAATATTATTTCCTCCTCTCAAGATGGTTTTCATTAAGTACACTTCAGCGGATTTGACTGATATGTTGTTAATTTATGGACAAACAAATCAAAATGCTAGACAAGCTGTGCGAGTTTATCAGGAAACTTATCCGCAAAGAAGAATTCCTGACAAAAATATTTTCCCACGTATTGTAAGACATTTGAGAGAAACTGGTTCTTTAAAACCTTTAAAAGCTGACTCTGGACGCAGAAGATACCGCCGAACTGTACGAGTTGAAGAGGCAATATTAAATAGAGTTTAACGTGATCCTAGTACAAGTACGAGAATTATTGCCACCGAACTGGGTAATATTTCGGCATCATCAGTTCACAGAACTCTGAAGGATCAAAGTTTATATCCCTATCATTTTACACGTGTCCAGGAACTTCTACCTAGAGACTTTCAACCAAGGGTAATGTTTTGTCAGTGGTTCTTAAACAAACTTAGGCACGACCAACATTTTTCTAAACGTGTACTATTTACTGATGAGGCGTCATTTACGCGAAAAGGTATCGTAAATTTTCACAATTTACATACATGGGCCGATGAAAACCCACACTCTCTAAGAGTTGCAAATTCGCAGTATCAATTTTCCATCAATATTTGGGCTGCTATTATTGAAAATCACATAATTGGTCCTGTTGTTCTACCGAATCGTCTTGACCATGAATCATATTTAAACTTTTTACAAAATGATTTGCCGTTGTTACTACCGCTTTTTATGAGAAATGGTACAATGTGGTTTCAGCATGATGGTGCGCCCGCACATTTTGCAGCAGTTGTAAGAACATATTTAGCCAACACATACGGTCACCGATGGATTGGTCGTGGAGGTCCGGTGTCATGGCCACCTCGATCTCCGGACCTGAATCCTCTCGAAATTTATTTGTGGGGTCATTTAAAAGAAATAGTGTATAAAACACCAGTAAATACACGAGAAGAATTGTTGGGAAGAATAGAATATGCATTTGACAGCATTAGAGAAGATTAAAATATTTGCAGAAGAGTAAGAAGATCTTTGCGCAGAAGGTTAAATAATTGTAACGACGCTAATGGTGGTCACTTTCAACATTTTCTTTAACTTTGTTATTAAAGTCAATTGAGTAATGTACAAAAAACAAGAGTTTGGAAAAATCATGGTGTCTTTACGATTACTTTTTTCATTTTTTATTTTTATTTTTTATTTATCATTTTTTATGAATGTTTGTAATATTCATTTCAATGTTTATCACCAATAAGTTTTACGTAGGTTAGTTATTTGCATGTTTATTGCTGTAATGTTTACTGTATGTTTTGTTTTTCATATTCTTATGGTTGCAGTAAACATATATTATTATTATTATTATTATTACGCCGACTAATCGGTACTTTGCCCCTTTTTATAAAATTAATCATATCTCCTAGGGGATACCCTGAACGAAAAAATACCAAGAGGTAGCTTTTGTGGCTTATGTAATAAGCTTCATAACTGATGTATCAAAATTGGAAAAAGACAGTGGCGCACATATTTTTCCCCAAATGAGTTTTTACAGTTGCCCCGTACGCACGCCACTGACGCAGTTGTAAGCAGATTCTCACTTGAAAATATGCACTTTCATAATACACTTTCAAGTTCCAAGTTTCATTAAAATCAATCCAGTGGTTTTAAAATTATTTATAAAAAATTATAAAAAAAATTAAAATTCAACTCCCTGTATATTGGAAACTATGCGTTTACGGGCCCATGTGCACAGTAACTTTTTTTCTTATTTTTTAGTAAGGAATTGCCCCACGAGCGATGGTGCATGTTTTTTGAAACAGCCTGTATAATCTTTTCTCAGGTAATTACTTCTCTGTTGATTCTCCACTATATGCATGTAATTTGTTACTGTACTTTCGTAGTACTGTTGTTTAAGGTGTGCAGGAAAAAAGTAACTAAAACGTAACTTAAATTTCAGATGGTTCAGTTTGTGAAGAAAAGCCTGGGTCCAATAAGCAGACAATTATAAATCTAGTCTGTGATGCGAAAGATACTGGACCATACATAGATAACATAGATAACTGCACAGCATATTTAAAATGGAAAACTCCCCATGCTTGCCCACATTTTGTAAGTATAGAAAGCTCGTTTATAAATATTTTTACTTTGTTTATTAAATCACTAAGACTAAAAAATGTTGGTATTTAAGGTTAGGGTCTTACATTAATGTAATTACTGTAATAAATTGTATATTTTTTTTAGCACAAATAGGCAGTAGCTTGTGATAGTATAAAACACAATTTAAATTTTATTAGCCCAACTACTACATGTAGTTAAACCCATTAAGTACACCTCCGAGAACCTCATGTGATAACAATAACATCACAGTAGACCAACTCCATACCGTAAAGTCATCGACTTGTGCGGGGGGAGCTTACACACTCATATAGACACAACACACCACCCATAACTCCTTAGAAAGCAGCTATTCCACTTTCGAGTGAAAAAAAGGAGTGTCTGAATATGAGACTTGAAGCCGCAAGCTCGTACTTCGAACTTGACGAGTTACTGGCCCAGCCAAGTCTGCTACTTAGCCTGCCATCTACCACAACACATTTGCCAATGAAGCAGCTTTCACTGATATGTACACTTGGAGAACTCAAATCATCACAACACATTTTTAAAGATCTGACAATCGTTTCACCAACAAAGTTAGTGTCATTAGAGAATATGTCATCCTCTGGTGGCCCGATTTACGAAAATAAATAAAATTTTGCTTTGCAGCTTGGGTTTCAATGTAAATAGAATAGAATAGAATAGAATAACTTTATTAGCCACAAGATCACACAAAAAATGAAATTGGCCAGTCCAGAATGGACTGGTGTAAATGTGAAACTAAAAATTAACAAAAATACATACACATCTAAAACACACAATATCTGCTTATCACTAAAACAGCGGATCACCTGGCCATCGAAAATCTCAACTGCGGCACTACATTAAAATATTCATCTGTTCTGTATAGACAAGCCTGTATTAAAAAATCTCTAATAATTGTTCGGAATTTATTAATAGGTTCATTTCTCAACCACCTTGGGAGTGCATTGAAATAGTAGACCCTAACTGTTTTAGTTTTATTTATCCGATGCCTTGGTTGGATTAAATTATCTTTTTGTCTGGTGTTATAACTATGCACTTCAGCATGTGTGTCAAAACTTCTCCTGTTCTCTCTCACCACAAACAATTGTCTGTAAACCAACAGTGAGTATAGTGACATTATGTTAAGTTCCTGAAAGATGGGTTTACAGTGAGCACAGCAACCGGCCCCGACAATACATCTGACAGCTGCTTTCTGCAACACAGAAGAGTCTATCCAAGTGCACGCTCACTGCATTTCCCCATGCAAGCACACAGTAATTCAGATGTGAGTAAAACAACCCATAATAGGTGAGATCAAAGCTGCCTCAGGTCCAGCCATTGCAGAAATCTTACGCACTGCATACACTGATGAGGCTAGCCTACCAGCCAACGAGTCTATTTGGCTCCTCCATACAAGAGCAGGGTCGATGTTGAGACCGAGAAAATTCCTAGCAGTCTTCGACTGATTAGAAGTGACCCTGGCATGAAAACTGATTAAAGTTGTCTTATCCTCATTGAGGGACAGTTCATTATCATTAAACCAAGCTCTCGCCTCACGAAGAACACTGTCCACAGTCTTATTGACTACCAGCATTACCAGTGATAATAAAAGTTGTGTCATCTGCAAAGAGGGCTGTTGCTATCCTGCTCTGTTGGATGCCATCAGGAATGTTAGGAGGAAGATCATTTATATATATATATGAGAAAGAGAAGTGGCCCTAGTACAGAACCCTGAGGCACCCCTTTACGAATGTATCCCACTTCACTGTATTTTCCCCATGAAAAACTCTCTGTGTTCTATTATTAAGGTATGACCGCAGCAACTCCAGACAGGCTCCCCTACCAGCTTTTATGTGTGGAAGTATGGGATCGGCGAAAAAAAAATCAAAATTTTTTTTTTGCTTAAATATCGTAAAAAGTGTCAAAACAAAAAACATGTTTGGGAATGAAAAGTTTTTCTGTCTGTCGGTTTGTATGTTAACTTTAGAACAAATTGAGATATAGTTTTCAAATTTGGTATATAGTTAGCACCCAATAAATGAGCGGTTCGGATTGTTTTTTAGTAAAATCGCTCCAGGGCGGTAGGAGATGAATGGGGTGTGATTTGGTGAAAATTGAGATTTTTCCTTAACACTCGAGTAAGATAACGTTTTGAGGTTTGTTTATTAGAAAACATTCAATTTTATCAAACTTCTAGTGTTGTGCTGAAATTAAATTAGGTGTTGAATGTGTGGGGGTGGAATATCGCTGACAGAATGCGATTTTTTTTTTTGCTAAAACGGTGTAAAAACTCTCAGAACATATAGAAAACTTGATTCTGGAATGAAAATTATGTTGTCTGTCAGTCGGTCGGTCTGTCAGAATGTACATCTATCTGTCAGCAGGCCTAATAAATTTCAGGCGGATTGAGATATCGTCTTCAAATTTGGTATCCAGTTAGCACCCGACAAAGGAACGCTTTGAATTGTTTTTGGGTAAGATCGCTTCAGGGGGTAGGAGATAAATGAGGGGTTATTTGGTGAAAACTGACATTTTTTCATTGAAACTCAAATAATATAACCTTTCAGAAGTTTATAAGTAAAGGAACATGAATGTTTTCTTTGTGGTAAAGTCATGGATGCTAAATTCATTTCATGCGAATGTCTTTCTGAGCAGAGTAGATTATCACAGCTATGTGGAAGTTATGATTCAATTTGCACCATTATTTTACAATCATTTTGATTTACCTGGCCTAACATTATGGCACAATATTTGATGATGTAGGATAATGTTTTTTTCCATTGTTGCACCATTCATATCAAATTATGCGTCATGAGATCTTATGGCCAGCTTCCCCAAAGCCTAACAAAATCTCATATATTATTTTTTTTCAGTATACTGTAGGAGAAGACTGTCATTTTATAGATCAGAATAATGTTAGAAGAAGTCTTAAACCACTTTCAACAGATAAAAGTGTAAAGATAGAAGGCTATACTCTCGAATATAATATTTGTGGAAATCTCGAATCACCGTGTGGAAACCAGCTGGGAGGTGTTAGCGTCTGCTTATCAAAACCTGATGGACACAGTGTTATTATTGGTAATGTATTATTGATTTCAATAATTTTTTCACTCATTTATTTATTCATGCAGTATACATCATACAAATGTTCGCATAAGTCAGAAAAAAGTACACTATAGATAAAATCAATCAATTAACAGACTGACCAAGTATATATGAAATCACAGAACATAAAGCTCATAAACAAGACTGAAAGTCTACAAATAAAACTTATCTTGTACACCATGCGAACACAAGAGATCAGGCACCATACAGCAGCCGCTATTGAGAGCCTGAAGAGAATATTTATATTTCTATGTCCAGCTTTAAGAAGGTTTTAAAGTTCATCGAATAACAAGGAGATATTTCATTGACTACGGCCCTGGTAAATTGTGTCGATGGTTATGACGTCAGCTTATGTTGGCAGAGCCCCTTTACTAAATAAATATTATAATGAACTTTCTAGTGTGGGAAAAGGTTGTAAAAGTGTAACACGTTACAATTTTATATGTCCCTTTAAAGAAGTTTTCTTCTAAAAAGTTTCCACGATGGTTTACACCTGAACTCAAAAACTTAATATAACTTAAAAAGCAAGCACATCTCAAATATAAGGTATCCAACTCTGCTGATGAGTATGTTAAGTTTTCTAAATTAAGATCTCTATGTAAGATAAAATCTCGTGAAGCTTACATTAACTATGTTTCCGAAACTGAGTCATCACTATGTAATAATACCAAACCTTTCTGGAAATTTGTTAACTCCAAGTATAAGAATGCTGATTTTCCAAGTACTTTAAAATATAATGATCAAATAAGTTCATCGGGATTAGACATTGTTGACATGTTCGCTGAGTATTTTTCCTCGGTTTACAGCGGCGATAAGTGTTCTCCCCCTACCCATGAATTTTCTTATGCTGAGCTGAATCTGTCAGTGCACCACATTAAAATATCAGACATTTATACTAAACTTGCAGCCCTAGATGTCAGTAAAAGTCCTGGGCCAGACGGTATTCCCCCATCTCTTCTTAGGTGCTGTAGTTTTAATTTGTCTAGACCTTTATGGTTCATCTTTAATTTATCTCTGGAAACGGGTGTTTTCCCTACATGCTGGAAACTTAGTTCCATTCTTCCAATTTTTAAATCTGGTGACAGAGGTCTTGTTGAGAACTACCGACCGATAAGTATTCTTAGCGTTATTTCTAAAAATTTTGAGTATCTTCTTTGTGAGACTCTTACTTCTCTCCTTAGAGGTTCAATCATTGACCAGCAATATGGATTTATATCAGGTCGTTCTGCTGACCTAAACCTGTTGGTGTACAGTGCCTACTTGTCGGAGTCCTTGGCGGCGGGTATTCAGGTTGACTCTGTTTATACCGACTTTTCCAAGGCCTTTGACAGAGTGAACCATAACCTCTTAATCCATAAGCTACATATGTTTGGTGTTGGCGACCCTCTTCTCAGCTGGATAGGTAGTTACCTTTCTGACAGATATCAGGTGGTGCGGATAGGGAATTTTATGTCCAATGGGATAAAGGTTTTGTCTTGTGTGCCACAAGGGTCTCACTTGGGGCCCTTGCTATTTACTATCTTCATTAATGATATTCATGAGTGTTTTTCTCATTGTAGATGTTTGTTGTTTGCTGACGATCTAAAATTATTTTCCGGGATTACAAGTCCCTCAGACTTTTTTAAGATTCAGTACGACATTGACAAGTTAATAAGCTGGTGTCTTAACAATGGGATGGAACTCAATCCATCTAAATGCCAATCAATTTCTTTTTATAGAGGAAGGAACAGACTTGAACATATCTAATACATCAACGGTGTACCATTAAAGTCTGTTGAATTAGTTAGAGATTTGGGTGTTACAGTTGATTCATCTTTTTCATTTATTCCTCATGTTTCTAATGTGATTTCTAAGTCTCTGAAGTTGCTTGGCTTTGTTAAAAGATGTACCTCTGATTTCACCAACATCAGATCTGTTAAAATTATTTATTTTTCTCTTGTACGTCCCCATCTTGAATATGCATCTTCTGTATGGTCTCCCTACTATGCATGTCATTCAGTCAGTCTTGAACAAGTACAGGGCAAATTTTTAAAGTTTCTTGCTTTCAAAAGCCACCATGACTGTGGTGGTATCGATGATTTACTAACATATTTTAATATCATGCCTCTTGATGTTTGACATAAACAAAAAGATTTAAAACTTTTTTATAATATAATTAACTTCGAGGTATCTTGTCCTCACTTACTTTCTATGATCAACTTCTTTGTTCCATCAAGAGTAACTCGTTCAAAGAGTTCGTTTCTCGTCGCTTTTCATCGTACCAACTACAGTCACAACTCTTATTTAATTAGATGCTCAGTGTTGGCCAACAAATTGTCTGGTGAACTTGACTTTTTCACAAGAAAATCAGTTTTCTTAAAACAGCTGTCACTTTGTAAGTTTAGTTAATCGGTACTTAATATTTATTGCCTATATTGCCTTTTTTTTTTTCATTTTGTCTAACTTGTAACCATTTTGTATGCTTTATTAACTGCTTTTATTGTATATATTTTTTCTTTTTGTACTTATCTAAAATGGGCTCCTGGCCCGTAAATAAATAAATAAATAAATTTTAGTGAAAGCGATCCACTACTTGTAGAAGAAACAATAAACGAAAATCTTAATATGGTGTGATTGGATGGAGGCAACTAGATTGAGATTGAACATACAAAACTCAAAATATATGATAATATCACAAAAAGTAACCCCAAATTGGCATTTAAAATAAAAGGGTGATTGAGTTAGAATTAATTACTGGATACAGATACCTGCGAGTTATTATCGACAATAAACTTAAATTCAGTAAACATGTTGATTATATATGCAACAAAGTATCCAAAAAGATTGGAGTCTTGAAGAGAGTAAGTTGGTTTTAACAGTGAATACCAGCAAAATAGTTTATAATACTATTATATTGTCACATTTTAATTACTGTAGTACCATTGTCTATTTGATTGGTGGTCTAGGAGAGTTAAACTGGTTCAAGAAAATGCAAAATCTGGCTATGAGATTCATATTAAAGTGTAATTTATTTATTTATTTATTTATTTATTTATTTATTTATTTATTTATTTATTTATTTATTCATACACCATGCAACAACTTAAAAGCCAAATTAAGGATGGGCCAATACGCAAAACATAATAACTAACAATAATCAAACTAACAATACAAAAAAAGAGTCACAAATTAGATCCCTTTGAAAAACATTTTTATCTCTGATATGTTACATGAGAAGATATCTAGGCGGTCCTGCAGTACAGAGTAATCATTGCACATCTGGTAAATTGGAGACGATCGCAGCAATCATGTACGAGCAGTCGAGAGACAGAATGTGCCTGGAAAACGTGCTGCAATACGAGGCACATTGAAATTAAGTTGCTGAAGCAGACTAGGGCAGTCGAACACAATTAACCAGTTTATATAAAAATATAATGAAACTGCACTGCCTGCGCATCGACAGACTCTGCAGACTAAAGCGAAGAAGTAAACTTTCCTGAGGAAAACCAATAGACGGATATCGACCGTCCTCACGAAAGCTAAGACATTTTAGAAATTTCCTTTGCACTGATCCCAGACTTGCCACATGTATCTCATAAGTGGAAGCCCACACAACTGAGCCATATTCAAGTCGGGACCTAACCAAACAGCTAAAGAACAGGAGGAGGATGTCAGCCTGTGAGAAATTTTTGCTGTTTCTTGTCAGAAACCCTAGAGTTTTGTATGCAGAACTGACAGTCGGCACATAGTGTGGTTTAAAAGATAGAGTACCATCAAAAACAATTCCAAGGTCCTTAACTGTCCCGGGGCGGTCAAGTGGAAGCCCTCCTATATTGTACCCGAAAGTGATTGCGTGCTTATTTCGAGTAAAGGACATCACACAACACTTGGAAACATTCACAGAAAGACCACTCCGACAACACCATTCATCAAGGATCTGAAGACAGTTCTGGAGCCGTAAACAGTCAACACTCGAAATATTTGGAGAATCTTAATATCATCTGCATACATTAAAAAAGGAACATGTAAAACATGTTTAACTGGGTCAATAAATATATTAAACAGTAATGGACCGATTATGGAACCCTGCGGCACTCCCGAAGTTACGTGATAGGTGTAAGATTTGAAGCCCCCAACCTCAACAAATTGCCTCCTACCATCCAGGTAAGATCTGGATCTAATTGGTATGCTATGATTGGTGATATGCTAATCCTGCTTGGATCGTTGAATATTGGACAGTTTGTCAAATATAATATTCTGGTGTTTATACATAAATGTAAATTGGGTCTGATGCCATCATATTTAAACAGTCTGCTAATAACATTTGAAGAAATTCATAAGTATGATACTCTGGGAAATGCAAATTACATCTTAAAACAAGCAAACAAGAAATTAACATGAAATAATGTATTTTATAAAGGAGTTTTTGAATACAACAAGTTAAATAATAATATAAAGGACATTCAAAGTGTTAATAAATTTGAAATAATCCCAAAAGAACAGTTTTTACATGAACAGCGCTTACAGAATATAAAAGTTTAGTTATTGGTTTTTGTGTGTACTTAGCATTAAGTTTAGAGTATAAGTTATGTACATAATTTAATTGGAGAGAAAAATTATAAGGTAGTCATATCTGTTGTCTTTTTCAGTACGAACTAGTTGTACTTACTATTGAAAATTATGTAACGAGTACCTCAGAGCTTAATAAACACTTCATCTAACTTTGTATGGAACTAGAATTTTTTAGCGAAATGATTACTGGTGCTCCTCACAAGTTACAACCTTCACCTAGTACAAGTTTGGGCTAGTATGCATTTTACTCCCGCCTTTCATATTTACTGTAGTCTGTACAATGCAGTTTTCTAAAATAGCAACTAATTTTTGTATCTGGAATCTCCTGCCCTTGTTAAACTTTTTTTTTTTTTTAAGGAAACTTTCATGACAAAATAGTAAACGATAATCAGCGGTTAACACTTCAGCTGGATGGAGAAGCCTGTAATGGTTTTCCCAGATCACAGGTCATTGTGAATTTTGTTTGTGATAATAGTGTAGAAAATAGAAAAGACCATGTTAATGTGGTAAGTCTTACTGAAATACATCATATTGTTAGGTTCACTTTAAAATGTAATAATAACATAATTGTCTGATGTTTGGGGTTCTACATTTTCTGGCTTTATGTAGAACTGCCACAGGAGCATACTATAGTGACATGCTAACTGAATTACATGAGAATTGTAGAAGAATGCCTCAGAAAGCTGGCCAAAGGTGTGGTCTTTTTGCAAGACAACACCCCTGCTCACAAGTTGTTGGTCAATCGATAAAATTGGTTTTGAATTGATTGACCATCCTCTCATTCTTCGGATTTAGCACCATTAGACTTTTATTTGTTCTCAACGCTCAAAAAACATTTGAAAGGTAAACTACTTTTGACAAACAACAAAGCCTTATATGCCGTTAAGGAGTGGTTTAGCCTTATATGCCATTAAGGAGTGGTTTGAAGACCAAGATAATGTTTGTTTTTTTTTAAAGGATTTATAATTTCTTTATGAACCTTTTGGAGCTTTTTGCTAAATGTGTAGTAGTATTAGTAGTAGTAGTAGCAATGGTGGGAGGGCTTGTGCCAGGCAAGTAGGCCACAACGGGCCATGACGGTCTTCCATTGGACGGAACTTACCTGGCTTCTCTCTAGAGTCCTTGAACCAAACAATTCTCTTTGAAGACTCCCAAAAGCCTCGCATTCACACAGGTAGTGGTAAGTCGTTTCTTCAGTCTCGCCGCATTCCTGGCAGATGGGATCCCTCTCAACACCTACCAGTGTAAGGTGTCTTCTGAGAATACAGAATGACTCCTACCAAGAAACCAAGCAGTCTTGTTTCTATCCGGCCTCTCCACAAAATCCCTTGCCTGCCTACAGCCACTGATCGACCTCCAGTGTTTCTCCATGGCCTCCTAAGTCCATTTATCTAGGACGTTGGAGACCACCTTCCTACTTATGTCTATGCCTTCTGACTTCATTTCCCGCCACACCACAGTGTCCCGAAACCCACACAAGTTGTACCTCCTGTGTCCTGGACAGTCCCGTAAGAGCGTCACCACACTCCTGAACCAGCATCAAATTAATTCTGGACGTGCAGACTGTCCGGAGGGCCGCCTGACTGAGCAAATGTATACACATTTCTCAGGGCTCATCATAACATCCTGTCGATTAGCTACGGACAGAATAAGATACCTCCGTTTCGATGCTGTGGTATGTGAGACCAGAGCATTACTCTTGCGCACCCCATGTATATTCCCGCACCGGAGGAGTGCTGCTCCTGCAGCCGTGATCCGTTCGTAACACAGACCAGGCTAGCAGGCTGGAAAGCAACCTCAAAGCATCAACAAGACCTCTAGCGCGGCTGAAGGTGTCATCCTCATAGCGCCGGTGATACCCAGACTTGCTAACCTTTGAAGTTTGACCAGCTTCCGCGTAGCAGTTTGGCTCACACCACACCACCAGGCCACTGCCCCATAAAGGACTCTCGGCCTGACGATTGCAGTGCAAATCCAATGAAGAATCTGAGGATTAGGTCCCCCCTATCAAACGGCGCAACTGCCAGAGGGGCGCTACTCCGTTCCTCACTACTCGCTCTATTTGCAACCCCCATGATAATTTGGAGTCCAAGCCCACCCCGAGATATTTGACACCCAACACCCCCTCCCCGCAGGAAAGCTAAAGGTTTCCCAAACATCACGCGGCGCCCTAAACCCTTCCAGATTCTGCTTCTTGGTGAACAGGCTCATCTTCGTGTTCGCATATGCCTGAGCAAAGAAGTACGCGCCCACAGCTGACTTAGGCCAGCTTGGCGGTCACAGAGTTAGTGAGCCTAGTGGCCCTCCTCGAGTTTTTGGCCGCCTGACCAGATTTCGTCCCTGTGAGCGCGGCTGCGCCTTCTCTTTTCTTTGTCCCCCAACAGACTGCCCGGGAAATGCCATAGGGGTAGAGCCTTTCGGCCTTCCACGCTGCGCCCCCCACCCGGCTCTGTCAGCAGGACAATCTCCTTTTCGGCCTTTGCTCTCGCCTGGCGGTGCCCGTCGTCGCACCCAACGCCAGGCTGTCTGATGGGCGGTCTCTTAGCGTTGACGATCCCAGAGCAATCACCCGACTCAGAAACAACAACCCGACCAGTAGTAGACAGAAGGAATCTGTGGCTGCACATCCTGTGAAGCCGCCGTTGCTGAAGCACCTCGTATCCTTAAAGGGTTGACACCTTCCTGACAAAACTGCTGCCTCAGCTCCTTCCTCTCTCGTCTTCTTTTCTGTGCTCACAACAGCAGTGTCCCTGGCGGAACCAGACGGTTTCACCCCAGACACTACGTCGGGATAATAGAGAAGCGCTTATTCTAGTTCCCTGCGGGAACTACTTTGGGAGACAGGGATTTCTACATTCTTCCTCTATACTAGTTTTTGGCACATTACCATCTTATTTTTGTTGTCTTTCCATGGTTTTTTGGTTTGTGTGAATGTGCTTGTGGTTTAGTGAGCGTATAGATACGGGAGATCACTCCACCAAGCTCCGGTGCTTTGATCACGATGAGGCTTGATTCCGTTGAGAGCGGCTCTGCAGCCACGCCCTGGCGACCCGAACGTGCAGTTAACCCGCTATCCCAGAGCTACCCGGTGCTGCTGACACTAGCGAGTATTTTTCGAGGGGCTGATAGGGCAGCCCCCCCTACGCCGGCCAAGGCAAAGGTGGGCCCCTGTATTGTCCAAACGGCACCAGGTGTGCGGGACTTGGCTTACACAGCGCTGCCAGTCCAGAGCAGGCACCGCTCAGAGTCCCTCCTCAGAGTCCACGCAGAAACCAGAGGGGCGCCCCCAACCTGATCTATGTGTATTGTATATGTGTTGTATACATGTGTGTGGCTTGTGTGAGAGAGAGACTATAGTAGATAATCAGCTCTGGGTTCGCCCATTGCAGACAGTCATTCCAGGGGTGCCACGAGGAGGCAGTCTCAAGGAGTCCAGTAGTCTATGTCTTGCACGAAACAATCAAGACAGTGCGAAGAAAGACTAAAGGTATATATATATATATATATATATATATATATATATATATATATATATATATATATATCTATATATATATATATATATATATATATATATATATATATATATATATATATATATATATATATATATATATATATATATATATATATATATATATATATATATATATATATATATATATATATATATTGATATAATCTTACTTGTCTAGCTTTCCTGGATTAATTAAATTAATTATGATTAATTCCCTTGTATATATTATATTAATATATGTTTTGCAGATAAAATGAGTTTTTATGTACCTGTTTTGCATGTATTTTGGTTTTGAAACACCCTGTATGTTGAATTTTTATGTATATAATTGTGATTTTAAATTAATAGATATATTTATTTTAATAAATGTATGAAAGTGTTTATTTATATGACCTTCCCTGTCTACAAATGTATGACTTGCTGCATACAATATTTTAATATGTTTCTATTTTTCAAATCTCCCAGCTTTTTGACTCCCAAAACTCAAAGGCTATTAGTGAATTATTTCCTTCTTATTTGTATTAAGTATTAAATTTCTCGTTAAATTTTTGCCCACTGTTTTAATCATACACATTTTAGTTTCTCAATGATATTTTATAGCCTTGTTTATACATTTTTGTTTCTTACAAATGCTTATAAAAGAACAAAAAAAAACCCACTACTTAAAAAACAGTTCATATCTATGGGTTTTTTTTTTCTTTCAGGGATCGTCTGCGGCTTTGTCGGCCCGATAGCACTGCAGCACTTGGCTTATTGTGCATACACCTATGATTACTTGAGATCTCTTTTTTAATTTATTTTTATTCATATATCTTTTATTTCTCCAATTACTTTACTTCAAATACATTTTAGATTTTATAGTTTTCATACCAAAAAATTTATATTTTTAGGTTTACAAGCAAATTTACATGTCAAATGTCATTTGTAGTTTTCACACATACCAAAGTTACAAATTTTACATGTCGCACACATATCAAAGGCCTTTAGTAATTAAAAATTCGATACCTGTCACTCCTTAATTGTCACCCCGCCTCTTCCTCTCTTTCAAATTGTAGTTTATAGACAATTGCAACTCGATATCGTACCTAGCAACCAACTCCCGCGTCGTTAAGGATCTGCCGTTGCTATGGGAACTGCCTGGTATGTAGCTTTTTCTAATTTTCACCTTTTAAACTCAAATTTTTGCCTTAAAGTCCACTTACACGTGTTTTCCTTTGTCCCTGATCTAGTTACACAATTTCTAGTTGTTCATTTCACAAATTAACTATTATAAAACGTTTTTTATCGACTATGACGCCACTATAGCGTCCCCTTAATTTTAGATTTTTAATTTCAAACGCCTCTTGTACACTTTGCGCCGGCCTATGGACTCAAACGTTAGTTTATAATCACATACATAGTTTAACACTTTATTTTGACATTATTTGTCCTAATTTATTTAATATTTTCGTTATTTTGGAGAGCAACGCTCTTTAGCGTCCCCTTGTCCCCTGTAGGTCCGGGGATTAATTAAAAGAATAGGCCCAAGGTAACTCCTACCTGTCGTAAAAGGCGACTAATTGGAATCAAATACTGGCGGGGGTCTTGTCCATGTGGGCCTGGAGGGAGGCGGATATCTCTGGGGAGTGATGCACACCTGGATTTTGAGGCCTCCACTCTGGGCTTAGAAATGGATGGTTGCCCGCGCTTGGTTGTTACTCGGGAGCGGGGTTCCGGATGGGTGCCGCCTTGGGTTGAGTGCTGGCGGCTGTCGTGTGTCTAGACGACCCGGGGAGGGTTGGCAACTCCGATGAGTGGTAAACACCCGGAGTTTGGGGCCCCCACTGTTTGCTTCGGAACGGACGGACGGCCTCGCTTGTGCGATGCTTGGGAGCGGGGCTCGATGGGATGTCGCCTTGAGTCTAGCACTGGTGGGTGTCGGGTCTAGACGAACCCGGAGGAGAGCTGAGATCTTTAGGGGTGGAATAAAACTAAGGGTTGAGGCCTCTTCTATGAGCTTCGAAACGGACAAACGACCTCACTTGGATGCTGCTCGGATGCAGGACTTCATGATACTGCACCGAGTCAACCACTGACGGATGTCTGGTCCAGACGAACTCGGAGAGAGGTTATCTCTCTTTGAGCTTTGAGACAGGCAAGCGACTTCTCTCAGATGGCAGTACATCTGTCAAACAAAGTTTCACCTCGCAGGTGTCGTCTTGTTGGGTGAAATTTAAGCTAGCGCTGGCAGGTGTTGGACCTGGACGAACCCGGAGGTGGCTGGGGTCTCTAGGGGTGGATTACACCTGGAGACTTGGGCCTACTCTGTGAGCATCGATACATGCTAACGACCCTGCCTGGATGCTGCTCGAGGGCGGGACTTCATGATATCGCCTCGAGTCAATGAAACACTGGCAGGGGGCTGGGGGGAGGCATACATCTCTGGGGAGTGATATGCACCCGGAGTTGGGCGCCTCCACTGTGGCCTCAGAGACTGACAATTGGCCCCGCTTGGTTGTTACTCGGGACCGGGGTTCCAGATGATACCGCCCTGGATTGAGCCCTGGCGTGTGTCGTGTCTCCAGACGTTCCGGGGGGCTCTGATCTCTGATGAGTGGTAAACACCCGGAGTTTGGAGCCCATACTGTGTGCTACGAAACGGACGGACGGCCTCGCTGGGGTGATGCTCGGGAGCGGGACTCGATGGGATGTTGCCTTGAGTCTTAACACTGTTAGGTGTCAGGTTTGGAAGAGCCTGAGGGGATCTGAGATCTCTAGGGGTGGATTACAACTGCAGATTAGATGCTGCTCGAGAGCGGGACTTCATGATACCGCCTAGAGGCAAACACTGACGGATGTCGGGTCCGGACGAACTCGGAGAGAGGTTATCTCTCTTTGAGCTTCGAAATGGGCAAGCGACTTCACTCAGATGGCAGTACACCTACCAAACAAACTTTCACCCTCAAGAAAAGATCGACTCCCTCAGGGAGCTGGAATTGATGGGTGAAATCTAAATAATTAGACGTGAGCCACAATAGACCTAAGGTCGCGGTGGAGGGACTGAAATAGCCCACTCACAATGAAATCTAATCTAATCTAGCATCCCCTTTATCTAACAACCCATTTTCAAGAGAGTTTTTAAATTATTTTCTCGAAAAATAATTACTTGAAATCCATGGCAATCTTGCATATTCCATTCTGTCAAATGTTTATCGCCAGTTACCATAGACTTTTATCTGTCTATTATATCACATTTGACGTCTAATAGAATTCAACTTAACCAAACTTTAAATACATTTAAACCTCGTGACTTTTACAAAAAATTTAGAATTAATTTAAAATCTTGATTTTAAATGTCTGAATTACAAAGAAGATTTATTTATCACGTTTTAAGTAGTGATATTAGACCTAATTCCCATTTTTAAGGTTTGTGGAACATCTTAAAATATAAACATTTACTTTTCATTTACATCATGACCATAACAAATTTATCAACACGTAAATTATACCTAATTTATTAAACAATTTATTTTCTTATGCAGTTCAAACACTGTCTAGTTTGCACTTGTTAAACATATAACTCAAGCCAAGTTTCCTTGTTTTTAAAGTTCGAACATGTGACTTAATAACTAGTTCCTATTCACTGCAGTATATTGTTCAGATTTGATTTAACGTTTTTAGCTTGCTGAAAATTAGTTTACAAAATCATTTGCTACATTTATTTCCTTGAGGGAAAGTCCTTTTTTATTCATTTGAAAGTTACTTTATCTTAATTTCAATGTGTAGAGCATTTTATTGTCATTTCCCTTTTTGTGCTTAATTTCTCACATATATCTGTTTGTAATTATATTTCATCTTGTTTACAGCCCCACCTTGCTGTGTATGCAGAGCAGTACTGGGACCCGCGCAGTATTAGTTGAAAACTTAGAAATTTTACTGGATATTTGGTCATCTGCACTTTTGGTAAGTTATTTAAATCAATTTCCTTTTTACATTACTTTCAGGTGTTGGCTTGTGTAATTTAAATGAATGTATGTATATTTTGAGTGTCTGTATTTGTTTTACTCATGTTAATACCATTGCCTTATCTTTTTATCTCTACTTTTCAGATAAATTCAAGAATTCATTGGCAGTGCTCACTCAAACTGTGCTGTGCAAACACGTCTCTCCTACTGGTGTCAGCATTATGCAAGATTTTACCTGCCTGTTAATGATGTTTGTACATTGGTTGTACAATGCCTTACAAATTTCAAAATATTGACATTTTCTCAAACGAGTGGCACTATATGGCTGCGTTAGTATTGTTTCAACAATTGTTTTGAGCATTTAGTTTCTTTTCATCAGTGACATTTTAGTTTTAAATACCTAGTTCGTAAGTTTTATTGCTAAGTTTTTATTTTGGTTTTGCATGCTAGTTTGTTAGTTTTTATTTTAGGTTTGATATTTTTAAATATCAATACAGTATGTATATATATATATATATATATATATATATATATATATATATATATATATATATAACTGAAATTGACCCCGGATATGGGTTCTAGGGGGGCTAGTTCGCGCTCATTTGATGAATTTTTTTCAAAATTCAAAAGTTGGGATCTCCCCATCAGTGAATTTTTTCTAGAAAAATTCACTAAAACACTATTTAATAAATAAAACTTGTATTTAGTCAATACAATCTCTTCTAAGATTTACGCATTTAGCAGAGGGTGGAGCCTCTTTAGTCTTTCTTCGGACTGTTTTGATGACATTTGGTACATATCTTCCTTTTGTGAGTGGGTTGGATACGTTCGTTAGCCAGGAAAATCAGAGGAGGGTTCTGAGGAAACTTTTTTTGAGAAAAAAATTTTTTTTTGAAAGTAAAGTCATGGTAACCAAATGTGGTCCGTGTGTTAACGTAATAAATGTAAACTATGTACCAAAATTTGGAATTCTATGTTACGAGAAATGAAAGTTATAATTTAATAAACAAATGTTTCATGTCTGATCATTTTTATGAAAATCCACTACCATAACACACTTGCTGCGTGCAGACTTTTCTATTAAGTAGTTTTCAATAACTGTGTTGCGTTTTTGCCGGGTTCTGGATAAGTGAGACTTTAAATTTTAACACAACTTTATTTACTCTCTAAATATGGATACAATAAAAGTTATAGAATGTCTCTCTCACAAAACACTTAGTTTATCTGGCCTTACAATCACTAATCTGCACACAAGTCACTACACTGGAACTACAGTCGCTACTCTCTAACACTTCACACTGGTTACTGTTTCTTCGAGTCACTTCAACATTATCTAATTGAACTGAACTGCCTGAGCTGGCTGGCTTTCGCCTTTATATAACCGTCGTATCTTCCACCTCGTTTCGGGAGTGTTCCATTCCAGAATGTTCCAGGACCTTCTTTTGCTAAAAGGTTATGTGAATACAGATCGGCCCCGTGTGTATACAGGGGGATGTATACACAGGATGATGTTACACAAGGGGTGTTTCTCGTACTATAAGAGCTCTCTGCGTTTACAGGGTGTAAGGGTTCTCTGCGTATACAGGTGTTCGGAATGCGCAAATCTCATTTATCCGTTCCGACGGGGTATAAGTTGGTAACTTCGTTATTTTTGATCCGAGAGGGTTGAGACTTCGCCCACAGGGGTCACCCCAGGCACTCCCACATTGGACACGGTGTTGCCAGATTGTACAAGAATTCCCAGATGTCGGGGAAGTTTTGGAGATGTGACAACACTGCACCTACATCTATTGAAGTGCTTTGTAACAACTGATATATAATAATTTTAAAAATATGTAACAATCTGTTTTGAAGGAAACTATCTAGGAATAGGAAACAGCTATATATAACTATGACATTAGTTACTGCTGCCTTAAAGTTCTTGACGCTTCTTTTCAGATTCATGATCAGTGTAACTATGACATTACAATCTACACACCGTTGGCATGTATTCCACAATCTTATTATGGATCAATGTGTAAAACTTGTCATGGTAACACTTGCTATGATCTGAACCTTTTAACAAGAAATAATAGTAACTATATAATAAAAGATGATTCTTCACCGGGTGTTGAATACATCCTCAACATGTGTGCCTCCACTTATTTGGAACCTGATTTGTTATGCCATAATTCCATAGTTTGTGTTCGAAACCGTACTGAAATTAACAACAAATTCAGGTGGGTAACATTTATTTTGTTAGAAATGTTCAAGAATCTATCCGCCTTAGTGTGTGTGGTGAGCGTGCGTGCGTGTCTGCGTGCGTGTGTGTGTGTGTGCATATGTGCGTGCGTGTAAGTAAGAGGCGCCTTATGTAGGGGCGGTGCGCGGTTGTGTATGGAGTTGACGCGGATATGTAGGAGTAAACGCGTTCATATTTGTGTGTAGTGTGCCTATGTAAGGTAGTAAACTTCTATATGTTTGCGAGTAATGTTTCTGAGTACCACATGTAGGTTTTGGAGCACCGCGTGTGTGTTAAGGAGCTGTTAGGAGTCAGCATAATTATCAGAGGGCACCTTGACGTCAGCATAATAGAGGACACCTTGGGAATGACACAGTGAAGTGAAACTAAACCGTGCGAAGCTGAGTCAGCCAGACTGCAGGTCACCTCTAAAAGACAATAGAGCCACTCCTGAGTGGAAACGTTATAAATAGCCAGTCCGCCTTCAGTGAGCTGTTCATTCCTGTTTCTTACATTTTACGCTGCACATCGCGTGCTGTATTCTTATATCACACTCATGTTGATATTTTAATTATTTTATTACTTTATATATTTTTATCTTAAGTAATCTTGTAATAAGTCAATAAATATTTGTTTAAAAAAGTAATACGTGTTAACCGTAAAGTTAAGTGGCGCAGTCAATTGTATCAGTTAGAAAATCAAACTTATATTGCTTTTTATGTGTATCAACAGCCAATAACCAAAATCGAGCCAAATTTGTACATTTGAACATTTTTATGTATACATATATATATATATATATATATATATATATATATATATATATATATATATATATATATATATATATATATATATATATATATATATATTGTATGCCTGATTCCGAAGACAAGTTGCAGAGTTTATTAAATTTAGAATATAGGCTTGAACAAATAAATATTAGTGATAATTTTAATCTAGAAACACCTATCAGCGAGAATCATTCTGAAAATACAGCTGATCAATTCAAAGAATTTTTTCTAAAACCTATTCCATAGTTCGACGGGCAACCGGCCAATTTAGGCAATTTTTTAAAAAGTTGTTACCTGGTTATAAACCAATTTTACGTGGAGAATGAAACTTTATATTTAAATCACTGTTAAATTTCGTACAGACCAAATTAACGGGGCAAGCTCATTTAATAATAAATACAGAATTTCACGGATCAGCGAGACGATACAAGCCTGTACGCAGAAATGCTGACATTAAAATAGAGTAACGGTGAAGATGCACTAGCTTTCTTGAACCGGTGTAGGCATATAGAACAGTTACTCATATAAAACTTGAAAGCTAATGAAAACAGTGAGGTGTTACGAGCGTTAAGGATGAACATGTACCAGAGCTAAACACTTGAAGCGTTCTTAGGCGGATTAAGAAATCCTATGGGCATGGTACTATGGTCAACAAATCCGCAAAGTATAGATCAAGCACTAAAATTTGTATTTTCAGAAGAGAACTTTGACTATATAGATAAAAGAATACATAAACAAAACTTTCATAATAATTAATATAACGAACAGAACAAACTGTTTACACAACGACAAAACATCCCACAATTCAATAACATACAATTTCATAGATCATTCCAGGCAAATTATCGACCTTTTCAACAACAGAATAACACAAAATAACCAAAATAATTTTCAAAGTAGACCAGACCTTCCACAACGAAATCACCAATATAACCAGGCACCTCACCAACATTTTTCTAGTCACTTAAGGAGACCTATTTATAACCCTAACAATCAATCAAATCAAATTAGAAGACCAAACTATACCACAAACAATAACAGAGATAGACGTTATCCAGAACCCATGGAAATTGGAAGTAATAATACAAGACTTACTGATTAACCCCAAAGAAATATGTCACAACTACATAACAACGAATTATACAAGACTGAAAAAAATAATTACGACTACGAATTAGATAATGAAAAATCGCCAGCAGAATTGTATGGCAAACATAACCAAAATTTTCCTACAGCCAGAATGTCCAATCAAGAACCGTAATCGATATAAATAACTTTAATATATTATTAGATTACCGTATGTAGAATTAAGTGAAATTAATGGGAAATTACTATTAGACTCAGTCTCTTCCAAGAACCTTCTAAAGTCCATAGTAGCATACTCAGTGAGTGGTGGACGTGCCGCCACCTAGTTGCGGAACCAAGTAGTATGTTGTCACGCCAGCTCCAAATCACACAAAGTGTTAAAAAAATAGAGACTGTATACAACTAACTAACAATTTAGAAATTTGTCAGCCCTGGCCCATTTATACCCCAATATAGGGACAAAGTATGTAAGACTAGATGCATTCTCGCAACAATTAGAACCGTACACCGGTTTCGCTCTCATTAGAGGTCTTCAGTACGGCATACTAATTGTAGCAAAAATGCACCAAAAGTAATACGGCTATAGTATAGCCAGCCTTAAAATACTCAGTGAGTGGTGGATGTGCCGCCACCTAGTTGCGGAAACAAGTAGTATGTTGTCACGCCAGCTCCAAATCACACAAAGTGTTAAAAGAATAGAGACTGTATACAACTAACTAACAATTTAGAAAATTGTCAGCCCTGGCCCATTTCTACCCCAATATAGGGACAAAGTATGTAAGACTAGATGCATTCTCGCAACAATTAGAACCGTACACCGGTTTCGCTCTCATTAGAGCTCTTCAGTATGGCATACTAATTGTAGCAAAAATGCACCAAAAGTAATACAGCTATAGTATAGCCAGCCTTAAAATACTCAGTGAGTGGTGGACGTGCCGCCAGCTAGTTGCGGAACCAAGTAGTATGTTGTCACGCCAGCTCCAAATAACACAAAGTGTTAAAAAAAATAGAGACTGTATACAACTAACTAACAATTTAGAAAATTGTCAGCCCTGGCCCATTTCGACCCTAGAGCTCTAATGAGAGCGAAACCGGTCTACGGTTCTAATTGTTGCCAGAATGCATCTAGTCTTACATACTTTGTCCCTATATTGGGGTAGAAATGGGCCAGGGCTGTCAATGTTCTAAATTGTTAGTTAGTTGTATAGTCTCTACTTTTTTTAACACTTTGTGTTATTTGGAGCTGGCGTGACCACATACTACTTGGTTCCGCAACTAGGTGGCGGCACGTCCACCACTCACTGAGTATTTTAAGGCTGGCTATACTATAGCTGTATTACTTTTGGTGCATTTTTGCAGCAATTAGTATGCTGTGCTGAAGAGCTCTAATGAGAGCGAAACCGGTCTACGGTTCTAATTGTTGCGAGAATGCATCTAGCCATAGTAGTATATTATAATTTTTCGAGCAATATTTATGAAGAACCATTTTTAATAAAAACGCCTCATATGTCTTTCAAAAAGGGCAAATATTACATTAAATTCTATATCAGATAAGGCACAATAATCCTGTCTATTTAACTTCAATGATAATTTTAGTGGGTTATAATTGAGTTTTTAACACAAATGAAGCGAAGATATATTTTAAGAAACAAATGATATATAGGTAGTAAATGCATAGATATTAAGTTTCCAAATGAAAAAAAAATCATCATTTAGGAATAGGCGTGTGTTTAGGAGCCTGCGTGCATAGCGTGTATTGTGTTCATATAGCGTGTATGTGTTTTGGAGTAGCGCTTGTGTGAGAGAACTGCATTTATGTATGGAAGCTTGTGTTTATAATAATAGTAAGTGTCACTCTCACACGTTAATGTTTCTGTCCTGGCCGCGTTTGTAGGTATAAGTGGCCGATTGAACTTTTTTGTATTGTTTATATACTTGTATGGACTGAATATCCAGTTTCTCTAAATAATTTTCTGTAATTTTTGTAATTAGGTCAAGGTCTCTTGGAGGTATGAGCCAGTTAACTGTCAAAAACAAGAGCTTGATGATTCAGACTTCAACTGGCTCCACATGTGGCTCTGAATATTACCGAAGTGTTATTAAGTTTGCATGTTCAGAAAATAATGTGAGTAGTATATTTTTACAGAAGTGTCCCATTTGCTAGAATTTTTGAATAATCATTATTTACATTTACAAGCAAATTTTACTTTTGTAATATGGGATTGTTGCTTACTTAGCAAATTTTAAAAATATTTTCTTCAAATGGGCATATCCATATTAGGGATTTTAGTATTTTTTGTTTTACAACCAAATCGATTAGTTTATTACAGAAACCAAATACATAAAAATTTGAAACAGACACTGACAAATTATCCTACATCTTAGTTTTAGTTAAGATGTAACCTATTTAATTCTTATCATTTTCAGGAAAACCTAATTCTTCTGAGTAAGGATCAGTGCAGCTATGAATTTCTTTGGAAAACTAAACATGCCTGTGCCTCTTCAACTTGCATTTTCACAGACAATGCTACAGGGAAAATGTAAGTAAACTAAACGAAATATAATTTATATTTTTCAACAACAAATAAACAAATCTATATCAGTTGTACTTCCTCTTTGAAGTTTTGGTTTTAAAACATTCGATATTTTCTGGCATGCGGTACTGCTTAATAAACTTGCATTGTGTGAATTGCTTTCCAAGGTCTGCTTATCTCTATTAAGTTAATTGTTATATTAATAAATATTTTTTATATAATTAACTTTTGCGGGTTAACAGTAGCGATTTATAAGGAATGAAATTATCCACATTATTTGGTGCTGATAAACCTGGAAAGTGAGTTTGTGTGTCACATAGAAGTACTGTTACAGTAAAGGGAGGTTCAATCTTAACAATGGAAAACGTACAAAGAAAAGTTTTGAGTAATAAATTAACAAAGCGCATGAACAAATAAATTGACATCGTTCATCCTTTTTCAGTTCTTTCAATTGTTTTGCAACTTTTCACGTTTCTGGCACATATCACAAATTGTGATAGAGTGTTTTTACCACTGTATATATAAAGGAGCCCCATGGAAATGACACACTCAGAGCCTTTGGTTTGTATTACTCGTCGAAAAAATTGAGGTGCCATATACAGGTACTCTCAAATAGTGGTTGAATTTGAAAACTTTTCGCAGAAATGTTTTTAGTGTGTTTCAAATTTTTGTGAAAAATATAATTTAGTGTAACATTACATTCTTTTTTTTTAAGGTCCTAACGCTGTTTGTTAATAATTATATCATGGTAGGTGTGTAAATAGCTTGGAGAGGTTCGCTGGCCAGGAAAATTTGACCAGTTCTTTCTGGAACTTTCAAAGTTTATTTTCGGAAAATGTTTGTACTTTTTGAAATAACAAAGCTATTTCATGAAATATGGTACATTGTTACTACTATATAGGTTATACTGCCAACCAGTTGTCCTTCTTTTAAAAATAATACATATTTACATTAAAAACATTTTAATGAAAATTCGCTAGCATAACGCACTTGCTGCATCCAGACTTTTCTTTTAGTTGTTTGCTAGCACGCTTGTAAGCAGTTTTGTCAGAGGGTTGTCTTGCCACAACCTTATAAGTCTTCTTTTCGTTATAACTAATTCCATAATTTCTTTTGGAATATTCTTAGTTGAAGATCTCTGTTCTAGGGCTGGTGTTGCTTGCCGTGAAGCATCTTGAATCACAGTTATGAAGTTATTAGTAAAGTTGTCGATTTCTTCATTTTACTTTATATTGACTTGACAACCAAGCTTTGAGTTAATCGAATCTCTAAAAGCATCCCAGTTAGTATTTTTGTTACATAGTGTTGGCTTTGGGGTTTTCTTAATCACTGTTGTACTAACAGTAAGCAAAACAGGTGTATGATCAGCTGTTAGATCGAAACATGATTCTATATCAATAAAGTTTGAAGCTATGCCCATTTACTACAAAATAATCTAGTAGGTTAGGTATTTTGTTGGCATCTGTTGGCCAATACGTTGGTTCACAACTGGAAAGGCAATTGTAATTCATGTTTGTCATTAAATTATTGCGATCCCTGCCCTTAGCAATTGACAGTCTACACCCAAAAGCAGTGTGTTTTGAGTTTTAGTCACTGCGAGCAATAAATCTTGGTCCAAGAGTTTCAAAGAACATTTTGAAAAGTTGTTAGGTAATTCAATGTCTACGAGGACAGTATACAGCAGATATGATCAATGAACAAGATACTTTGTTGATCTGTATAGTTTTTGTAGGTAATCCATTTCATATTTGGGAAGCTCATAATTTAGAGAAAATAACCATTTAAACAAAAACATACAGTAGTGTACTGAAACGATAAAAGTACAAAAATCCGAGTAGTTTTCGACCCGAGTGTGCATGATAAGAAGTGTATCGTTAAATGAACACTTGTTTTTGAAAGAAAATTTGCTGGGGAAGATCAGTATAGTGGGGGACATCAAAAGCTTTCTTGCAAATCGCTTTATCTAGTGATGGTTGTGATTCACACAGTTTCTTGTGGTATAAGGATACTATCATGAACAATAAGGAATTGCCTGAGGTTGCAACGTACCATGTGAAAAAATTGACTCTTGGTGTGACCTGTAGTCTCTTTGCTTTGACCGCGAGTTAGAAGAAGCATATTTCTCAGCAACCTGAACATCTGACCCCACCTGACAAAATACTTGACACCAGTTTTTATGTGGACGACCCAGTTTTCTCTACACATAAGATTGAAAATACAATTAAGACTTACCATGAAGCCAAGAAATTATGTCAGATGCAAAATGAATTTAAGTGGCAAACCGATGAACCAACTTTAAGAATCTTATTTAACGAAAATGAAACATAAATTTTAACAAAGGTTCTGAGAAATGAATGGAATACACACAATGACGATTTAAAAATATATTTGAATATTAGGTCCATTTCTAATCAGAGCTAAATTATTGGTTAAAAAAACTGGAGGGGTAATTTGGAGTGGGATAATCCTTTGCCAAGTGAGCTCATAAAAGACGTGGATTCAGTTTCGACAGAGGTTGATAGTGTCCTCAACTCACGCCCATTAACCAATATTTCAGAAGATCCTGAACAATCAAATCTTCATGTTTGCTGGTAGGGTTTATTCCTAGAATGCTAGAAGTCCAAGCTTCATCAAAGGATATTAAGTAAGAAAAATCTTCAAAAATTAGAAGTATTGACAACGATTGGTTACCAATTTTTGGCAACGATGAAAGAGCGAGTACATTGCTAGCCTGAGGTCAGTTAACCACACAGATGTTGTCAAGAGTCGCCTGTTTCAGGAAGGCAGTATCATTCCACTCTAAGAACAGAATCAACTGAGACTTGTATGGAGGCTAGAGTAGTAGTTATGGCTATATCTGACAGATATTGTCGAGTACGAGAGTGTGAAATAAGGTTTCCTGATGGAGACATAACGAGGCATCCTGTTGCTGCTACATCCACTAGAAATGCCGCTAAGTGCCCTGTCTCCCAGGATATGGTAAATACGCTGCCACTGTAGCTACAGCTGCAAACTAGTTTTCTTAAAAAAAAATTCACTAATGAGGAGATCTCGACTTTCGAATTTTGAAAAAATTTCTTCAAATGAGCGCTATTTAGGACCCCCGGAACCCAAATCCGAGGTCAGTTTCAGACTTTATATGTTTATATATATATATATATATATATATATATATATATATATATATATATATATATATATATATATATATATATATATATATATATATATATATATATATATATTTATGTGTCACACCTATAACTTAAAAAATAATGGACCGATTTTGATAAAAAAAATTGTGAGTACCTTCCTTTAGCAAATGGCTTGGATAAGTTCGTTAGCCAGGAAAATCCGCCGAGGTTTTCCCGGAAAATTTTGTGTTTTATTTCGAAAAAAATCGTTTTTTTTATATTTTCAAAATTAACAGAGTAAGGGCAACCAAATTTCATACGCGGGTTTATATCACTATTCGCAAGTTACATATCAAAATTTAGCTCCGTAGGTTAAAGGACAAAAAACTTACAGGCATTCAAAGAAAAATAAATTTGGGTTCTCCTCAAAACGTCAAAATCGCGATTTTAAACGTCAAAATTGGTGAGTACCTTCGTTTTGCAAGTGGCTTGGATATGTTCGTTATCCAGGAAAATCCGACGAGGTTTTCCCGGAAAATTTTGTGTTTTCTTTCGAAAAAATTTTATATCTCCAAAATTAACAAAGTAAGGGCAACCAAATTTTATACGCGGGTTTATATCATTATAGGCAACCTACCTACCAAAATTTAGCTCTGTAGGTCAAAAGACAAAAAAGTTATAGGCATTTAAACAAAAATAAATTGGGGTTTTTCACAAAACGTCAAAGTTGCGATTTAAACGTCAAAATTGGCAACATTTAGGAAAAGAACTTGTATCTAATACGGGCTATGGAAATAAAATCTCTCAAGAAGAATGTTTTACAAACCCTGAAGTCTTAGTTTCAACCGTCATTGTCCTTCATTTTAATAAAATGTTTCCAGAAAATACATTTCAAATAGACCCTTTCTCTGACGCTTGTCACTAGTCTTAGCTATAGAGTTTATCGTTAATGGTATATAATTTTTGTAGAATTTTCGTTAAAAAAAATCAATAAAGCTCAATATATCTGTTATTACACAAGATATGAAAAAAATTTGTATATATTAATTATAGGGTGTCTTGAGCTACATCTTAAAAAAATATTTCTACAATCACAGGCTGGCCCATAAGTCGTTGGTGATACAAATTTTCTTTTTTTTTTTAATCAAACACGCCTTATGTTATTGCATTTTTGCATTTTCCATCGAAATATAATGCATGTTTGTAAGAACAAAAATTCTGGACGCAGTAAGTGCGTTATGGTAGCGAATTTTGATCAAATGCTTAATATTTGAATAGTTCAATTTGCTATTAACCTATAAGGTTGACCAAAAAACGAGTTTTTTCGGGAACACTTTAAATTTACTTTCGGATTTTTTTTACATTTTCAAACAATAAAGTTATTTTGATGAAACATGGCACATTGTTTTTACTATATAGATTTTACTGGTAACCAAATGTGATGCCTGCTTTCTTAAAAAAACACATTATTGCTATTAAAAAATAGTTTTATGAAAATTCACTACCATAACGCACTTGCTGCGTTCAGAGTTTTTTTTTCTCTTTGTTAATTGTTATATGTTTACTAAATATTTGTTATAGAATGAAGGTCTTGTGGATTGATGGTAACGTTTTATTAACGAACGAAATTAACCATACCTATTAATAAGAATTGAGAAAGCCAACTTCGCAAATGTTAACCCATCTAAAATTATCAGTTGGGCACCTGCAAATATAGTAAAGTTTAGTGCCCCAAAAACTAAGAATTGCATCTTGTCTAGAAAATATTACTATACGCTGATGGTAAAAACCATAGATGCATTCATTTTTATGCCTTCTGTATCTGAGATGACTCTTCTTATACATTTGTCCATGAATATATTGAATCACTACGCAAACATCACACATCCTTGTTTGACACCCTTTCCAATTCTAAAATAGTCACTGTGCTTTCCATTAATTCTCACACATGCTCTACTGCCATTATATAGCAATTTAATAACTCGAATTAGCCAACCACATTCTTTCAAAACACTCCAGAGCTTCTGCATATCTACAGTATTTTTTATTTATTTATTTATTTATTTATTTATTTATTTATACATACACCATCCAACAGCTTAAAAGCCAAATTAAGGATGGGCAATATAATAACAAACAATAATCAAAGGAATTACACAATAGTCACAAGTTACATCTCTTTGAAAAACATTTTTATCGCTGATATATTACATGAGAAGATATCAAGGCGGTCTTGGAGTACAGAGTAATCATTGCACATCTGGTAAATTGGAGACGACCGCAGCAATCGCGTACGAGTAGTCGGGAGATAGAATGTGGAAAACGTGCTGCAACACGAGGCCTATTGAAATTAAGTTGCTGAAGCAGATCAGGGCAGTCGAACACAGAATTAACCAGTTTGTATAAAAATATAACGAGACTGCACTGCCTGCGCATCGATAGACTCTGCAGACTAAAGCGAAGAAGTAAACTCTCCTGAGGAAAACCAATAGAAGGATAATGAAGCTAAGAAACTTTAGAAACTTCCTTTGCACAGATTCCAGATTTGCCACATGTATCTCATAAGTAGGAGCCCACACAACTGAGCCATATTCTAGTCGGGACCTAACCGGACAACGAAAGAGCAGGGAGAGGGTGTCAGTCAGTGAGAAATTCCTGCTGTTCCTTATCAGAAACCCAAGAGTTTTGTAAGCGGAACTGACAGTCTGCTCATAGTGTGGTTTAAAAGATAAAGTACCATCAAAAACAATTCCAAGGTCCCTAACCGTCCCGGGGCGAACAAGCGAAAGCCCCCTTATATTATATCTGAAAGTAATTGAGTGCTTATTTTGAGTAAAGGACATCACACAACACTTCGAAACATTCACAGAAAGACCACTCTGACAGCACCATTCATCAAGCGTCTGAAGACAGTTCTGAAGCTGCAAACAGTCAGCAACACTCGAAATATTTGCAAAAATCTTAATATCATCTGCATACATTAAAAACGGGACATGTAAAACATGTTTAACTGGGTCAATAAATATATTAAACAGTAGTGGACCGAGTATGGAACCCTGTGGCACTCCCGAAGCAATGTGATATGTGTTAGATTTGAAGCCCCCAACCTCGACAAATTGCCTCCTTCCATCCAGATAAGATCTGAATAAGCCAAGCAGGCCCTCGGAGAATCCGATAGCCCTCATCCTGTCAATTAGAATAGAATGACTTAGACAATCGAAGGCCTTAGATAGATCAGTATACACTACATCAACCTGTGAAGAGTGGTCGAGAGCGGATGCGATGAACTGTGTAACATCAACTAAATTCGTCACGGTTGATCTCTCCGGAATGAAACCATGCTGAGAAATTGAGAGTCTGTTTTTGATGTGAAACAGTATTCGCTGAAAAAGGCAGGCCTCGAATATCTTACAGAAGACACATAGTATGGCTATTGGTCGATAGTTTGATGGATCACCTCTGTCCCCCGCCTTGAAAACAGGGAAAACCCGTGACAACTTCCAAATCGTGGGGAATGTTATGTGCTTTCTCCAAGTCTACAAATGTGCCATATACGCTCTTTCAAACATTTTAGCATTTCTTATCCACCCTATAAAGTGAGAAAATTTGTTCAGTACATGTTATGTGTGTGTGTTTTGTTTCTTTAACGTCGGCCTATTTCCGCAACTATGGCCAATCACTGACGCCAGGGAGCAGTTTCACCTCACTATCCTGGAAATTTTGCCGAACCCCTGTCTTTCTGTAAGGAGGGTAGGGATCTTTAACGTGCCCAACATCGTATGGACACGGGACCAACGGCTTTACGCCCCCCTCCGAAGGGCGGAACGTGCAGACATTCAACTTGCTCAAATACAATGCCAGAACCTCGGCTGATGTTAATGTTACAGTTTGTACTGAAAAGGTGAAAGGAGTACCCTGGGATCGAACCCAGTACCCTTCGGTTCAGAGGCACACGTTCTTACCCCTGAACCACTGAGGTTCTTCAGTACATGTTAAATTTACATTTTATTATTAAATGCCAAAGAATTTGTTCATAGAACGTGATGTCTATTGGTTGGCAAACGATTTTCTAATGTTAGTTTATGGCATTTCTCCACTGAAATACCTTTTGATACTGTGATGAAAATGGGTCGAGCAAATTTTGTTGTGATATGTTGAAACTAGACCAACTGCATCAAGTATGCCAATTTTTTTAGCATGTTTATTTTTTTTTGGAAAAATTGTAAGTAGAAACATTTTTGAACAGAAAAAAAAAACACTTGAGCAGATGAGTATATTACATTTAAACGGGTGGTTTCGGATTTTCAGAAACTCGAATGAGCCAAAAAATTGTTAGGTTAAGAAAACATGAAAAAATCCAAGGTGGTCCAAATTCATTCAAATTTGGTACGTGGGTAGAAACAAAAAAATAAATAACTTTTGTATTTGACAGTTTTCAAAATTTTAAAAATAACCAAATTTTTGTATTTTCTATATATAAATGTCAAACTTGAGAGATACAGCCGACTGATAAAAGAAAAACGTCAACGTCAGTTTGCATTATTTGCAAAGCACAAACTGTCTGTGAGTTCTAAATTAGGGTAAATCAAGTAATAAAAAATTTCCTATATGATGCGGACTTTAATGGTGACACTGACATCCCAACACACAGCTCAAATCCCTTGAATCTCCTTCTTACTACACAACCTGAATGCTATAAGATATCAGTCACTGTCCCCCTTGGTCGCTCAGACCACAGCATGGTCACTGCTTCCTGCGCAATGCAACCCAAGGTCACACAGTCATCACACCCACGTATCGTTTGGCACTACAACTCCGTGAACTAGGACGAAATGTGGGATTACTTTTCCTCATTTCCATGGGTGTCTATCTGCATCTCTCATCCTGACCCCTCTGCTATCTCACAAAACGTCACTGAAATTATCCAAGCTGGCATGGAATTATTTATTCCACATACACAGAAAACCTCTTCAGCTACTCAAAAGCCCTGGTTTTCTAAACCTTGTGACAAGGCCAGACTTGAAAAGGTCAAAGCTCACAAAACGCTTCTACCCAATCCTAGTCCAGAAAACAGTCAAGCATTTAACATCGCAAGAAACCACTATGTCCGCATTCTTTCTGAGGCAGAAAACTCGTTTAATAACCACATCAAAAACAAAGTCCTGTCAAGCTCCAACTGCAGCAAACCTTTCTGGACTCTTGCTGAATCTATTAGGAATAATTTCTGCAAGAGCACGTTCCCACCTCTTGTTTCAGGGGATGAAATTGTTCCTACCGCCCTGGGCAAGGCTGAACTTTTTGTGTCGTTGTTCGCCGGCAATTCTACTCTCAACCCACCTCCAAATGTTTAACCACCAACAGTCCCCAATGTCACACATAAAATGACGGATATCATTTTCAAAACTAAAAAGGTACGAAAGATGTTGTGTGTGTGTGTGTTGCATCATGGGATGGTTTTGAATGTTTCTTTCATCAACCACAGACTTTTATCCTAAAATTTCCTTTCGAATCATAACCACACCCAGGGCAGCAAACCTATAACTAGATTTTTCTTATGTGAACAGGTGATGACTATATTTGCAGATTCTTTGAATTATAAATGGATACATATATCCACAATCTCACGTAAACACAATCATTACATTAGTGTTACCAATAAACACCTACATGATATCTTAAATACATACATACCTGCTTTCACCCACTGCTTCACACATACAATCCAAACATACCTACCTAATCTATACATCAATATAAATTGTTTTTTTTTTTAGTTGGTTTTATTTATTTGTTTATTTTATTTTTTTTAATTCTCAAAATTTAAGGAATGACTGGGACACATTGTCGCCTAGGGACCCGCCAAGGCTCATAGACCTACTAAATTGGGCCACGGAAAGGCTGGGTATACAAAACGAAAGATGCTCTCTTCTCTTAATACCAGGAAAGCCTCTGGCCTTGACGAAATCCCAGCAATTGTTCTAAAAAAAAAATGCCACCAGAACTTGCTCCTGTCCTGACTCGTCTGTTTCAGACATCTTACAATAGAGGCATATTCCCTAGTAACTGAAAATCTGCTCGAGTACAACCCGTCCCCCAGAAAGGATCCAAAGCTCTTTCTAGCAACTACAGGCCTATTTCTCTCCTTTCAGTCGTCTCTAAAGTGATGGAAAAGTATATAAACACCGAATTCTAAGATTTCTTGAAAGACAGCCTAATCCACGACAAGCAGTATGGATTCCGTCAGCGCAGATCAACTGCCGACCTCCTTTCCTTTATCACCCATTCTTGGAACAAGTCTATGGAACTACACAGTGAATCCCAGATTGTCGCTCTAGACATATCCAAAGCATTCGACCAGGTCTGGCATGCAGCGCTGCTTAATAAACTTCTGGCCTATGGCCTACCACCAAAACTCTGTACTTTGACAGCAAATTTCCTCTGCAATCGGAGCATTTCTGTTGTGGGTGGCCATTCCTCTAAACTGTATCCAATTAATGCAGGAGTCCCTCAAGGTTCAGCTTTAGCCCCTACTTTGTTTCTGTTGTAAAAAGAACTCGCAATGAAATTGTTTATTGTGTATGAAACGATACAAATCTTTATGTGTATGTATGAAACGATTCTATGGTTATATTATAGACATGCGCAGAAAGTAGTAGACAACTCGAGAAGTGAGAAGTTGGTTGTTACGTTGCAAAATTAATTGTATCAATTATCATTTTACCTGTTACGTTACTGTTACTAATCATATATCAATATATAATACTGTTCCTTAAGTCGTTCGCATTTATTATTAACAGGTTATGGGTCCAGAAATTAAGGAATAGGATAGTGAAAGTTAAAAGTTAGCGGGAAACACGAGAAAGTAAAATCATGGAGTCCCACGCCATTAAACTTAATGGACGAAATTGCCCTGCTTGGAAATTCCAGGTGTCAGTGATTTTAAAGTCAAAGAAGTTATTTGATTTAGTAACAGGGAAAGTAAAGAGGCCGGTTGATAAAGTAGAAGAATGGGAGGAGAAAGATGCTCTAGCTCAGGAACTCATTGCAACTAGGGTAGATGAAAATATTCTCACACATCTATTATCTTGTGACAGTAGTCTTAAAATGTGGGAGAAATTATTAACAGTTTTTGCAACCAAAATCAAAAGTAAGTGTGCATTTAATACAGCAGAAGTTTTTTAGTCTATCATTTGAGGAGCCATTGTCTGTGTTTATGGCAAAACTTGAGGAATTAACTAGCAGATTAAAAGCGATGGGATAAGAAATATCAGAAAATATGATAATGACAAAAATATTAGTGACATTGCCCGATAAATACAAGCATTTTATCTCAGCTTGGGAATCTGTTTCTACTGAAGAACAAAACTTGCAAGAGCTCACCTCAAGGTTGTTAGTCGAAGAAGAACGAGATAAACACAATAGAGAAGGTAATGGTACATCAGCTCTATTTACTGGAAAACTTTTAGAAGGAAAGAAACATCCAGTTCAAAACATGTATCAAAATCAGTGGCGAAGTAACATCAAGTGTTATTTATGTGGGAAGGAAGGCCATATCAAGAAATATTGTAAAACTAAGAAGCAGTTTGTGTGTCATTTTTGTCAGAAACCAGGGCATTTCATTAAAGACTGTAGAATTCGAATACAAAAGAAAAAAGAAAAGGGTTATCAACAAAGTACATCGAATGCATTTATAGTAAATAGTACAGAAGATAATGCTTGGATAATGGATACAGGTGCAAGTGAGCATATGTCAAAAGAAAAACAGTTATTTACAAATTATAAAGAATTAACAGAAGAAAGATACATCACTGTAGGAAATGGTGAACGTTTGAAGGTACAGGGTACAGGAACAGTAAAGCTGTTGGCATACAATGGATCAGACTTGGTTCCCTCTATATTAAACAATGTTTTACATGTACCCAGGCTAAAAGTAAACCTTTTCTCAGTAATTTGTGCTATGGATAGAGGTTATGTGATGGTGTCAACAACTAATGGGTGTAAGTTTGTTAAAGGAAACAGAGTATCAGCTGTGGCAACAAGGTATGGTAGAATGTATATTATGAATTTTAAAGTGAGTGCACATATAGCATTAACAACCTTAACCTCATGGCATGAAAGATTTGCTCATCAAAATTACCAACATGTAAAATATGTGTTAACTAAGTACAACATCAAATATGAAGGTGTTAAAGAACAATGTATACCTTGTCTTAAAGGGAAGCAGCACAGATTGCCATTTAATCAAAGTGAAAACAGGGCTGACTGTCCCGGACAGCTTATTCATGTAGATTTGTGTGGACCAATGGAGCAGACTTCGTTAGGGGGTTCAAAATACTTTATCATTCTCAAGGATGACTATAGCAGCTTCAGGTATGTGTATTTCTTGAAAACAAAGTCAGAGTGTAAAGAAAAAAATAGAGAATTTTATAGTACGTTTTGAAAAAGAAGTAATATGTGTTATTAAAACAATAAGATCAGATAATGGAACAGAAATAGTTAATAAAGAGGTAAAGGATTTATTTGCAAAAAGGGGAATCATTCATCAAACAACAGTAAGTTATACTCCAGAGCAAAACGGAAGGGCTGAAAGAGAAATCAGGACAGTGGTAGAAGCTGCAAGAACTATGTTACAGCCTAAAAACTTAGAGAAAGAATTGTGGGCTGAAGCAGTGAACACTGCAGCACATATTATTAATAGAACTGGAGCCAGCAGAGTGAAAGGAAAAACTCTGTATGAATTATTATACAATAAAAGCTATGACATAAAAGAACTAAGAACCTTTGGTGATGAAGTGTATGTTCATATACCAAAAGAGAAACGATTAAAATGGGATTCGAAAAGTAAGCAAGGAATATTTGTGGGATATGGTGTCGACTGTAAAGGTTATAGGATATGGTTACCAGGTACTAAAATTGTGGAGACATATAGAGATATAGTATTTACACATCGCAGTTTAAACACAAGTGTTAAAGTGGATCAAGAAGTGCACAAAGTTTATAGTGAAAATAAAAATCAATGCACAGGTACAGTAAATGAAGAGGCTGTAAGTGGCGACAGAGACAACATAATTCAAGAATATGACACAAGCAATGAAATAAAAAATGTCAGTGAGCAAGACACAGTGGAAAGAATGTACACGTCAAGAAGAGATGAAAATGAAATTGTTCAGACAAGTGACAGTGAAAGTGTTTGTAATGAAAACACAAGTAGTGACATAAAAGCAGAAGAAATTGTCACCACCAACAGAGGACGAGTATTAAGAAGACCAACTTGGATGAAGGATTATACATGCTTCTTTACAGCTGAAGAGGAGCCGTTATCCTATGAAGAAGCTGTGACGAGTGAAAATGCTGATAAGTGGCAGGAAGCAGTAAGTAAGGAGCTTAGTGTTTTAAAGAAAAACAACACATGGTGTGAAGTGTCATGGCCAGAAAATAAAAAGGTTATTGAAAGTAAGTGGGTTTTTAAAGTTAAGAGTGACGGTGAATTTAAAGCAAGGCTGGTGGCTCGAGGTTTTCAGCAAGACCTCTCCAAGGAGTTATATGATGTATATGCACCGGTAGCTAAGCTGTGTACATTTAGAATTATTTTAGCAGTAGCAAATAGGTTAAAACTACCTGTATTTCAGATGGATGTACAGAGTGCTTTCTTACATGGAGATATAACTGATGAAATTTATATGTCATTACCAGGTAAAAATACAAGCAATTGCCAAACAGTGTGTAAACTAAATAAATCAATATATGGCCTGAAAAAGTCTCCAAAATGTTGGAATTGAAAATTTGATTTAGAATGAAACAAGAAAGTTTCACCAGATCAGAAAACGATTATTGCTTGTATTTTAAGCGTAGTGATGAAACTGAATTGTACGTTTTATTATATGTAGATGACTTGCTTATTTTAGGTTCAAATATAATTGAGGTTGAAAGGTTCAAAGCCACATTGAATAAGAATTTCTCAATGAAAGACTTGGGGCTTGTGTCAAATTTTTTAGGAATAAGAGTAACTCAAAATTTAAGAAAGGGTTGTACCGTTTTGGATCAAAGCAAATATTTAAAACAAACTTTAGACAAATATGGAATGGCTAATTGTAAGCCTATAAGCACACAAATTGATGCTAATTGTGATTTTAGATTGTTATACAGCACTCAGAGTAATAATGATAGTAAATTGAGCAAACTGTGTAGACAGATTATAGGTAGTTTGATGTATGCTGTTTCAGGTTCTAGGCCTGATTTATGTGAAAGTGTTACCTTACTGAGCAAATTTCAGGAAAACGCAAGTGAAATGCTGTTAAAGACATTAAAAAGAGTGATGCATTACATTATAGGAACACTTAATTTACAATTAGAATTTGTTACCGATAAAAATGTAGATATTCTTCAGGGGTATGTAGATGCTGATTGGGTAAATGATGTTTATGATAGAAAATCTACCTCAGGTTATGTCTTAGTTATTTAAGTGTACAGTTAGTTGGGCAAGTAGAAAGCAACAAACTGTCTCAATTTCGTCTACTGAGTCTGAATATGTTGCTCTCACCTTAGCCATAAGTGAGGCCTGTTGGCTAAAAAAGTTGTTAAATGATTTTAACCTTGATGCTAAAGCAATCCCCATATTTGAAGACAATCAGTCAGCAATAAAAATAGCAAATAACCCAGAGAATAATAGAAGGCTGAAACATATAGACATTAAATGTAGCTTTATAAAAGAGAAAATTTATAATGGTGTTGTTAGAATAATTCATATAAAAACTGAGAACCAGTTAGCTGATGTGTTTACAAAACCTTTATCAAAAGTAAAGTTCATGAGATTTGTTAAAGAATTAGGTTTAGTTGCAAATTAAGGCTAAGAACTAAAAGTGTTGTTTTAAGTAGAATTAAGTTTTGTTTTGTTTATAAAACAATTTTATTGAGGGGGAGTGTTGTAAAAAGAACTCGCAATGAAATTGTTTATTGTGTATGAAACGATACAAATCTTTATGTGTATGTATGAAACGATTCTATGGTTATATTATAGACATGCGCAGAAAGTAGTAGACAACTCGAGAAGTGAGAAGTTGGTTGTTACGTTTGCAAAATTAATTGTATCAATTATCATTTTACCTGTTACGTTACTGTTACTAATCATATATCAATATATAATACTGTTCCTTAAGTCGTTCGCATTTATTATTAACAGTTTCTTCTCCACATCAATGACCTCTTTAGCACATCCAACCCAGTTCACAGTTACGCGGACGACAGCAACCTCCACTCAAATATACAATATTCTAAGCCTATCTCTTTAGCCCAATTATATGAAGATCGTAGACTCATGGAGGGTTCTGTCTCTGTGGATCTCCAAAAAATATTAGACTGGGGAAGTAGAAATCTTGTACAATTCAACTCCACCAAATCTCAGTCTTGCTTTATATCTCATAAGAGATACACCAGCCCTAGGCCCATCACAATGAACAACTAAGTTATTCAAACTAATAAATCCTTTTCACTTGTTGGCATTTCTGTGGATCAAAATCTCCATTGGCACCAACATGTCACATCAATTGCAAAAGCGGCTGCTAAGAAATTAGGTTTCCTCTTTCTGGCTCGCAAATACTTTTCACCAGGTAATCTCTATACCTTAGATACTTCACAAATAAGGCCAAACCTCGAATACTGCAATTCAGGAGAGAGCTATACGTCTCATCGGTGACTCTACCCTCACCCAAAGGCTGCCATCCCTTGCCCACCGACGTGCTATTGGTGACCTCTCTCTCTTTTATATATATATATATATATATATATATATATATATATATCTACACAGGCACTGCTCAGAGGAGCTTTCTTCCATAGTTTCTCCACCTGCTGCCCCCAAACAGATTTACCAAGGAACAGAGCGAATGCACCCTTTTACTGTCCAGGTCACCAGACATAGAACATCTTGTTATGCCCGCTCTTTTGTCCCGAGGACTTCCAAGTTGTGGAATTGCTTGCCGGCACATGTTTTTCCTTCTCCAAACCTTCAAGTCCAGAATATATATATATATATATATATATATATATATATATATATATATATATATATATATATATAATATTTGATTTTCTAATTTTTTTTTAGGATCGATTTGACTCATATTGAGAAGAATACTTTTTATATCAATGTAACCACTGGACTAACATATCATTTTGATATCTGTAAAGAAAGTTATACTAAATGTAAAAGCGGTAAGTTTCAAAGACATTTAACACATTTGTTTCCTCGCAAGAGGTTTTTTTTTTTCCTGTAGTTATTGGTAATTGTAGTTATAAGTACAGTGTGTTTCAAATCTCTCGTAATTCAGAAACTGTCTGATGAAAAAAAAATGCTGCAGGAAGGTTATTGAGAATGCCCAATTTTTCCAAGTTTGCTGTTCTGGAAACACAATGGATATATAAATTAAACACTAAAAGCTTCTACAGTGGTGTAAGATCTATTTCGCCAATCATCATAAGCTGACAAAACTTAGTAATTCTCATTTTATGCTCAACCATGTAACATCTGGTATCCCCCTGTGCCCAATACTTGGCCGTATGATGTAAAAGAGCATATTCTTATTAATTTATTTATTGCAGATGGTAAACAGAATTCCTCAGTCGGTAACACTTTACTGTAATGCTGATGATATGCAGATGTAGGTATGTATATTTCGCTTGATACATTACCTTATATTTAAAGGCTCATGGCTGGCCATTCAGCCTTTTGTCACTGCGGCATCTAAAATATTTTATGACACTCTCATGCAAATCTCCAGAACAGTGGTTCGCACTGAGGGGTCTGCGAAAGGATTTCCAAAATAAACAAAAATAACTTATTTAGAGCTCTACAGTGAATAATATTAATGCAACGTATGTGCCTGTTTCTCAGTCAGTAGCTTTTCGAATCTGCGTTATATATTTGACACAGACAATGGTATCATTTTCGGATTCCAGGCAGTTACTCACCTTCTCACACACTGTTTTAATAGCAGTCATCGATGAGAAAGTCAACTAGCATAAATATGATGTTGCAAATGGAACTAAACATTTAAGAGCTTCGTTGGCCAGCTCGGGGTATTCTTGCATTCTTTTTCTTGATATTTCAATAAGTTAGCTTTTCTTTCATGTTTGTAATTGTCATAACTGGTTTGAATTTTGTTTGGAAAATATTCGCAAAGCTGTTGTTTTAAATTGCACAAAGTAACTTGTATATCTAGAAAAACTTGCTTAGAATTTATCATGTTATGATACTTAGCTACATCTTTCATTTCTTAAACATAGTGAAATGAATCCAAATTCCTTTTCTCCTGATTGAGGTATTCCCTAAGTCAAGCTTTTTGATAAATCCATTAATTTTGTCCGTAGCTGTTATTATATTAACATCGCAGCCTTGCAAACTACTATTCCACATATTTAGGTGTTCGAAAGTGTCAGCTAAGAATAGCCAGTCTACGAAGCCAAAGAGGATTAGAAAAAGGCTTTCATATTCTGATCTTTTGTCTTGTAAGTGCATCAAAAACTCTGCTTTTAACTAAAAAACTCTTTAAAACGTTACCTCTCGAAAGTCACCTTGCTACTGTGTGATAAAGAAGATTTACCATATAAAGCACCCATGCCTTCACAAATTTTTCTAAAAATACGAGTCTGTCATCCTTTTCCTTTGATAAAATTATACATACATACATACATACATATATATATATATATATATATATATATATATATATATATATATATATATATATATATATATATATATATATATATATATATATATATATATATATATATATATATATATATATATATATAGGCTGTTTAAAAAAGACGGGACAATATTTAAGGGGTTGATTTGCCAGGTCATTTAATGAAAAAAAAGTTTCCAAGATACAAGGTGTTAAATTTTTTTGTAAAATAACGATTTTTTTTTTAATAATTCAAATATCTCCTCACCGATGGCTTTTAAATTTGGCAGCATCGTTTGTAGTAATAATGGGCTGATTTGACCCTAATTAGATAAAAATTGTTAAGTCCATTGGCATTAGGGGGGGGGGGGGGGGGCACCTCAACAACAATTATTATTCGTGTTTGTGATTTTCTGTATGATAAATGGACATGCCATAAGAAGGTTTTTATTTTTTATCGTGTAAACGATTTAAGATACAGAGAAATTTCAAGAGACAAAAAACTCATAGTTTTACTTCCTTTATCTCACAATAATATACAAATCATATTGCAGTCAGTGGCATACATTTTTATGTCACTAAATTTTGTTGAGGTGCCCCTTAACGCCAGTGGACTTAACAATCTGTATCTAATTAGCGCCAAATCAGCCCTTTAATAATACAAACAACGCTGCCAATTTTCAAAACAATCGGTGAGGAGATATTTGAATTATGATTAAAAATTGTTATTTTACAAAAAAAAATTAACACCTTGTATCTTGGAAACAATGCATTTTAGCACATATGTTTATGGAAACTTTTTTTCATAAAATGACCTGAGAAATCAACCCCTTAAATACTGCCCCATCTTTTTTAAACACCCTGTATGTGTATATATATATATATATATATATATATATATATATATATATATATATATATATATATATATATATATATATATATATATTCTTATATTTTTCTCATAATGAGACAGATTATATTTTCACTTCTAAACGTCAAAGAGTGGAATAGACATTAATTAAATACTCAATGAAAAGGCTTCTTTTCATGACAGTAAAACTTTATTAGATCCCTACGTGTTTCGGCCAACTAAGTAGCCATCTTCAGGGGTAAATCTAAAATCAATAAAAAATATCTGTCAGAAAACATTTTTTTCTGGGAGGCACTCGCGCTGAATGGAGCACAATTGTATCAAAAACAATCAATACAGAAAACGTCAAAGTTAACATCTAAAGTCAAACAGTAAAATAAGCTAACAGCTAAAACAAAGTTAAACATGCAGTTAAAGCAGATAAAAAGCAACTGAGTAAACTAATACACAGTAAACTAATGACAAGGTATAAAATCTCCTGTGAAACGAAAGGCTGTGGAGTCAACTGACTGAGAGCAGAAATCTCATGAGAACCCTTAAAGGGTGCAAAATTTGTAAAATAAAACCAAGAACAAAATGGCTTCATACCTACTTTTCAATTCTTGAAAATTGAAGTTAAAACTATATGAAAGCTTATCCAAGCTGAAATTTCATCTATTGCACCAGACGTCCAATAACATCACATCCGAATGCACCAGAAATCGATTCACAATCCAACCAAATCTAAAGCGGCGATTTAATTATGAAGCAGAAAGAAAAGTCGGCCATTTATAGCTGAACATTATGAAAACGCCAAAAACGGGAGACACTGCCACAACGGCAAAACAGCGTTTTCATAATGTTAATCTATAAATGGCTATAATTTGGCAGGTACATTCCCTTTGTAAATAATTAGTTTTTTTTCTGCAAAACTTTTGTAACGTTAATGAAATTTGTAACACAATTTTTTTAAGAGACTTGCAGTACTTACATATATCTCTACGAAATTATCATCGTCTAGCTCCATAGAAAATAGAAATTTCTTTATATAATCGCTAACTGGGTCCTCTAAAACTGATCTCCAAGGTCCATTTAGATTTTTACATGTTTATTTATATATATATATATATATATATATATATATATATATATATATATATATATATATATATATATATATATATATATATATATTAGAGGTGTGCGAAGCTTCGAAATTTCGAACCGAACCCGAACGCGAACCGAACCTTCGGTTCGAAAATATGTTCGCACTAGCGATGTTGAAGTAGTTCGAAGTTCGAAATATTTAATTCTCCAAAGTAGTTCGAAGTTCGTTGCTCAAAAATACTTCGAAATTTAACTTTACAGGCATTGAATGCTGCCAAAGGTAGCGAAGTTGCGGCCCTGTTAACTCGGTAGCGGCGCTTTAAACTCGTTATCGGTCTCATTGAGTCGATAGTGTCATTTTAGGAAATTTCACTCATGCATATTTTTGACAGTTGATGGGACACATTGAGACACAGCGGAGCCATTTAGCAATCATAGAATTATTTTTCTTATATATCCTAGCCTCCCAACACCTTTTTCAGTAAGAACATTATGAGGCGGCGTTCGAAGACCATTGGTAACGTAAATTTTCAGAATGTATGAGGATAATTGCAGATTGCCTTTGGAAAACACTGGTTTCAATATGCTTTATTTCACAATGAGCCAAAACAGTTACATATTTACAATTAGGAGACAAGTTCAGGATGCAGCAAGTGCGTTATGGTTGTGAATTTTCATAAGAATATATAATATATTAAGTTCAAATTTTAAGTGGTTATTTTATACCTATCATGCTCACTTTGAACCTTCTCTTGTTCGATAAAACTGCCTAGCCAAAGCCAAACAACAACAACATATTTATAATTGAGCTTATTTATAGATCTAGAAATCTCAAAAAGTTTTAAATATTTTTTGTTTTTGTATTTGATTTAAAGTTGACCTATGTCCACAACGATCAGCACCGGATAGAATTTTCACCCAATCAACCTGCAAATTTGTCGAATCCTTCCTTTTTGTAAAAATAATGGAAATCTTGTACATATCAAATAATGTATGTTACAATATTCCTAAATTTGGTATTTACGGAAATGATATATGAACACTGAAGAATGTTGGGTAGTTCGATGTTCGATTTTGAATTTCTAAGAAGTTCGAAGTTCGACTGTGAACCTTAGACATACTATTTCAGAGGTTCGAAGTTCGAGGCAACATATTTGCTTGGGTTCGTTCATAGTTCGGTTCGAACAAAACATAGGTTCGCACACCTCTAATATATATATATATATATATATATATATATATATATATATATATATATATATATATATATATATATATATATATATATATATATATATATATATATATATATATGTCTCTGAGCGATAACTCAAAAAATACTCAACTGATTTGAACGAAACTTGACACAAGCCTTAATTTTGTTACAATCGCGGACGAGTTCGCCAATCAGCTATAACAGACATATTTTTCCCCAAAAAATATACAAAAATCTTTTTGAATACGCTATATTTTTGAAAGTATGAAAGTAACTTGAATGGGATTTTACATGTAGCTAGAAATGAAGTGAATAAGCCTCTGTTGTGAATTTTAAGTAATTTGGTTCACAAATTTTTGAGTCTCACAAAAGCAACGAAATCCGGATACTCTGTACACTTATTGTCCTGAGCTGGTTGAATTTTCGTTCATTCATAATGTATAAAGTTTACGAAAATACTTTTTTGCTAAGTAGAATAACACATAGGAGATTTCGCTCTGGTGACACATCCCACTGAGTTTAAAAAATTATTATTATTTTTTTAGATAAATGTTACTTAAAGCCTTTAAGCAGAAGTTATGAGAACAACTATTTACGTTTATTTTCTGGAAAGGGTTGCTTTACAGACGATGAAATTAATATTTCCATACACGTCTCATGTGAACCTTTAAAAGACAACGATCATTTGGAAGTCATTCAGTCTGACAGCTGTCCTTTGCTTTTTAATTTGAAGACTAATACTATATGTACAAAGGTGAGTTGATGCTTTTATTTTGTTAGATCTAATTTGACCCTACACATATTGAATCAAATATGTAAGGCTAGTTGCTTTTTGACCATCAGTAAAAACACAGCAGTTTCACTCACATCGTTGCTCGCCAGTGTGCTACATTATACAGGGTAATTTTTTAGTGAATTTTCATTAAGAAAATTCACTAATCGAGAGGTATCAATGGTGAGACTTTCGGAAAATTTCTTCAAATGAGCGTGAATTAAAGCCCCTGGAACCCATTTCCATGGTTAGCTCAAATGTTTATATATATATATATATATATATATATATATATATATATATATATATATATATATATATATATATATATATATATAAGTCACATAAAATATTTTGTTTTTGTGTGTTTCTCTGGTCTTCAATGGCACCCAAAACTTTTTATTTAAATGCCTATAACTTTTTTTCTTGTTACTTACAGATCTAAATTTCAGTACATACGTGACTTTTTACGATGTAAAGCCACGTGCCAAATTTGGTTGCCATAACTGTTAAGGCGTCTCGTCTGGAAGATTAGACCTCTAAAATTGACATATTTCTTAGTAACCGTCTTTGTTATGATATCTACCATCTGTACACTGTAATTTTAAACATGATTAGGAATAACCCAACAAGGGTCATTTCTTGTTAACAATTGACGACAGGCATGCCAACCTATGTCAGGTAGCTAGGTAGAAATATTCAATATTCATTCAAAGCAGTTCTTCTGTAAACTCAACACAATCAACACCCTTTAGCATATTCATTTAAAGCAGTTCTTCTATAAACTCGACACAAGCATCACGCTTCTGAGCATAATCACTAATCATTTTAGTAGTTCTTCTACAGACTCGAGACAAGCACCACGCTTGTCATAGCATAATCACTAATCATTTCGTAGAGTTCTCGTGAACTCTAAAGCATACCATAATATTAGTAACTTTGTATAAGTTTAACAGTTTGTTATTAAATGTTAAGTGTTACAACATCAGCGTTTAATTTAACACAACATAATCAGGTCCTTCGAGCTATCAAGAAACAAAAACATATAAAATGTGGTACATCAGTACAAAACGTAATTAAACAATAACTTTGTTATTTCCAGAGTTATAAAAATTTTCCGAAAGAAAACACAAAATTTTCCGGGAAAAACTGGGCCGATTTTCCTGTCTAACAAACCTATCCAAGCCGTTTGCAAAAGGAAGGTAATCATCAAATTTGGTTGCAGTGCTATCGGGGCAGCGAGGCCGCGGACGAGCCCTGAGGGGGAGAAAAAAAATCATCAAATTTGATTGAAATCGGTCAAGACTCCTCCAACTGAACCCTATGAAGAGTATTTTTATGACTTTCGTAATGCCAATTATTATGCCATGAATTATTTTCTTTCAGAGTTTGACTGGGAATATCTTGAGTCATTGGAGATAAATGATGCTGTGAAATGCTTTTATGGCGTTCTGTTTAATGCTGTGGATCAGTTTGTTCCAGTTAAGAGATGTAAAAAATCATGTTTCCCTCCTTGGTTTAGTGTCGAGCTTAGAGGCATGATAACTGAGAAGAAGAGGGTACACAGTCAATATAAGAAATATGGTAGAATAGATGATTATATTAGGTTTTCTGGTCTCCGGGAGGAATGTAGGAATCTTCGTGATACCTGAAATTTCATTGCTTATACTGAAAATAATTTTGAAAACAATCCGGGTTCTTTCTGGTCTTACACTAACAAGTTGAGGATGGTTCATGATCTTCCTAAGGCTATGTATTATGATGATGTTAGGAATGATTCTTTGCATGATTCAGTGGGTCTTTTTGCTAGTTTTTTCTCATCTGTGTATCAGGGTCAAGCTGGGAGTGTCCGTCCAAATCCTCTTTTGCGTGAGTCGGTAAATATAACTGTGCGTAGTGTTACTTCTGCTGGTATCATTGATTGTATCTGTGGTTTGAAAGATAAATTTACTTACGGTCCAGATGGAATCCCCTCCCATCTGTTAAAATCTTGTGCCTTCACCTTGGCAATTCCACTGAGGATTCTCTTTAACAGGTCTTTGTTGTCTGGCGAGTTTCCACATGTTTGGTTATTAATTATAGACCTGTTTGTATTCAGTCAGAGATACCTAAACTACTTGACTTTTTTGTCTCTAGACATATAACTTGAGAATGCAGACATGTTTTCGTCGAATAGCAGCATGGTTTTCTTAAAGGAAGATCTACAACACCCAACCTTCTTCCTTTACCAGAATGTATTGGTCTCAGCTTTGGAGGATAGGTTACAGGTTGATTCGGTATATACAGATTTCTCCAAAGCGTTTGATAAGATTAATTACGCCTTATTATTGTCAAAACTTGCATTGTTGGGTTTTAATGCCAATTTGTTGTCTTGGGTGTGCAGCTTCCTTACGGGTAGGTCCCAGAGTGTAAAGATCAGAAACTTTATTTCTGATGGTATTACTGTTTTTTCAGGAGTTCCTCAGGGTTCACATTGTGGACCAGTCCTCTTTAATCTCTTTATCAATGATGTCATACATTCACTTAAGCATAGTGAGATTTTGATGTTTGCTGATATCAAAATTTTCAAGATTGTTCGTTCCAGACAGGACGCTTTACTTTTACAGGAAGATTTAAATCGTTTTGCTCGGTGGTGTGGTGACAATCTTCTGACTCTGAATGTTGATAAGTGTTTCTGCATTACATTCACTAGAGCTCAGTTTCCCATTGACTTTGTGTACTTCATAGGCTCTAGTGCTTTACAGAGGAAGGAAATGATTAAAGACTTGGGCATTGTTTTGGATAGGGAATTATCTTTTAAGGATCACATAGAATACATAGTATCTAAAGCATATAAAATGTTAGGATTTATTTATAGATCAACACTGGATTTTTCATGCAATAGGTTGAGAAGACTGTATTGTGGTCTGGTTCGCTCTTTGTTGGAATGCTCTTCTGTAGTCTGGAGTCCGAATTACAATATTTATATCAATCAGATTGAGGACATACAAAATAGATTCTTGAGAATTTGTGCTTACAGAATGGGCTTGCAGAGAAATGATCTTAACTTTTCTTATTTGCGGAATCGGCTGCACTTGCAGTCACTTAGTGGTAGAAGGATTGTCAGTGATGTTTGTTTTCTGCATAAATTATTAGTGAATACAATTGCTAGTCCTTCTTTGCTTGAGTTTGTCTCTAAGGATTCCGGATCGCACGAGAGCAAGGGAGGTTTTCGTGGTTCCCTTCCATCGAACCAATTATGGCTTTTTCATCCAATGTCGAGAGTAGCGAGAGCTGCAAATGAGGATTCGGAGCTCTTGGATATGTTTAATGATTCTGACCGTTCAATTAGAGGCATTTTGAGAGGTGTTATTGATTGAATTGTCATACTGGTTATGTACTTTTTTTGTTATGTTCTCATATTGAGATATCATTGGTAGATTTTTTTTAAAAGAAAAACACAGAGCACTACTCTGTGTCGCGTTCGTTGTTTGCATCAGTGTTACTTCCGCTGGACTTGCGCACAGCAGTGCCTGTGTACATATTAGAATTGAATTTAAACGCTGATTAAAGTCTAATTAAAAATAGAGACACCGTCACACTGTTATTGTTAATGTAACATACTTAATTATTATAATAAATATACTAATATATAATAACTACAATGTTTAAATTTTTACTATTTTTTTTGATTATTCGCTTTTCTTAATTTCTTTTCTTTATATATCCTATAGATTATTATTGATTGTTTTTTTATATAGGGAATGGAAAGAAGACTAGTACAGAAAACAACATTAAAACCAGATCATATTAAAATAACAGCAGAAAAGAAGCTGGAGTATGAAACACTGAATGAATCAAAAACAACATTAAAACCAAAACATATTAACACAGCAGCAGAAAAGAAGCTGGAGGATGCAACACCGAATGAGTCATATTCATTATCATTGCAGTGTACATTAATGAACCCATATTCAAAGACAGTGTATAATAGTTTGATTCCATCTACCTCCGTAAGTTGTGTTTTATATGCTTTTATTAGCTCATCTTTGTTTATCATTTAAATACAATTAAATATAGATGGCACACCAGCAGTACAATATGTCGAAAAATATCTTCAAAGTAAAAATAGGAATCAATTACTGCCTACCAATTCCCAAAAAAGTTTTAACTTCATACAGGGAAGATAGACTTTTTACTTGGATACTTTAAGCCTTAGCTAAAATCGACATATTTTCTACTTTAAAAGCTGTACACGAAAGGTGATGTTTTCCCAACAAAAACGAAAACACAAGAGATATGTACTTGTTACAACCCGAATTGCAAGAGAAACTCTGGCCAATCACTGACGAAGTTTCACCTCACTATCCTGGAAATTATTCTTAACCCCTGCCGTTCTCTAAGGGTAGGGATCTTTAACTTACCTAACATCGCATGGACATGGGACCACCAGCTTACGTCCCCTCTGAAGGGCAGAATGTACAGGCATTCAACTTGCTCAAATACAATGCCACAACCTCGGTTGATATTAATTTCACAGTATGTACTGGAAAAGTGAAAGGGGATCCCTGGGAATCGAACCAGTACCCTTCGGTTCAGAGGCAAGCGTTCTTACCACTGGACCACCGAGGCTCTGACAATTTTAAATAATCTAATGGTAAAATTCCATTATTAATGTGTAATGAAGCGAAATTTTATAGGGTACTTTTATTGACAGCGTATTTAATTCAACACAAAATAGTTTATTTCATGTAAAAATTCTCGGTGAGCGACCATGTATTTCTTTTAGGAATATAGTTGCGCGCTTTGGTGGTCGCCACAGCAACCATGCGTGTTTAGAGGCCAGAGCTAGGACACAAGTCTGTAGAGCGACGGCAGATCACTTGCTGCGAAAGATGTGAATCAGGGAACATCTCTAAACATAACTCTTGTCTCTCGGGTTAGGCCAGTTTGAGAGACAAGAACGGTGAACTGCTTATGTCGGTGTGTATTACAACAGGCTTATTTGGCTCGATAATAATAATAATAATTTATTCCCTCAGCAAAAAATACAATTCCACAAGAGCATAGAGCAAGTCACAAATCTATGCCACAACTAACACTGTGTATAAAAATACAAAGCAAAGAAAACTAGACTATGAATTATTTACTATAAATACTTGATCCATACTTTACAGAATATAAATAAAACCCTGTATAAATAAAGTTGAAATTTAACACAATGTGAATAAAATATTTGTAAAGTTAAAACTATACTGATAAAACACATCAAAACGATACACCATATTTCAAAAGCACGAGAACAGCACATCTATCAAACACCAACCACTGAAAAGTCTGCCTACGTCTCACTAAAGTAGCCCGACACCTGGAGGTAAGACTTCACAACTAAGCGCCTAATCAAATATTTCCTCATCCTTGCCACATATCGTTCTTTAATTATTACAGGCATTTTACTATATATTTTTAGAGCCTGCACCACTGTATTTTTATACACTATAGTTTTAGTTGTTTGAGGTGTGACAGGGTGGCCCGCTACATGTGTTCTAGTAAAATGATCTTGCTGCACTTCACACTCAGATACTAAATCTATGTTTTCCTTCACCAAAGACGCACGTTCCAGGATGTATAGACAGGGTACGGTAAAAGTATATTATAGTTTTTAAAAATTTCTCTGCAAGACTCCCTAACACCTAGGCTGAAGGTAGTGCTCCCACAGGACTTCTGAAGATTGAATATGCTAGCGGCCGCAACGGAGTTCTCCCAGAACATGATGTCATATCCTGGAGTTTACAAATGCATAATATGCGGTAAGACTTGCAGTGGTGTTTACCGATCCTGAGAGAATCCTTAAGGCGTAGTCGAAGCCTGATATCCTACCAGCAAGATCATCAATGTGGGCTTTCCAGTTCAGCTGAGAGTCAATTCTGAGTCCCAAAAACTTAGCTTCACTTGTCGTGTTAAATGTTATACTATTACACAATATACTTAGCTCTTTACCAGCAAAATAGCCAAACAAAATCAGTTTTGTTTTCTTAATATTCATTCTGAGATCCATGTCTCTAAAGCAGTACCCCAGTGAGAGCAAAGATTCTGAAACTTTGGAAATCAAAACATCATCTGTTTTAGCTCTTGCAATTAGTGAAGTATCAGCAGCAAAAAGTATTGTCTTTTGCAGTACCTGTGATTGGCATTATTCTGCTGACCCATCTTGTTAAGATGATGTTGATTTGAACTTTAACTATATATTATACTGTTATGGTATTTTTCAGTTAAATGTGGGTGGGAGGATATATCTTATAAAATGGAACCAGAAACTAAAGGATGTCAGCAACTGTGAGAAAGTAACTTTTAATTCTACAGAACATTCACTGCAGACACGTTTCAAAACCGACATCACTTGTACTGTTGGATGTAAGTTACATTAGTTTTGATAGTTGTTGGAATATTAACTAATCTGTTTTCTTTTTATGATTTTAGATTATGAAATATTGGTCGGCCTAAAATGTGATAAATTGAATACAAATATTGAAAATTCAATTGATGTAAGTTCAATAAAAATTTCATTGCCTTGCTTTTTAGCGAATTATAAAATGTCTTGCATCACATTGGCTAGGTATTTAAATATGTATAGTGTATAGTTTTGTGGACATTAATGGAATCGTGATTTATTATTATTATTTTTCCCATGTCACATTTAACAATTGTAGAAGCATAAGACATGTAATCCCGAACTTTGTGTTTTACTCTGTTATTGTCACATTGATATTTGGAAGTGTTACTTTTTTATTACTACTACCTCCCCCAAGGGCTTGCGTCTTGCGAGCATGTGCATAGCGACCATGGGGGTGCACACACCACACGCAAGCACAAACACATACCTGCACATTCATACACACACACATGAACACCTAAACGCAAACACACCTGAGCTGGACTACTCACCTTCCTTCAACTTGTCTTGGGTGAGGTCCCTCCACTTTCACCTTTTCTATTTGGCCAAGCTTCTATTTCTCTTACTCTCGGCCGACTCTTGTTCTTTTCTGGCACCGATGCTATTAGGGTATCCGAGGGCTAGGTGTCATTTCACTTACCGTTAAAAAAAAAGACTACCAGATGACGACAGCTATGGACATGGACTTTATACACAGAACAAATCTGGCTGCAACAAACAAGCAAAAACAGATTACGAAGCAGGGGAGTGAGACCCCAGTTTTGGTCGATGCAGTTGCTGAGATGACAGGGTACCCCCAACCACAAGCAAGCTACTGTCAGGAGAGTCCGGTGGAATACCGCCAGGCTGTGCTCTTTGACTCAATTAGTAGCAGCTCCACAGATTCTGAGGGGAGTTTTCATCAGCGGAAAAGACAGCGGAGAAAACACCTGAAACGGGGGTTATGACGGGAATGGTGGACCCATTTCCACGACGGGGCTTGGTGACGAGGACTCCGCCTCTAGCAGCTGAAACCCGACCCCAAAGGAGTATATCCTTAACGAGATAACGAGCGATATATTATACGAGGAGGAAACCAAATAGAGTGTGAAAAGCTTGTGACAGGAAACACTTCCACAATCCATTGAGAAAAAAGGTGAAAGTGAAGAATCCTGTATGTCAAGGGAAATAAACGAAATACTTAGACTAGACTAACTAGACAGAGTGAAAATATAGCAACAGCAATTAAGACTACGCCAAATACCAAGGCTGAGATTAAAAAAGGAATCAGGGGAGTAACGCAACTAGTTGACACACAGCGAAACAGGATGAACGAGTGGCAAGGTGGAAGTAGAGATGAAAGCATAGTGTAAAAACAAATGCAGGGAGACAGGCAGCCAAGCAAAGAGAGAAAAGATACTAAGGAAGCAGGCACACAGGTAAACATAGAGAAGGACATGAAAACAACAGACACACAAGTGGACGTGGGCAACAAAGCAGAGATGATACTTGAAGCTGTCGCAGAGGCAGGCAATTTAAAAAAAATTGCACAGGTGTTGGACTTGCAATGGCCGGAATATGCATACCAAGTAACAGAAGTTAAAACGGATAACCCATGCAAAGTAGCCGAAAAATGGGACATATCAATTGTGGCAAGCCGTGACGATAAAGAAGAAGAAAGCATATTGAAAGGGATGAAACAGAGATATCCAGAGGTCCGAGAAATATTCAACGAGACATTAGAAGAAGGAAAAACAAAATACCCACACATGGCAACAACGACCTACACCAGTAGACGACGAGGAGAAGAAAAAACTAGGTGCATGTTTAGCATACCACACAAAGTGCCAAAAGTGGAACAAACAACTTGGAAGAATTCGCAAGGGCTATATTAAACTGGAAACAAGCAATTATAGAACAAGGAAGAAACACGGTGGCTATAGTTACACTGGAAGGACTAGATAGTGGAATAGGTTTTCAGAGTTGGAAACATAAAAGTTGCCTATCTGATACCGGAGAACAAAGTAAAGAACCTAGAAACGGAAAATAGGCCTAAACATATTAAATTAAAGGACAAGAAGCTTATTGAAGAAACGGTATTAGTCAAAACAAACGAACAAACATATGCCGAATTATTAAAAGCAATGAAAGAAAATATTGACATGAAAAAAATCGGCGTTCAAATTAAACGAATCAGGAAGACAGCACAAGATCATCTGATTCTTACAGTAGAAGGTAAAGATAAAGCTACAACCCTGAGTAATGAAATCAGAGCAAATCTCCAAGAAGTAGAGGTGAGCGCAAAGAAATGTGAAACTATTCTTATGGTGTACAGAATGAAAGAAATGACTACAGAAGAGGATCTGAAAGGATCTATTGCCGCAGAGTTACAGACCGAAGCCCAGCAAGTGAGTATTAAGTCTATGAGACCAACCAGAAGAGGACAAAAGAATGCAGCGATAAAGATCGAAAGAGATCTAACAAATACGATCATAAAAAAAGGTGTGATTGAAGTAGACTGGCTAAGATGTCCAATCAAAGAGAGGGTTGACATCCTGAGATGCTATAAGTGTCATCAGTTTGGACATAGAGCACACGAGCGCACATAAGAGGGACATAAATCAAATGCTTGTTTGAACTGTGGACAAGAAGTGCATCAAGCAAAAGACTGCAAAGGCAACCCATATTGTGGTAAATGTCAAAGGGATGGCCATAGGTCTGATTAGACCAGGTGCCCTTATTTTAGAAGGATGGTAGAAAAGGCTAGAAGGACGAATCTCAAGCACTCTACGTAATGACCCAACAATCTATAAAAATACTACAGACAAACTTAACGAGGTCACACAATAGTCATGACCTAGTAGGAAAGTTAGCAAGACGAAGAGAGGTAGACATATTGGTAGCCAGGGAACCGAACAGGAAACGAGTAGTCGACAGAGACTGGATTAAGGACAGAAGAAATAATGTGGCGGTGAAGTTTCTGAATAGACGATTGGAGGTAAAAAAAAAAGTGGAAGTAGGGAACGACGTATGCATTTGTCTAAGCAAGGCCCATATATACTGCTGCTACAGTTCACCCAACGTCCCTCTGGAAGAGTTCAAGGCAGAAATCGACACAATAATGATTGATAGGGATCAGCATGGAGGAGATACCATTATCTTAGGGGACCTCAACGTAAAGTCGCCGCAGGGGGGTCTCGCCGACGACGGATGATAGGGGCGAATATCATAATGAATGCCTGTCAGCTCGAAATATGGTAGTGCACAACGCGGGAGGGACCCCAACTTTCTCCAGAAACAGCACCGAATCGTATATATATGAAACACTCTCGACAGCTAATATCGCAAGAGCAATCAACAAATGGCAAGTGTTGGAAAAAGACATTCTGAGCGACCACCAGCCCATATATTTCGAAATTGAAAAAATGAAACAAAAAAGGGGCACAGGTGGGAAGCGAACCATAATAAAAAATGAATGGGACGCGTTTGAGATGATGCTGCGTTGGAGGTTAGACGACAGAGAGGTTGCTATAGAAGATCATGCAGGGTGCTCTGAAGTGCTGCGGGAAACATGCCTGGCCAGCCACGTTGACGGCGTCACAAGCCGTGGACGAGTTCCCTATTGGTGGAGTCCCGAAATTGACGACCAAAGGCAAAAATGTATAAAATCTAGACGAAAGGCGACCAGAATGAAGAAAAGGCGAAATCATGAGGAGGCCATAGAAGAATATAAAAAACACGAGTTGAGTAAAATAATAAAACAATTAAAGAAGGAACATTGGGAAAGATTATGTGATGAACTGGACAACGACATTTGGGGAGCAGGATACAAAATTGTTACCGGAAGATTAACAAACAAAATGCCGGTAGAGCTGACAAGAGAAAAAAAGAAGATAATAAACAAGAAAGAGCTACAACAAGAGAAGAAATTCTAGACGAATGGCAATGTAGATGGGACGAGAACGACACAGTGGCCCAATGGACAAAGAGATGTATTCCAAACATAAGACTCTGGATGAAATGTAAGCACCGAAACGTGGACTACTCCGTAACACACATCCTTACAGTGCACGGAAGATTTAGAAGTTACGGAAAAAAGATGAAAAACTGAAAGCGACACGTGCATATATTGCCCAGCAATTGACACTGTAGAGCATACTCTTTTCGAATGCCCAGAGTGGGAAAGAGAGAGACAAGTGATAGACAAGACTGGGCAGAACTTTGACAGCAAATAGGCTGGGAGCCGAAATGTTGACAGACCGCGAGTGTCGGAATGCTGTGAAGATGATGGCGAAAGCAATAATGGAGGCGAAGGAGCGAGCGGAAAGATACTGAGTGCCAGGTAACTACCATTTTGAAGATATGCCACAGAGCAGTACCGAAATGGATAGTGAAGCAGGAGGGCCAGCATCCTTCACCAAACGGTTTCCCCTCATTAAAAAAAACCTACTACTACCCACAGGTGCTAAAAGTGATGAATGAACAGCTTCGGAGACAAGAGTGTAAAATAGTAAAGGGCTATCTTGCGTTAGAAAAACGGTAAGCCCATATAGCTGGCGTCATTCTTCAGGCCTCTATGCCTGCGGGATATGCTAAAAAAAGTTCTAGAACACTTAATTAAAGCCAGGCTAGAAAAGGAAATACAAGTAGGAGAGGGATTTTCAGAGAGACAGTTTGGTTTTCCAAAGGGAAGATCCACAATACATGATAATAACAATAATAATAATAATAACAATAATAACAACAATAATAACAATATTAATTGCACTCACAATACAAATGGACATGTTCAGCGAACTGTTTCCAACATATCCAGCTACAGAAAAAAAATTAAAACAGGGTAATATCAAGTTCATGTGTCCCAGCTAACAGGCTGTCCCAAAGCATATTTTACAGCCCTTATTGAAAGGGAAGCTATACCCTTTCTATGCAGATAATTGAATAGGTTAGATATTAAGTAACAAAAGGATCTTTTAAAACTTGCAGATCTATGTATCGGAACAGTCAAGTAACTCGTGCCTCTCAGGAGTCTGTCATGTACATCAGTTCGAACACTGACACAGTCATATAGGTAATCAGGTTTCCTTTCCCGAACAACCTTGATTACTAAGGTGGCATAGTGAACAAGTCTCCTTTCCTGCATGTTCATCCAGTCCAGTGCCCGCATATACGGCGTAACGTGAGCAAAACGGGGTACGTGGAGAACAAATCTCACACACCAATTCTGCACCTTCTGGATACAGTACCTGCCCAGACGCGTCAGGCAAGGACCATACATACAATCGTCATACGTGAACAGTGACAGGATTAGCGAGTTCACCAAAAGTTTACATGCATCCTGGGGAAGACAATCACGGTACTGATACAGGTGTCGCAGTCTATAGAACGCAGAGCGGGAGAGATGGTCCACATGTCTGAAGAACTGCAGGTTTCCATCCAGTATCAATCCAAAATTTCTGGGATTATTCGAATGGGACAAGGCATCAGACCCAAGCAACACAGATAGTCGAAGACTGCGGACGTGTCGAACATTATAGGAGGTGCCAAGAATGAAAAAATTAATTGCACTTCCCAGGATTGAAGCTGAGGTTGTTGCTGCACGCCCATGTCTGAACTCTCTGCAGGTCTCCATTTAACCACCCAATCTGTTCATCAGCATTAGATACACTAAGAGGAATATATAATTGCATATCGTCTGCAAAACAGTGAAGAGTCGACAGTAGAGGAATGGTATTCACATCAGCGGTAAACAAGTTGAACAGTATTAGACCAAGTATTGACCCCTGAGGCACCCCCACCGATACTGGGCAGAGCTCAGAGCAAGCTCCATCATTAAGTCTCACCATCTGCGATGGACCACTAAGGTAGCTGGCAAACCATTGTAAAAGGCGACCAGAAACTCCATAACTCAACAATTTAGCAAGTAAAAGAGAATGATCAACAGAATCAAAGGCCTTCGTCATATCCAGCATAACTAAAGCAGTAACATAACCCTGATTCTGATGAGTGAGAATATCATTAACTACAGAAAGTAGGGCAGTTGATGAGCTATGACCGCGTTTAAGGGCAGACTGTTGAGAAGGTATAATGCTTTCAGCAAATTCCGACAACTGTTTGTTAATCACAACTTCAGCAATTGTAGAAGCCACAGATTGCAAGTTTATATTACGAAAGCCACTTAGTGACTTTGCATAGTTATTCTTAGGGATCGGTATACTCACTGAGTCCTTCCACAAGTCAGGAAACACACCACACTCCACAGAGTAATTTATAATATGTGTCAAAGGAGCAGCACATAAATCAACCGTTAACTGCAATATCCTTCCACTGACACCATCAAACCCAATACAAGATGACTTCTGCTTGATGATGAGGTCTGTCACCACCTCGCAGGAGACAGGAGAAAAGGTTAGACAATCATCGGTAACATCGTCTGTAAGACATTGATAGTCAGTTACCAACAGTGAGGGAAGGCCCTCAGACAGAGAAGTAAAATAGTTATTGAAAGCATCCGCAGAAAAAATGTCACAAGGGATAGATTGTGTGGAGTTGGCAGCTACACCCCACTTTTTCAAAAAAGACCAAAGTTTTTTAGAGTTTCCTGCCCTCTAATCTAAAGACTTTCTGAAGTAACACTTTCTCTCCTCCTGTACGGCAAAGTTATCATAATTCCTCATCTGACAATAGTAATCTCTAAGTGAAGCATTTCCAGAAGCAAGGAATTTCACACGAGGCTTTGCTTCATTTGTTTCAATAACCTAAGAGTCTCTGTATGCCTGGGCTTTTGTCTATGAGGTCTAATGAGTCGAGTCTTCAAGGGAGCATGTTTATCAAAGAGACAGAAAGGACAATGGTTTAATTAATTAACCTTATCCTGTAGGTCATGTATTGTATAAACCATATTCCAGTCAATTACTGCTGCATGCTCCAAAAAGAGTTCTAAGGAAAATTTAGTAAACACCGACTGCCACCTTCACATGTGAGCCCAATATGAGTAGAGTCCAAAGTTGCTCAAGTTCAGGATACTGAAGGCTGCAAGGCACATTTAAAATTTTAGCTTTAAGATTCCTGTTAACATAGAGCAGCAAGCCACCTGCCCTACTCAACTGATCCTTGTGAAAAGTGTTAAACCTAGGTATCGCTATTTCTGAGCCTGGGACAGATTATGCCAACCAGGACTCACATATTGCAAAAATGTTACATCCACTCTTAATAACAAAGTCAACAATGTCACGGTTAAAAACTGCTTTTAAAAAGGGGGAATGTTAATGTTTCCGTCTTGTAGTATTATATATAATAAGATTTTAAATGAACTTACGATTGCGCATTTCCAAACTTTTGTCTTGTCTATGCATGCAAGTTTAGCTTGAAGAGGTTTGTCGACCATGAAAATTGGACCAAATTTTAAGTTTATTTTCGAAAACTTTTTGTTTCAAACAATAAACTTATTTTGATGAAATTTGGTACAAGGTTTTACTATAAAGGTTATACCAAATTTAATGTCTTTCATTTAAAAAAAGACATATTTACCATAAAATGATTTCTATGAAAATTTGCTACTATATCGCACTGGATACTGTTTCAGCTCTTTAAATCTTCATATAAAGTTTAATTATTTTACATGCTGCAAGATAAGAAAACATTCTTAACGCCTATCTAGTGTGATGCAAGATATTTAGAACACTGAATAAAAATCTTGAATTTGTTTTATTTGTTGCAGGAAAATAACTGTTCCATTTTAATCAAATATTCAACTCCTGAATTGTGTGTGTTGTTAGAACATACAGTTGCTACATCTGCTGCAGGTAAATTATTATTTCGATTCAAGTATGGAATCTTATATTTATACGATTGATCAATAAGTACCTGTGTTTGAAGACAGGTGGCATTGCCAAGGGAAGTTGGCATTACCGCCGTGTACTGTCATCTGTCAACTCACACGATACTAAATTTTAGGTTGGTTAGTTTTTATTTGGCAGCAAGTTGTATCACACTTGTTTCGTGTTTTTTGATAAAATGGAAAAAGTGAAATATCACTCCGTAACTCGCTTTTTATTTTTGGATGGAAAAGCATGCAAAGAAATAAAAGCGAAGTAGGATGCTGTCTATGGGTACCCTTCATCACCTGTGACAACCCGGAGCTAATGTTTGAATTAATTTAAACGTGTTCGTACATCTGTTTTTGATGAGGAGCGGCCAGATCGCCTGCTAGACGAGGTTACTGAGGAAATCGTTGAAAGGGTCCACGATATGATTATCGCTGATTGCCCAACTAAAGGGCGCCAAGTAGCAGAGGCCGTATGCGTGTCGTACGGAACGGAATTATTTTACATGATTAGTTAAGTATGAGAAAGGTGTTTGACCGATGGGTGACACAGTTGCTCACGGTGGACAACAAGCGGGGATACAGTTGTCAATGTCGAAGCAGTATTTGGACCTCGTTAAGCGAATTTAGCAAGCGTTTATATGTCGAGTCGTCACCGTTGATGAAATCTGGACACATTATTATATGCCAAAGACCAACCGACAGTCAAAACCATGGATTTTTCCTGTTGAATCTGCTCTGAAGAAGGCAAAGATGGTCCCATTGAAAGGCCATGGCCACGATGTTTCGTGATTCACAGGGAATTTGTGGAATTTTTGCTTGAAGAAAGAACAATCACAGTCAGTACAAGAGTGAACTTTTGAACTGGTTTGGTAAGAAACTTAAGGAAACACGGTCCTATGTGGCTAAGAAAAAAGTGCTCTTTCACCATGATAACGCACCAGCATATTTATCCGGAATTATCGCGTCCAAATTGGATTAACTACGCTACAAATTGCAGGCGCAGCCACCGACCCAGCTCCTTAAACTTTTTTCTGCTCCCAACATGTAAACATGACTCGGGGGAAAAAAATTATGTTTAAACAAGAAGGATATCGCAAAGACAGAAGCAGATTTTGAAGAGTTTGGCAAATCTTATTTTTCGGAGGGGTTACAGAAATGACAAAAACGTTGGGAAAAGTGCATCAACCTAATAGGTTACGTTGAAAAATGAAATAAAAATTATGAAAGACTTGCATCTTCATAACTAACACGGATATTTATTGATCAACCCACGTTTTAGCTGTTACATAGGCAGCTACATGATTGGTCTTGTTTGTTTACGACTACAAACCAGGAATAAAAAGTAAAGTCATAAAGGACATCATCAGAATCTAAGTCCGATGTCGCTCTGTCTCCAGCAGCTCTTTTCATTTGATTATAACTTCCACTCTTCATCTGTTGTGCAGAAGTTTTCCCTTTGTCTACCTCTTTCCTTTTTTCAGGTATCATCATCATCATCAATTAGCCCGATTTGTCCACTGTTGGACATAGGCCTCCATTATAACAGCCCAGTTCTGCCTCTCTTGGGCACTCTGCATCCAGTTGCTGGACATTCTCTTAATGTTGTCAGCCCAGCATGTGGGGGGCCTTCCCTTACTCATCTTGTTAATTCTTCGTCTCCACTGAAGCAGTCTTTTGGTCCATCTTCCATATGTCAATCAGGCCACATGACCCGCCCAGTTCGATTACGTTTGGTCATCTGCGAGACCACATCTGTGATCCTCGTTCTCTTGCGCAGATTTTCGTTTCTGTTATGGTCTCGCAGTGACACATCCAGCAATGATCTTTCCATTTTCGTTGAGCTATTCTGAGCTTTTTAGCAGACGCAAAAGTTAGTGTTAATGTTTTAGCTCAAAAGGTCATTAGGTCATAACCAGTAATATACATTGATTAAAGACCTTCCGCTTTAACTGGCAGACCACTCTGAAATACATCTTTGAGTTTTCCATAGGCAACCCATGAGAGGGTTATTCTTCTCTGGTTCTCTCTTTTCAGGTATGTGTTATTCAAATAATGCTGTCAGTAAGTGATTATGTCTCAGAATATCACCAATAAGTTTTGCCTTCCTCCTTTCAATTTCTCTCAGTAATCATCTTTCTTCTCTCACCTCTTTTAGCAGACTTTTATTCGTCTTTCTATCGGTGTCATTTTTTCTCCATGTCCACATATCAAAAGCTTCTATTCTCTTCATAACCTGCTAGTCAAAGTCTAGCTTCCCGCCCCGTACACTGCCTTACTTTTTATATCCTGTTGATTAGTTTGTAAGCTTAATCATTGTATACTCTGTGATATGGTCTGTGCACTCCGCAGACCCAAAATATTCGGTTTTAAACACACATAAGGGACTTTTCGGAATCTCACGCCTATTACATGGCATCGCATCGGTCTCTGGCACATGGCAGCGTGAAATTCAAAATATCTTACAGGATATTCCTGGTGTTAGTGTCTTCTTGGACGACATAAAAATAACTGAGCAAAATGAAGCAGTTCATTTACAGGGATTAAAAGCTGTTCTGGAACGTTTGTCTGTTCATAACTTAAAAAAGTGGCCCGAAATATTTACAATGCATAACATTACTTCCAGTAAAACTATAACAATAGTCTGTTCGCTATTTGTTTGATATGGCAGTGTTAGTAACTGATAATCATAGTCAGTTTACTTCTTTTGAATTTGAAACTTTCTTAAAGAAAATAATGGCATGCACAAAACCATAGCACCCTTTCACCTAGCTACTAATGGTCAAGCCGACTGCTGTGTCCAAATCCTAAAACGCTCATTAAAGGCCAGGCATGATAAAGAATGTGGTAAAAATACTTTGTTAGCAAGGCTGTTATTGCAATATAGAAAAATGCCCCATTGTGCAACAGGACATTCGCCTTCATTTTTATTGTTCGGTCATAAGATACATTCGAAATTCGACTTGCTGAAACCTCAGCTTACAAGTTCAAAACCTTGAGAACTTTTAAGTAAAAGATCATTTAAAAATAAATACCAGAGTAGCTGTCTGAAATTAAAATTTAAATGTTAAAGGTCTTTAGAATTATTAAACAAACACCTGGAAAATACCATTATTTAGTCTTACTCGATAATGGTCGACAATGTATTGACCACGTTTCATATTGACCAACTACGGGATGTAGGCCCCACTATTCAAACGGTCCTCCCGATGAAATTTTTGATGAGGACTTAGAAATTTCAAATTACTTACCGACTATCCCTTCTAACATTGACAATCCACGAACCAATGAAAATCGTGAACCTGAGACTCTGACAATAGTTTCTCTGATGTCATAAATCCAGCTTCAGATAAAAATAAAACTCCTAGAGCTGAAAATTTTGATTCAAATATACCTAGTTCAAGTACCAATCAAAAACACTCTGTAGATCAACTAGAACAAGAAGACCTCTTGAAAGGTTGGACCTATGAATCGTTAATGCCTGAAAGTAGACATACTTACCATTAAGTATAAATAAGTAGGTTAGTGAGAAAAATAGGAATGGATTTGTTATTGTTATTTTTTTCCTGAACTTTTATAAGTAATAAGTATTTATATACACCTTTAATTTCAAGAACTTGTAGAATTATTTTTCTTAGAAGGGGGAATGTTATATCCTGTTCATTAGTTTTTAAGTTTAATCATTGTATATGTGCTGTGGTCAGTGCACTGTAGTTAACTGTCTTCTCTGTGTTCACTAACCACAAACCAGCGAGTGTGTATGACAAGTGAAGTATGTATTCATTCATTATTATGGACTCACTCTTTCACTCTCGCAAACAATATATATAAAAAGTTATAGTCAATAGTCAATAATTTATTTTGCCTTAATTCCATTTACAAATGATTGAGCACGTCAATTATTAAAATAAAAACAAAACTATGAAAACAAATGTAAAAAAAACAAACTAGAAAACATTTCAAACTAACAAACACAATAAAATTTTTGTTCGTCTCAGCTCTGTGCCCCACGGGTATCAGACAAATACTCCACAATGTAGTAATAGCAATTATTAGTTAGGTATGATTTCAATGATGCTTTAAATTCATTCACATTTTGAACTGTTTTTATAGTTTCCGACAGCCTGTTGTATAGATCCACCCCCGCAAAAAAGGGCGATTTTCTGTACATCAATTCTACAGAACTGCCTATTAGGAAATGGGTCTGATTAAGCCTACTGCACAGAACCCCAATATGTTCTTTCCGTGAAAGATGCTGGCCAATAGTTATAATATTATAAAAACCCCTAATACTCTGACGCTTGTAGCCTGAGACACTCCAGTGCCCCGAAAATCAACGTTAATTCCCTGCTTTTGCTGGGCTCTAAATTCAAGAAATGCGGTTTTCTGGTAATTTATAAGGAGCTAGCTGGCTTCACACCACTTACCAAACCCATCAAGTAACGAGTCAACCGTCCGGCCAACCTCGTGTGTTTCCGACCCCGACACAACCACTGTCGTATCGTATGCATACATGAACAACCTCCCCTCCCAAATATGTTCAGGCAGATCATTTACATACAAGATAAACAACAACAGGCTCAAAACACTTCCCTGCGGAGTACCAAGCTGTACATCAAAAGACCGTGATTGCACTCCATCCACTGATACTACCATTTGTCTGTTTGTTAGAAACGAGAGCAGCCAGTCGCAAACAGGACCCCGAACACCCAGGCACTGCAGCTTTTTCCCAAGCAGTTGCGGATTTAGCGTATCAAACGCCCTAGAGAGATCAAACATAAAAGCCACCACATGCTGACCCCTGTCAAGTTCATCGTATATATACTGCACCATGTCAATAACAGCTGTTTCCGTTGATAGTCCAGGCCTGAAACTGTGCTGGCACTTCGATATTATTCCCTGATCTCCCAAGAAGTTCTCCAGTCGTACAGTCATCGCTTTTTTCCATTATTTTAGAAAATACACTAAGTATTGAGAGTTGCCTGTAATCGAAAATATCTTGTTTGTCTCCTTTTTTTGCAGATGGAATTACCCAGGCTTGTTTTAGCTGACTTGGAAACTCACCAGCAACAAGTGACAAGTTCATTATATGGCAGATGCAACCGGCTACTGTTTCTGGATATCGCTTTATTACCAAGATGGGAACTTCATCAATACCAGATGATTTTTTATTTTTTTAATTATTTATGTTTTCAATTTCAAAAGGAGGAAACGGTTCTACAAAAATTGACCGATTATTCACTCTAGTCATTGTTACACCTAAAGCTTGACCACCATACTGAGATCTTACCTGATTTTGCACTTCTGAAGAGAAAACATTACCAAACAAGTCAACTATGTTTTTTGTATTGGAAATGATCTGGCCATTATGTTTTATTTTAATATTATTAGGCCCATTTTAAAGATTTTTTGTATGTTTGTTATTGTTGACAAGTGACCAAAAAGTTTTTGTCTTATTAGCCGAGCTTTCTATCAAGCTTAAGTAAAATTGCTGTTTTTCTTCTCGAATGCAAAAATTAAACTGTTTTTTAAAGTCCTTATATTTCTCATGTATATCATCGGAATTGCACAATTTTGAAAGTCGATTAAACAATTTAAAATTTTCGGAACATCTCTTCAGTTCCTAAGAATACTGAAACCTAGTCATTTTATCATCGGGGTTCCCTAGTTTGACCAGTCTCACCAGAAATGCTGCATCAAACAATGTAATAAACTGGTTAAAAATCACCAAAAATCTGCTCGATATTAGCCCTCCCCGAATAATTAACCTGAATAGGATATTCTTCCAAAAACCTACCAAATAAGTGAGCGGCCCGGGTAGAAAACACTCTACGTCTAATAAAACAAGCATGGTCACCCACTACAGGAGGGTCAATCATGTGTGTGGTAAACAATAATTCTGGAGCACTGTGATCATACACTGCAGTGTCAAGCACGGTTGCAGCACTATCTGCAATATTGGTGATAACATAGTCTATCGACGAACGAACCAGGATTCCCCGATATCTACCCTCCCTTGTTGGTGTGTTAACTAATGATTTTAAGTGATATCAGTCCAACAGACTGCTTGGTCTCTTAGATTCTGTAGATTAAGAATTGATACTGCAAATGTTGAGATCACTCGTGATAACAACCTTTTCATACTTTCTACAGACCTTACTGAGAACACTCTCTAAAACAGGAAGAAACAAATCAAAATTACGGGAAGTGCTAGGACGATAGACCACAATAAAGCAAGTCTTACCCTCAAACTCCAACGCACAGCATTCAATATGCAGTTCCGCAGACATTTTTCCAATACACTTTATTTCCTTGCAACTTTGCTGAATCTCATTGCTAACAAAGATGATCGCACCACCAGGTACGTGCTTTTCCCGAACGAAACAAGCCGCAGGAATGTATCCCTCAATTGTCAACCCCGCTACTAAATTTACATCTGTAATCCAGTGTTCCATGAAACACAGGAAATGAGGCGAATATTCACTTATAATAAGTTCCATATGATTGAGTTTATTCACTAAACACTAAACATTTATATGGAGTATTTTAAATTGAAAATTTTCTTCCACGCCAAGCTTTGGATCTGTCGTCATTGAATACATTGATTTGACTGAAACTATAAGTTGTGTCCTCCCGTCTCTCTCTCCTGAAAATTTGTATATAGAAAAAAATCTTCTAACTGCAGCTTCTTCTGGCCAAATATTAGGATCATAAACATCCTGCAAGCGATCCAGTGGATAAGTGATCTTAAATGACGACGTATCCTCGGTCCTCTTTGGCAGCTCACATTTAAAGTCTATAGAATTTGCCGTTTGCTTCAGGTAATCAAGCACTTCTTTTTCAGTGATCATAGAATGCATCCTAAAAAGATGTATATAACCATTTTTAGGCACTGTTTTTAAATTTAACTTAGCCAATGTTTTGTTATTGGTTCCTATCACAATATTTTTTTTGTTATATTTGTGTTTATTTTTATTTTTCCAGTCATCGAGCTCTCGACTGATAATTTCTATCTGTCAGATTGTGCCGTATCATCGACTGGATAGTCCATCATGGTTTTATTTTGTACATCGTTCTCTCAGTTACACTAGCCTGCGTTTGTTTCCAGCCTATAGAAGACTGCTGTCGGTCCCTAGATGGCCTTACATGTGTTTCTTTCTTAGAAACTAAACTCTTTCTAACCTTGTTATTTGACTTTTTCTTCAACATCGTAATAATTTTCTTCTGTGCCGACCTTGTGTTCTCCATCATCATCGGCCGTTTAGCTTTGTATCCATTTTGACAGTCATGTTCTTAATTATCTTCATTACTTTTTGTCATATTGATCTTTAGTTTGATTCGTTTTAACACACTATCTAGTACATTCAGATTTGTTTTCCTAAATAATGTTAATAAAGTATCCTGTTGGGCATATGTATGTATAAAGAAATAAGCTCTGTCTGTGACATTAACTTTAATTCTTCAAGTGAATTTATAAATGTAGCTATAGAAATATTATGTCTTGGATTTCATTATATCATGCTCTGTAATTGGAAAGTATCCTGTTGGGCATATGTATGTATAAAGAAATAAGCTCTGTCTGTGATATTGACTTTAATTCTTCAAGTGGAATTATAAATTTAGCTATAAAATGATTTGGTCTTTGATTTCATTATATCATTATCACACGCACACACACGTATGTATGTATGTATGTATGTATGTATGTATGTATGTATGTATGTATGTATGAATACATGCATGCATGCATGTATGTATGTAGGTATGTATGTATGTAGAAGCTGAATGAACTGCCACAGACTGCTTAACCTGTTGTGAGGAATTCTTATTTATCTTTGAAAGTCCTACTACAATAGGAACGCTGAGAAGGATCCTTATCCGCGAATGTTACCGTTAAGGTCATAAATTTTAATTGCCTCTATCTTTTCACACTTGATCTCATTCGAGATTGCATGGGCGGCACGGCAGAAAGGAACGAGATAAACATTTCCTGAGAAAGACAGTTTTTAAACTTATGTTTATATTATTCGTTTTTTAATTATCTGTTATATATATATATATATATATATATATATATATATATATATATATATATATATATATATATATATATATATATATATATATATATAAAGTTTGTTTCTTTTACACTTTAGAGGTTATTGGTATCAGTTTGGGAATTGGATTACTAATTGTAGCTGCTATTTTATGCATTATTAGAAGAAAAAAAGGCATTCTTCCCTGTCGGAAACTAAAACCGGATGAACTTGGTGAAAAGGAACACATTATGGTTTACTGCAAGGTAATGTATAGATATTATTTTATTACACTTATGTTCCAAAATGTGTTATATCCTGGATTTTGTTTCTTTTTACTTTCACATCGTCATAACATGTGGAAGTATTGGATCAGCAACAAAAATTTCGAAAAAATGTTTTCACTTAAACGTCGTAAAAAGTGTCAGAACGTGTAGAAAGCATGATTTGGCTTCTGAAAATAAACCAAAAAAAGTGCTAAATATAGAGCATGTTTTAGCAAGGAACTTGTGTTTTTTCAATGCCCATAGATTTCTGAGGTCGATAGCCTTTAATGACACACATAGAACGAATGGATAATGATAGAATACTCGAATATATACACCCCTCAATATGTTCAGACAGTTTTTTATACCTTCCGGGTAATACAAAGTCGTGCTCTCGAGTAAACTATGAAATCTTCCACTGGAGCAGCCAATCAAAATTACATATTTTTAAATTCTTACAGTGGGGACGAAGTCGATCTGCTGAGAAAGAGTCATAGTGCATCATTCGGCTGGCACCAACGAGAACGATAGCGTCGCTACAAATTTAAGGTCCACTGTTTCAGATCTCATTATGATTATAGTAATTACCTTTTTTAAGTAGTAAATGAGTGACGCAAAGTAAATAAATTTGCTACTTTGATTTGAAACAATCCTTGTCTTAAACGATGGTAAGTCGAAAAAAAGTCTTCTATCTCCAAATTTACGACATTTTGTTGGTTTTATTAAAGGTTTTAGTTTTGGGTTCCAATTAAATTTGAACTTCTGGATTTTTTAGTTTTGTGCTTTAGTTTACGTGATTTTGGTTCTTTGTATTTGACTGTTGAATTATGGTCTTAAATGGGAAGCACCAAGTTTTAGAGAGATTTTCTTAAATGCGAATTAACTGCTTGGGTGAGAGACAGCGATGCAGTGCAGTCCAGGGCCTGGTTACAGATAGTCACCTAATCATGTGAGTCGACTCTTTGAAACTGTATTCGTCTCGTTATATTTTTCACCTTTTCAAACTGTTTTTGGCAACCTGACCGAACAACAGCCAGTTAAGAACCTTTTTTTTAGCAGTGACATTGCTGCTATAGATATATTTCTATTTGAGATTGATTTTATTTAACTTCTAATGTAGTTAAAAAATTTGAAATGAAATTAATTTACAGTAATTTTACCAGTAAAATATCTTGAATAATCACAATCTACTTTAAATTGGCCACCTTGATATTTCTTTTAACATTCACTTGTAGGCTTTGATAAAAGAATTGTTTTTAAAATTAAATCATACCGGTAAATTTCAACCACCGAGCATGAAGCTCGAATTTATATCCGAAGCTTGACATGCAGCACTTCTCACTAAATAGTAAATCTGGCTATATCACAAAAATAACAATTTTAAATATACAAGTTATTTTAGAGCTCCATTAACAATCATAACATCTGATTTTATTGTTACAAATAAGAGCCTTTAGTCAACATCAACCACAGAAGAGTAAGTATACAGTTAAAAGTAACTTTATTTCTAGTCCAGCTTTGAAACCGATTTTATAAAAATGGCGAACATAATTGAAAATTTTAATAACATCATGGCAAACCACAACATTTTTTCAGTTAATAGTAAATAAATCAGTAATAAAGTAATTTTGATTAACATTTTAATTACTAATAGGTTTTTATTATAACTAAATGATATTTACTACCTTTTAACAGGAGGAACGGTATAAACTGACACTATATATATATACATACATACATATATATATATATATATGTATATATATATATATATATATATATATATATATATATATATACATATATACATACATATATACATATATATATATACATATATACATACATATATATATATATATATATATATATATATATATATATATATATATATATATATATATATATATATATATATAGTGTCAGTTTATACCGTTCCTCCTGTTAAAAGGTAGTAAATATCATTTAGTTATAATAAAAACCTATTAGTAATTAAAATGTTAATCAAAAGTACTTTATTACTGATTTATTTACTATTAACTGAAAAAATGTTGTGGTTTGCCATGATGTTATTAAAATTTTCAATTATGTTCGCCATTTTTATAAAATCGGTTTCAAAGCTGGACTAGAAATAAAGTTACTTTTAACTGTATACTTACTCTTCTGTGGTTGATGTTGACTAAAGGCTCTTATTTGTAACAATAAAATCAGATGTTATGATTGTTAATGGAGCTCTAAAATAACTTGTATATTTAAAATTGTTATTTTTGTGATATAGCCAGATTTACTATTTAGTGAGAAGTGCTGCATGTCAAGGTTCGGATATAAATTCGAGCTTCATGCTCGGTGGTTGAAATTTACCGGTATGATTTAATTTTAAAAACAATTCTTTTATCAAAGCCTACAAGTGAATGTTAAAAAAGAAATATCAAGGTGGCCAATTTAAAGTAGATTGTGATTATTCAAGATATTTTACTGGTAAAATTACTGTAAATTAATTTCATTTCAAATTTTTTAACTACATTAGAAGTTAAATAAAATCAATCTCAAATAGAAATATATCTATAGCAGCAATGTCACTGCTAAAAAAAAGGTTCTTAACTGGCTGTTGTTCGTTCAGGTTGCCAAAAACAGTTTGAAAAGGTGAAAAATATAACGAGACGAATACAGTTTCAAAGAGTCGACTCACATGATTAGGTGACTATCTGTAACCAGGCCCTGGACTGCACTGCATCGCTGTCTCTCACCCAAGCAGTTAATTCGCATTTAAGAAAATCTCTCTAAAACTTGGTGCTTCCCATTTAAGACCATAATTCAACAGTCAAATACAAAGAACCAAAATCACGTAAACTAAAGCACAAAACTAAAAAATCCAGAAGTTCAAATTTAATTGGAACCCAAAACTAAAACCTTTAATAAAACCAACAAAATGTCGTAAATTTGGAGATAGAAGACTTTTTTTCGACTTACCATCGTTTAAGACAAGGATTGTTTCAAATCAAAGTAGCAAATTTATTTACTTTGCGTCACTCATTTACTACTTAAAAAAGGTAATTACTATAATCATAATGAGATCTGAAACAGTGGACCTTAAATTTGTAGCGACGCTATCGTTCTCATTGGTGCCAGCCGAATGATGCACTATGACTCTTTCTCAGCAGATCGACTTCGTCCCCACTGTAAGAATTTAAAAATATGTAATTTTGATTGGCTGCTCCAGTGGAAGATTTCATAGTTTACTCGAGAGCACGACTTTGTATTACCCGGAAGGTATAAAAAACTGTCTGAACATATTGAGGGGTGTAATGGTAATTGAAGGCAATTGTTGAAGTATTAGGATAAGAGAATTAGTAAAGGAAGAAGTATCCATGATTTGGTATGTCAAAATTTGAAGTTCTCTGAATTTGGTGTAGAAGTGTCAAAATAATTTCGCTGTAACCTTATAAGTTATGTAATGATACAGCACAAGTCTAAGACTTCTTGTATTAACATACTGTATGATTTTTGTCGATAAACTATAAGAATAATAATAATAATATACAATAGTCTCTTTGTTGGCAGTAAACTGCGTGTTATTTGTCAGACCTTAACAGTTAAATCGTTCTCTGATTTTCTGTAAAAAAACATTCCAGAAATATTTCCTTTATTTGAAACTAGGTTGTACAGAAATATATTTGACTGGGTTTTCTATACCTTAAAGACTTTTAGTGCTTTCCTTGTGCGATATTTTATTTCACAATCAATGAGTTCTTTATTCTGAACTACGTTGCAACTGAAATACTCTGTTCAGGTAGTAATATAATTTTGTAAACACCTTTAGCGAGGAGTCAGAGCGGTGTTTACCCTGCAGCGAATTTTCATAAATACTGCACATCGCATTTAAACCACAATGTCTTGCATGTTTCAAATCTAAAACAACAAAGACCAGTAGAATTTGAAAAAAATGCCAACAGTTGTTAATGTGTATGACTAGTGTCCCAAAAATGTAGGCAGCCATACACTCGTAGCTACAGTGGTCGTAGTTCCCAGCATATTTCTGCCTGCATCTACCTTACTTTGTATCTCTTGCTTTGTTTGAAAAGAGTCTTCCTAAATATCTAAATTTCTTTACTTTCTCTACTAGATTACAATTTATCAAGAACTGCAATTACTCGTTCCGTTCTCTTTATCAAAGACCATAATTTTAGTCTTCTCTGCTTTCACACGTAGATTTATTTATTACTGTCATCAGTCTAACACCTGCTACATTTCACCTTCAGATTCACTACGTGGGCGATATTCGTTCAGTGCTCCAACACGCAGCAGCATGTCGTTCCTGTTTGTTCTCGCGTGATACACTGTCAAGCTAATGACGAAAATAGCAGATACGGCCTTCAATCTTCTCCTGCCGCAGAAGCTCCGGCGAAAAGTTTGAAAGCGAAGAAGGAAAAGAAAGTGAAAAACCCCAAGTCGAACTGTCGCATCCTCCGAGATGGTGGGCAAGGCGATCAAGGACTTGAAATAACGCCGCGGTTCGTCGTTGCAGGCTATCAAGAAGAACCTCGCCGCCAACTACAAGGTGGCCGCCTATAAGCTGGCGCCGTTCATCAGGAAATACTTGAAATCGGCCGTCGCCTCCGGCTCTCTGGTACAGACGATGGACAAGGGAGCGTCCGGTTCCTTGGCTTAGGGCTCCGTCCAGGTGGGCGGCGGCGACAAGAAACCCGCCTCTAAGAAGGCTAAGAGAGCCGTCGCCGGGGATAAACCGAAGGCGGCGGCAGCAGCAAAGAAAGCCGCGACGAAACCGAAAAAGACCCCTTCCAGCTCCAATGCGAAGAAGCCGGTCGACGCCGGTGCCAGAAAGAAACCTGCCTCCGCCGCGGCCAAACCTAAGTCGCCGTCCAAGGCAAAAGACTTGTGAAAGACGGGTGCGAGATATTTAATGAAGAATACAAATCAAAACAAAAAAATTATTCACTCGATACGATGAATGGCCGCCCCCGTGTGGCCGCCATCAACATGCAGTAACACTTTTACCTCAGAAGCATTTATTTTTATGCCTTCTCTCTCCGAGCAAACTTCCCTTATACATTTCTCCATGAATATGTTGAATAACCATGGAGACATCACATATCCTTATTTGACACCCTGTTCAATCTCCCATAATGGGTAATAAGTAAGCTAGTATCAATATCTCTAGACTTTTTCGCCAGTTTTTTTATTAAGACCTTTTAGCATTTTATACATGGTGAAGCCCTCGTGGCGCAGGTTGCTAAGTGCCAGCCTGCTAAGCGAGAAGTCCCGGGTTCGATTCCTGGGCGAGCCAAGTTGACTTTGTGTGAAAAATTTTAAAATATTGAATGATGGGAAATGAATGTGCTAATGGCCTGAGATGCCGCAGCCAATAATATTAAATAAAAAATAAAAAAAATACATGGTGAAACAAAGAAATTGTGAAAATCTTGGTAGAGATATTACAATTGGCTCTCTTTATTTTTTTGTAAGGAAATATTAGCCAACTTCTCTTGATAAGTATCGACGACAATGTTGTTCAAACACGGCCCTTTTTACCAGATTTTGCTAAATTTCTGACCAACAACATAAACAATTGTTATGTTGAATTGTATTGAATTCTTAGTCAGCTTGTATAACGTAAAAACCTCATTTGGGCAAAATATTGTCTAGTTAAGGAAAAAACTAAAGTGAATAAGCTTTCAAACCACGTCAGGCCGATCAAAACCTGTCACTGTGTTTCCAAAATACAGTGCTTTTAAAATATCGCTACCAAGATTTTCACCATTTCTTTGTTTTGTCCTATATAAAATGCCAAAAAGTCTTAATCAAAAAATTGGCGAAAATGTCTAGAGATATTGATATTAGTTTACTTATTATCCATAATGAGAGATGATATTTTTTTAAAATCAAAATGGCAGACAACGAATCTTTTGCAACTTTTACACGGCTTTATTTTATACCCAGTATAATATGAAATTTTTATCTTTTACAAACAATTGTGTTCTTTTGCAATGTAATGTAATTTTGTAATCTAGACCAAGTGGTCTTTTGCTCAGTGCAAACCACATAATAAAAGTCAACTTTCAAAAGAGTAACAGCTAATTGAAAATGATGCCAAAAATTGCTTTTGCCACTCTTTTTGTTGACCACTTTAGTTTTGGTCAGTAATGTCCCTAATTAACATAATGCCACATGTTTTGAGTAACATTTCATATTGAAGTGATGCAAAAAAATTTAGAGAGATACTTTTAAGTGAATTGCAGCTATTTAAATGTAATATAAATAAGTTGAAACAGGTCCGGGATATTCTTAGAAGACAAACTACGTGCAGTGTGTATAGTAGTATAGTTTATTTTGCATATACCAGGTGATTCACAAAACCTGTTAGTTAAAAGTTTTCGTACTTCTAAGTTTTTTCTGAAAATTTGGATCTAGCCTTGGTTGAAGTCCCATGGGAATGAAATACTTTTAAAATGGTTACTATTACGGTTATACCAGACATGCAAACAGCTGATAGTGTTCTTTCGAAATATCAAATCATAATTTCATTTCTTGAAACAAGCTGTTCACAAATTGTACTTTAAAAGATTTGAAACCACATTAAGTCAAAAATGTTAAATGAAACACCCTGTATGTTTTGACTTCGTTGTCTTTTGAACTAAATAACATTTTCAGTGGTATATGAGCTCCCTATACCTATCTCTACTAGTTTTGATGATATTTAAGATTTTAGCTGAAATTAAATTCACTTAAATATTTTTAATGGTTTGCATAGTAGCCTCTTTAAATGACGGCTACTGACGTCCACTAGTCGGATTCCCCCGGTCAGTGTCAGTTCTGAGCGGACCTTATATGTATGGAATTTCGACCACAAAATTATAATGCATGTTTGTAAGAAAATAAATTCGGGACTCAGCAAGTGCGTTCTGGTAGAGAGTTTTTATTGAATGTCTCAAATTTGAATTTGCTCAATTTGCTATTAACTTATAAGGCTCGTTGGCCAGGAAACTAGTTTTTTTTTTTTAAACATTTTAAGTTTACTTTCGAAAATGTTTGTACATTTTCAAACAATAAAGTTATTTTGATGAAATTTGGTACAATGTTTCTACTATATATGTTATACTGGTAACCAAATTTGATGCCTGCTCTCTTAACAAACAAAAAAAAAACACATTTGCTATTTAAAACATTTTAATGAAAATTCACTATCATAACACACTTGCTGCGTCCAGATTTTTTTATTGTTAATATTAGTGAGTTTTTATTGAGAAAATTCACTACTAATAAAAAATTTGTTTTAAAGAAAGGGCGATTAAAAAGGAAAAATATCTGTCACGTTTATAATTTGGCAGATACTTTCCTTTTCAGAGTACCTAGATATACCAAATTTTACTTTTCTAGCTTCATAAAAAATTGAGTTTGGTCATTCTTGAACACAATATTAAAATATTTTTGGATAATAGAAAGATATCAATGGTAACACTTTCAAAAAATTCTTAAAACTCTGTAAAACCGATCATCAAAGTCAGTTTAAATTTAAAATGATAATTTTAGTAATATGCTGTACTAATAGTGTAAAATTCTTATGAAAATTTACTACTTTAATGCACTTGCTGCGTCCAGAATTTTTAGTGAATTTTCGTAGAAAAAATTCACTAATGGGGAAATCCTGACTTTTGAATTTTGAAAAAATTTTGCAAATGAGCGCGAACTAGGACCCCTAGAACCCATACCCGGGGTCAGTTTCAATTTTTATATGTATATATATATATATATATATATATATATATTCAGAAAGATTTCCGCGGTCTTTAATGTGAGACATGCTTGGTTCTCGGGTTAAACCGCGTCCAGAATTTATGGAAACTCGACACCTTTGTCCATCACTCTAAGGAGTAGGCAGATTGAGGCCTTAGAGTGTCCTTATATATTTCCTTTACCTCTTGAAAATGGCTCCAAAACAGGAGCCGAAACGTCGAGTTTCCATAAATTCTGGACGCGGTTTAACCCGAGAACCAAGCATGTCTCATATATATATATATATATATATATATATATATATATATATATATATATATATATATATATATATATATATATATATATATATATATATATATATATACACCGATAACTCAAAAAATAATGGGCCGATTTTGATAAAATTTGCCACATACCTTCCCTTTGTAAATGGTTTGGATAAGTTCGTTAGTGAGGAAAATCGGGCGAGGTTTTCCGGGAAAATTTTAAGTTTTCATTCGAAAAAAATTTATATCCGGAATTAACAAAGCAAGGGAAACCAAATTTGGTACGCTGGTTCATATCATCATAGGTAAGCTACTTACCAAAATTTATCTCTGTAGGTTAGAGAACTGAAAAGGTACAGGCATTTAAAGAAAAATAAATTTGGGTTTTCCTCAAAACGTCAAAGTCGCGATTTAAAATGTCAAAATTGGTAATATTTAGGCACTGATCCTGAAATTAATATCAGCTATCAAAAGAAAATCTCTCAAGAAGAATGCTTTACAAAGCCTGAACTCAAAGCTCAATATATCCGTTAATATGCAAGTTACGGGAAAAAAATGGTATACATTAATTATAGGGTGTCTTGAGTTACATCTTAAAAATATTTCCACAATTACAGGGTGGCCCATAAGTCGTTGGTGAATCCTTCAAATTTGAATAGCTCAATTTGCTATTAACCTATAAGGTTGACCAGGGAACCAGTTTTTCCGGAACAATTTAAGTTTACTTTCGGAAATTTTTGTACATTTTCAAACAATAAAGTTATTTTGATGAAACACGGCACATTGTTTCTACTATATAGATTGATGCCTGCTTTCTTAAAAAAAAACATGTTTGCTATTAAAAACATTTTTATGAAAATTCACTACCATAACGCACTTGCTGCGTCCAGAAGTCTTTTTACAATAAACTAATTTCTATATATTTTCAGAATGTGCAAGACTAACCAGGACCCAAGTTACAGAAGACACAAGCTTTTGTTCCTTTAATTTATCAGTATTATTATTTATTTATTTTATTTGAAAATATTTATTTTGCAGCTTTTATAGAGAAAATTATTTGAAATCTAATTGCTAACACGAATTTAATTTTACGTTTTAGTAGTGGCCAGAATAGTATGTTAATTTTTTTACATTTATGGTTGTCATTTATAAAATTAATTTTTCCTAAGCATCATGGTTATGTTTTTAGTTTTGTTTTTCACTTTAATATATAATAATTATTTTAAATAATTGTACTGAACAACAAAGTCAGGGTATTATGTATATATTTAATACAACCAAAGAACTGTTTACTTTGTGTTTTTTTTTCCTTTTTTAACTCCTTAATGCATCTGCCCGAGTGTGACTCGGGCTTGCTTGATGGTCCATTTTGCACACGCCCGAGTCACGCTCGGGCCTGAAATCATTCATGTGGTTTTTGGTTTACATGCCCGAATTAGTCTTGGAATGCATTATAAAGGCACGTTTGTCGATACAGTTTACTACATTGAACGTTAGAATAGTATAGGTTGAACTATTCATTCATCGATGTCCTTGCGATCAAGATACTTCTCAATAATTATAACGTCAATCACAGAATACATGTTTATACGAATTATAAACTGTTCTCGGCAAATTGCACGTGTTGTTTATACGGATTGTAAACTGTTTTTGACAGATTGTGTTTATATATGTATATTATTGCAAGTGTTGTTTATACAGATTGTGAACTGTTTCTGCCAGATTGCAAGTGTTTATGTATCTATTATTTTGTTTGACTGTTACAAAGTTTTTTTATAAACCATGTCTGATGTAACTGACTCAGACTTATCGGATTCTGAATATGTCAACTTGGATGAAAGCGGATCTGACGAAACATGAAAATTGTGGTGTCCACTGAACGTAAATATACCCAATCCAGCACCGCCCAGATTTACTTTTGCGGGAAACTCAGGATGTACGTTTGATGTACCGGACAATAATAATACTTTATTTTATTTTTGCCTATTTTTTTATGATGAATTGTTAAAAATTTTGGTTACTGAAACCAATAGATATGCCTCACAACAACCCAATGCAACAAATAATTTTTTTTTTTTTTTAATGTCAACAACACACCACGAGGGCTTACAGCCTAAATACTATCGTACCGTGGGTGTTGACAAGGAGGAAAGAGGCAGCTTGTTAATTCTGGACTTGAAGGCTTGGAGGTTCGGAGGAGAAGGAAAAACATGTGCCGGCAAGGAATTCCACAACTTGGAAGTCCTCGGGACAAAAGAGCGGGCATAACAAGATGTTCTATGTCTGGTGACCTGGACATTAAAAGGGTGCATTCGCTCTGTTCCCATGGTAGATCTGCTGGGGGCAGCAGGTGGGGGAATTATGGAGGAAAGCTCCTCTGAGCAGTGCCCGTGCAGATATCTATAAAAGAGAGAGAGGTCACCAACGGCACGTCGGTGGGCAAGGGATGGAAGCCTTTGGGTGAGGGTAGGGTCACCGATGAGACGTATAGCTCTCTTTTGAATGGAGTCCAGGATAGCGAGTGTAGAAACGGCAGCTGCACCCCAGATGTGGGAGCAGTATTCGAGGTTTGGCCTTATTTGTGAAGTGTATAAGGTATAGAGATTAGTTGGTGAAAAGTATTTGCGAGCCCGGAAGAGGAAACCCAATTTCTTAGCAGCCGCTTCTGCAATTGATGTGACATGTTGGTGCCAATTAAGATTTCGATCCACAGAAATGCCAACAAGAGAGAAGGACTCCTTACTTTGAATAACTTGGTTGTTCATTGTGATGGGTGTAGGGCTGCTGTATCTCTTGTGAGAAAGAAAGCAAGACTTAGTTTTGGTGGGGTTGAATTGTACAAGATTTCTACTTCCCCAGTCTAATATTTTTGGAGGTCCACGGAGACAGAACCCTCCATGAGTCTGCGATCCTCATCTAATTGGGCTAAAGAGACAGGCTTAGAATATTGTATATTTGAGTGGAGGGTGCTGTCGTCCGTGTAACTGTGAACTGGGTTGGATGTGCTAGAGAGGAGGTCATTGATGTAGAGAAGAAACAAAGTAGGGGCTAAAGCTGAACCTTGAGGAACTCCTGCATTAATTGGATACAGTTTAGAGGAATGGCCATCCACAACAACAGATATGCTCCTGTTGGAGAGGAAATTTGCTGTCCAGGTACAAAGTTTTGGTGGTAGGCCATAGGCCGGAAGTTTATTAAGCAGCGCTGCGTGCCAGACCTGGTCGAATGCTTTGGATATGTCTAGAGCAACAATCTGGGATTCACCGTGTTGTTCCATAGACTTGTTCCAAGAATGGGTGACAAAGGAAAGGAGGTCGGCAGTCGATCTGCGCTGACGGAATCCATACTGCCGGTCGTGGATTAGACTGTGTTTTTCAAGGAATTTTAGTAGTTCGGTGTTTATATACTTTTCCATCACTTTAGAGATGACTGAAAGGAGAGAAATAGGCCTGTAGTTGCTAGGAAGCGCTTTGGATCCTTTTTTGGGGATGGGTTGTACTCGAGCAGTTTTCCAGTTACTAGGGAATATGCCTTTATTGTAAGATATCTGAAACAGACGAGTCAGGACAGGAGCAAGTTCTGGTGCGCATTTTTTGAGAACAATTGCTGGGATCTCGTCAAGACCAGAGGCTTTCCTAGTATTAAGAGAAGAGAGCATCTTTCGTACCTTTTTAGTTTTGAAAATGATATCAGTCATTTTATGCGCGACATTGGGGACTGTTGGTGGTTGAACATTTGGAGGTGGGTTGAGAGTAGAATTTCCGGCGAACAACGAAGCAAAAAGTTCAGCCTTGCCCAGGGCGGTAGAAACAATTTCATCCCCTGAGACAAGAGGTGGGAACGTGCTTTTGCAGAAATTATTCCCAATAGATTTAGCAAGAGTCCAGAAGGGTTTGCCGCCGTTGGAGCTTGAGAGGACTTTGTTTTTGATGTGGTTATTAAACGAGTTTTTTGCCTCAGAAAGAATGCGGACATAGCGGTTTCTTGCGTCGTTGAATGCTTGACGATTTTCTTGACTGGGATTGTGTAGAAGCGTTTTGTGAGCTTTGACCTTTTCAAGTCTAGCCTTGTCACAGGATTTAGAGAACCAGGGCTTTTGAGTGGCTGAAGAGGTTTTCTGTGTACGTGGAATAAATAATTCGATGCCAGCTTGGATAATTTCGGTGACGTTTTGTGAGATATCAGAGGGGTCAGGATGAGAGAAGCAGACAGACGCCCATGGAAATGAGGAAAAGTAATCCCGCATTTCGTCCCAGTTTGCGGAGTTGTAGTGCCAAACGATACGTGGGTGTGATGACTGTGTGACCTCGGGTTGCATTGCACACGAAGCAGTGACCATGCCGTGGTCTGAGCGACCAAGGGGGGCGGTGACTGATATCTTATAGCATTCAGGGTTTGTAGTAAGAAGGAGATCCAAGGGATTTGAGCTGTGTGTTGGGATACGAGGAAAGTAAGTAGGTTGCTGAACCATATTGGCCAAAGAATTGCTTACTGCAAAGGCCTCCGCTGCTCTCCCTTGTGGATCGATTTTTGAAGATCCTAGCCATTCCTTATTATGGACATTGAAGTCGCCAAGAATAGTGACCTCGGAGGAAGGATATTCAGAAATCAGATAGTCGGTTTTTTCAGAAAGGTAGTCAAAGAGCTGGACAAAGTTGTTGTCAGAAGGTGACCGGTAAATGCAACAGATGAATTTAGTTGCAGCCCTAAGAGAGAGTTTTATCCATAGTATGTCTTTTCTTCCAGCTTCTAAATTGGGAAGTCTGGTGCAGGGTAGATTGCTACGGACGTATGCGCACACGCCTCCATGCAATCTAAAGGCAGTAAGGAGCTCATACCCCGGGAAATTAAGCTGATTAGTGGCTGTTTTAGCACTGATTTGGGTTTCGGTGAGGAAGAGGAGTTGGGGCCTGTTAGCCTGGAGGAAATGGTGGACGGAGTTCAGGTTAGAATTTAGGCCACATATATTCGAAAAGGATATGTTAAATCTTGATGTTGGCGCCCCCTGTACACCCCTCTCCCGGAGATTCGAATGGAGGGGTATTTTGCCTCCGGAATATTTTATACAAGGAGGAGCCATCATCATTTTTGCTTATAAGGGAAACCGACTCATACACCAGAACCGGAAACGTCCGTTGGGACTTCACCGGCCCCTTGATGTATGGGGTGGTACCTCCTCGGGCGTGAAAAAATCCTTTACTATTACATAAAGGAAAATTCCACTACCACCTGCTATGGATTGGATTGGATCAATGTCTACCCCTTTAAAAATAGGATTAATAAAGGGACTATCAATTGTCCAGTAGTTATGATTTTCGACATAGTAGGAGGATACAAAACATTATCATCATTTTGCATCCATGCCTATTGTCGGCAATCCATGCCTATTGTCGGCATCCATGCCTATTGTCGGCAAACGTAAATATACTGGGAACCTGTTACAGAAAATGAATTGTACATTTTTTTGGCAATAAATATTCTACAGGGTAAACCTACAGAAAGAATGTAGTGGTCCAATGCAGAAATCTTTGCAACACCGATTTTCTCTAAACTGATTAGTTATCGGCGCCATTCTAACATAAAGAAAAATTCGCACTTCATGGATAATGAAAGTTACGACCCACATAACCACCCCAAACTGAATAAAATTTGGCCTGTTTTCCATAATATAAATAAAAAATGTAGTAATTTATATATACCTGAGCGCGATGTTTCAGTAGATGAAAGTTTCCTGTTATATAAAGGTCGTTTAGGATGGGTTCAATATATACCCATGAAGAGATCGCGTTTTGGAATCAAATGGTATCTTTTGTGTGAATCGAAAAGTGGGTATCTATTTTCGTCAATTATTTACACTGGTAGAGGAACTCTTTTCGATGAGAAATATAAAAGTTTCCCTATGTCTTCCCAGGTCGTTTTGACACTTATAGATCCTTTACTTGACAGGGGTTATTGTGTCACAACGGATAATTTTTATACATCTCAATTAGCCGATTTCCTTGTAAAGAAAAAAACTGATACTTTACGAATAAATAGAAAGGAAATACCATCAGAATTTCAAAAGAAGAAATAGAAGAAAAATGAAATTATAGCCTTACAAAGAGAAAAAGTGATCATACTCAAGTGGAAAGACAAGAAATATGTTCGTTTACTCTCTACTATCCACAGTAGCAACATGGTTGAAACGACAAAAACGGACAAGGATGGTGCTAAAGTTTGTAAACCTCAAGTTGTTGATTATAATGACACTATGAGTGGAGTTGACAAATTAGATCAGCATTTGCATGACTATCCAGTTACAAGAAAAAGGGGAAAAATACTATAAAAAGATATTTTTCCATTTGTTAGACATATGTGTATGGAATGCGTTTATATTATATAAAAAAAATGGTGGAATGAAAAGTCATTTAGAATTCCGACAAAACTTAGGAGAACAGCTCCTAAATGAGTATCCAATAATAAATAGAAGAAGATCTGGCAGACCAAATCTCCAACCAGGGCCCAGTCGCTTGACTGAAAGACACTTTCCTGAATTTATTCCACCTACTGAAAAAAAATCTGCTCCTGCAAGATGTTGCGCTGTTTGCTGTAAGAAAAAAAATTACAGTGGAAGGAAGATAAGAAGAGAAACCAGATGTTTTTGTAGAAATTGTGATGTCGGTTTGTGTGCAGTTCCATGTTTCCTGATTTACCATACAAAAAGTGAATATTAGATTTCTTTTAGTATAATAAAGTAATGTACGTCAGCGAGATGTAAGTTAATCTTTCTGTTCACATTTTCATTTTCAATATTATATAATTGAAAACTGATATTCTTTATTATATGCTCGAAATGAATTGTTTTTTTAACATTGTTTTTGGAGTTCTACGCCACTGGAAATAAAATTTTGGACAGGGGGGGTTTGAAACTCGACTCCTATAAATAAGAACATTACAATTTGACATAGATAAATCAAAATAATTTTGTTGTTTTGTATAATGTTTCATTTTTATTTAAATTTTTGATATTCTACGCCACTGGCCGTCAAAATTCAGAAAATGGGAATGAAAAATCTGTCAAACATATATTGCTGTGGATAAGAATGTTCCGTTTTTCTCTTTAAAAAGACAAAAAGAAATATTATTGACATTTTGTCCAGTTCTGACTTTCTACGCCACTGGAAATCAAAATTTAAAAAGTGGCTATGAAAAATTTGTCAAAAATATATTCCTACTGATGGACATGTTTGATTTTTGTAATAAAAAAAATGGATTTTTTTATTACCCAAAACCAAAAATTTATATGTGCATCAAGGGGTTAATATGTCTGCAGCACGCCATGTAAACAAAATTGTTTTAAAATGAATATAGATTATTTTTATCTAATAGGTAAATACAAATAAGCGTTTGTTAGAATAGAATTATGTTTTAACTGGTAAAAAATATTATGTTTAAAAATATGTGTGACATCTACCCTGCTTTTATCTTTCTTATTTTCAAACTTAAACAAACCTAGAAATGTGTAGAAGGGCCACAATGTAAAAAGATTTGTAATTTCCTGTTTAAACTGAAAAATACATAATTTCGTGTTCAAACAAGGAATTATGCCGTGTGATGATAAAGTTTGGAACATATTCATAAATGTGATAGGTAATTTTACTTCCACACATTATGATGATGTGGAAGTAAAATTACGCATCGGCGACAAAAATTTCAAAAATGTTTTTTTCGCTTAAACGTACAAAGTATCAAAATATATAGAAAACATGATTTGGGAACGAATTTTTTTTTGTCTGTATGTCTGTAGCCATGATAACTTTACAAATAATTGAGATATCATCTTCAAATTTGGGTTCCAGTTAGCACTCAACAAAGGAAAGCTTCGAATTGTTTTTGGGTAAGATTGCTTTAGGGGGTAGTGGGTAAATGAGGGGTGATTTGGGGAAAATGGACATTTTTTTCGTTAAAACTCGAGCAATATAGCGTTTCAGAAGTTTATGGGTACAGAAATACGAATATTTTCTTTGTGGTCAAGTCATGAACCCTAAATTCATTTCATGAGAATGTCTTTCTAAGGGGAGTAAATTATCACAGCTAGGTGGAAGTTATGGTTCAATTTGCACCACTATTTTTAATTGCTAACTTATGATACAATCTTTTTTTTTATTGTTTGATATTCCATTTGGGGATAACTCTCTCCTCATTTGTAGTTAATGTTTCACTGCCGTTTGTTGAGAGTAGTGGTGTGTTTATAACGGCATTATACTGTTTAAGCTGCTGTTTTTGCCTGTTTCACTTGTCACTTTTCCCTAAAATGTTTTAGAATGTCGTTAAGCTTTGTTTGTTGGTCAAGTGACTTGATTTTATTGACATAAGACATTATTATTGGAATCAAACACTATTAGACTTGCACAACCTCAACAATGCTGTTGTAATGGAACAATAATCTTTTATGAATCAGTGGGACTGTTTGGTGAAAAATACTTTATAGTGAATTTGAAGGGTTACTACTACTTTATTGTAGCCACAAATAGTAAGATTTACTTCTTCAGGTAGCGTGCTAGATTTAATAATTATTTTGATATATTCATATTTAGAAGTAGACTTTATTTAATTTAATAAATTCCTTGTTTCCTTTGTTTTTTAGTTGCCTTTGTTGAGTTAGTTTTCTCTTTCTTGTATATTTTTATTGTCATATAGCTATAATTGGCATTGTTTCATTAATGTGCTAGATCTAATCATTATTTGCATATGTTTATATTTTAGAAGCACGTATATTTTAGAAGCACGCATATCAGCAGATATCTTATAATAAAGGCATATTCCCTAGTAACTGGAAAACTGCTCGAGTACAACCCATCCCCAAGAAAGGATCCAAAGCGCTTCCTAGCAACTACAGGCCTATTTCTCTCCTTTCAGTCGTCTCTAAAGTGATGGAAAAGTATATAAACACCGAGTTACTAAAATTTCTGGAAAAACACAGTCTACTCCACGACAGGCAGTATGGATTCCGTCAGCGCAGATCGACTGCCGACCTCCTTTCCTTTGTGACCCATTCTTGGAACAAGTCTACACAATCCAGATTGTCTCTCTAGTCATATCCAAAGCATTCGACCAGGTCTGGCACGCAGCGCTGCTTAATAAACTTCCGGCCTATGGACTACCATCAAAACTTTGTACCTGGACAGCAAATTTTCTCTCCAACAGGAGCATTTCTGTTGTTGTGGATGGCCATTCCTCTAAACTGTATCCAATTAATGCAGGAGTTCCTCAAGGTTCAGCTTTAGCCCCTACTTTGTTTCTTCTCCACATCAATGACCTCCTCTCTAGCACATCCAACCCACTTCACAGTTAAGCGGACGACAGCACCCTCCACTCAAATATACAATATTCTAAGCCTGAGACAGCCCAATTAGATGAGGATCGCAGACTCATGGAGGGTTCTATCTCCGTGAATCTCCAAAAAATATTAGACTGGGGAAGTAGAAATCTTGTACAATTCAACCCCACCAAATCTCAGTCTTGCTTTCTTTCTCATAAGAGATACACCAGCCCTAGACCCATCACAATGATCAACCAAGTTATTCAAAGTAATAAGTCCTTTTCTGTTGTTGGCATTTCTGTGGATCGAAATCTTAATTGGCACCAACATGTCACATCAATTGCAGAAGCGGCTGCTAAGAAATTAGGTTTCCTCTTCCGGGCTCGCAAATACTTGTCACCAGCTAATCTCTATACCTTATATACTTCACAAATAAGGCCAAACCTCGAATACTGCTCCCACATCTGAGGTGCAGCTGCCGCTTCTACACTCGCTATCCTGAACTCCATTCAAAAGAGAGCTACACGTCTCATCGGTGACCCTACCCTCACCCAAAGGCTGCCTTCCCTTGCCCACCGACGTGCCGTTGGTGGCCTCTCTCTATTTTATAGATATCTGCACGGGCACTGCTCAGAGGAGCTTTCCTCCATAGTTCCCCCACCTGCTGCCCCCAACAGATCTACCAGGGGAACAGAGCGAATGCACCCTTTTACTGTCCAGGTCACCAGACATAGAACTTCTTGTTATGCCCGCTCTTTTGTCCCGAGGACTTCCAAGTTGTGGAATTCCTTGCCGGCACATGTGTTTCCTTCTTCTCCGTGCCTCCAAACCTTCAAGTCCAGAATTAACAAGTTGCCTCTTTTCTCCCTGTCAACACCCACGGTACGATAGTATTTAGGCTGTAAGCCCTCGTGGTGTGTTGTTGAAATTAAAAAAAAAAAAGCGGAAACATGACTGCAACCAGAATATATCACCAAGAAGTTCCACAGCTATTGGGTGTAATATAAAGAGACCCTCAACGTCGCAGCAACTGTTAATGTCTGGTAGAATAATAAATTACTGTCAATAACTCTGCCGGTTTATACATATACTAATCTCTTTGTTTGTCTCGACTTAAAGACCTGTTCGGTTTGTTGTATCTATTTAGTCAATATAAATACTTTCACTAAGAATTAAAATCAATATAATTATTGTTTTTATGTAGTATTTTATTGAATTATTTATCCTTTGTTAGAGTTAACATGGTGAGACAGACACCCGGGTTTTAGTTTTCTATTTAAAAAAGATGAGTTGAGTTGATGTTGTTTATCTCACCAGATGTTTTTGTCGGCATGATCCAATATCCACATAGTAAATTTCTAGATCGAAAGGAAACATGCTGATTCGTTAAATAACTCGGGTCCTTTAAACCTATATTAGATAAGGGTCATAAATTTGTCGACCAGAAGATTCAAGCAGGTCTTCAACCTCGTAGTTTCAATATACAATAAACAAACAATCGTTCTTGGACGACAACTTTACTTCGGACTAGTTCGTTTACCTTGACGATATATAAATACACGGGAGCTAGTTTTTTATTTTAGAATTTTTCTTCCTCTGAAGATGTTGACATTGTCAACGAAACCATCGTAATGTCTGAAATATGTGTTGTGGTAATTTGAGTGTTCTCCAAGTGTACTTATTAGTGCTCATCACAGGTTCCAGTTTTCACATAGTGAACTGTTAATACTACTTGAAAGTGGCTGCAATTTTGATGTAGCATTTCAGTAACTACTGTCGTTTCCTACCTTTAAGTTCCCAAGACTTTTGAGTCGTTCTATGCGTAACGTTCCTAATACCTTGAAAGCAACTCAGAAGTTGCATAACTCTAAAGTGGTGAATATTACGTAATTGTCACTGCTAATGTGTAATATAGAGTTACTTACACCAGAGTCACAGAATTAGTGGAGATTATGTAATAACTACACATTTCGATCTCAGTTGGCATCACTTTGGTGCTAGTTGGGGTAAGATTTTCTTGAAAAAAGTAAGGCCCTATGAAACGCAGTCCGATTATTCCCATCCATACATTCACTTTACCATAGCGTTGCATGTGGGAGTCTTGAGTTCAATGAGGATTTTCCCGTGACCAATATATTGAGTTGTGACAACTTACTGTCCCATTCTGGGAAAAAGTGGTTTTATCAGACAACAGAATGTTATTAAGAAAATTGGGATGTCCATCACAGTGTGACATTAATTGTTTACAAAACTGTACATGGCGGTCTGAATCATCATTGTTTAACTTTTGTATAAATTTCATTTTGTAAGGTCGATACTACTCTTCTTTGAATAATTTTACCACTAAAGATTGGTCCACGTTGTTAGTTATGGCTAGGTGCCTTGTATAATGGTGAAAACTTTCTTCAGATTCCAGCAGTATATCCAATCTGACTTTTTACATTACCCGAGGTCGACCTTGTCTAGGTAAATCTTTTACGGACCCCGTTTGTGAATTTGGCAACCAGTTTACTTACTGTAGATCTTGGAATTGGCGGTCTATCAGGATGTTGTTGGTTAAATATCTCGCATGCTTCCTGGTGACTTCTAAGCCTGTCGCCATATCCAATCATCAATCTCTATATTTCCCTTTCCGCTTAACATCCCATTTTTGTTAAATTCGAATTAGAATTGACCACTTTTACACTTTCACCACTAAGACAATTTATTTAAACGGCAGGTAGTAATTGAAATTCATTCATGATTTAACATGATTGTCTATATTCACTGAATTCCAAATCCACACTGCGATAAAAGTCCGATAACTAAATACTGATAACAGCAAATATTCAATAAAATATCAGCAGTGTTGTTAAAAATTGGATTTGACTTTTTTTCCACCTGTCAAATAATTACATGACAACATACTGCAAGTCCCCGCTTAACGTCCTAGTTAGTGATCTAACAATCGCAACGTTAAGTGAAATGATGTAAAACGAATCATTGGGAATGAATATAATCTACACACATAATATGTACATATTTGTGACTGCAAAATGATCTAAAAAACAGTGTTCATGATAGACAATGAGTTCCTGCAGGTACTATATGAGTGCAGAAACTCCCATCATCGATAGATCTGATGAGCCAGCGGTGGGGGCGAGGAAAATCACCGACATGGCTATAACTTGGAGCGCTGATAAGGCCAGAGCATGTCTTGAGGGACAATTGCAGTGTGGCCCCCGAAAAGCCAATGGAAACAGAGTAAAGGGCGGCTAGAAAGGACCAGGGGGTCACAACGACTACAGCCAAACTAATACTGGGAGCGGGCAGAGGAGCGCTAACTATAAAAAAGCACAAGACCTGTATGAGAAGGCTCACCAGTTGCTTGCAGATAGAGTTATTAATGGCGGGGAGCTGGGGGAAGCGAAAATCTACCCCCGATGAGAAGGCTGAGGTCTACGGCGGCATACTTGAGACCGATTCCCTGCCTGACAATAAGCTGTACCAGGTGAAGGCAGTACCTGCTGATGTGGCTGGCCCAATTACCACAGAGGAAATACTGGAAGGGGTTAGAAAAACTCAGCCCCTGGGGTGGACCAGGTGTCGGTTGGCACTGTGAAGAACACAGACAAGAATATTCTGGCAATCCTGTATAACGCCAGGTTCCTCTATAACGTCCACCCTGAACATTGGAGGGAGAGGAGATTTCTGATTATACACAAACATGGAGACCATACTGACGTAAACTACTGGAGGGTGCTTACAATTCGTTCCAGCTTTCAAAGACTATTCCACAGTATACTAAGCAGAAGGTTGGCTGGAGCTGCGAAAATAAATGCCAACCAATAAGGCTTCGCTAACGTGGATGGCACCATGGCGAATACCATCATCCTAGATAATTACATGAGAACCAGGACCCTCCATGGAAAGGCACATAATGTCGTCGCACTTGATGTCCGAAAGGCCTTTGACACGATCTCCCATAATTCCATCGAAAGGGCTCTCCCGTTCTTGGAGTGCATGCGAGCCACCCTGGACACCACCACTACCATGATAAAGGTGGGTAATGAAACAACTGGGACGCTGAGCGTAAGAAGGGGAGTGAAGCAGTTGACCCCTGAGCCCCATTCTCTTCAATATGGTAGTAGATGAGCTACTAGATCGGATCGACAACAGCTTGGGTGCCAACATTGCGGAGGGGGTTGACTACGCTGCAATGGCCTTTGCCTATGACTTGGTCCTGATGGGTAACCGTGACGATCACCTCCCTCTTATTATCCGTAGCATAGAAATGTTCTTTAAGAGAAGGGGAATGCAACTAAACCCAACAAAGTCAGTGTGCCTCAGCACCCGAGTATCATTGTCTATATGGTTATCCTCGCATTCCAGTCCCGCTATATACTTTAGGAAGATGGATTGCTAATACTAATTCTTCTGGATGCTGTAGTTATGCGGGTCGAGACCAAACTGTCAGAACAGTCGGGCATATCAGGTGCTGGCCGAGGCAACGCGGTCAGCTGAGAGAGAATCATATGGTGGGCAGACAAACTAGAAGGAACGAGAAGAGCATTAAAAAGGCTAACACGAAATTATCAACTGGGTAGTGGCCAAGACGACAGAAAGAAAATATCAAACATACCGAGACAACGGGAATTACTATAAAAAGCTGATAAAAGAAGCCAAATTTAAAAACATACAACAAAGGATAAATACAATAATAGAAGAAGATCCTTGGCATAAAGTATGGCAATTCCTGAAGACAGGAAATAATAGACGAATATGCACATCTTGACATACAATTAAGAACAGACAAGACAAACCAGGAGAATGCAACGAAACTAATGGAATGGGCGGAAGAAGCACTGGACAAGGAAGACTACAAGACAATAATGTAAAAGGGATAGATAACATTTCCAAACAACACTGCTTCGACTTCTGCCCTCCCAAGGAATACATTGATATAAAATTAGCATAAGAAAATATTAATGTGTAAAATATTAGGTGTAAGGTTGATAACTAAGAGGGCTTCTTTCCACGCCCGTTTTTTGATGGCGGAGATGGGTGGTGGCTCGGTGCTGGGTGAACTTAAGGTTCATACTGAGAGGTGGGTAACCAGGCCATGGGATCTCAGGACCCCCATGGTCACCCAAGTCGAGGTCTCTGATGAAAAAATGCCGAAAGTGTGTGAGACCGACTATCACTGAATTTTTAAAAGGTATTTCCGGTAATAAAAATAAGAATAAAAATACAAACCTAAGAAGTTTGTGATTCTTATCAACCCCATCCCCACCAACCGCCCCCCTCTCTCTCTCTCTCCTCTCTCCCCCCATCTCTCCCAACCCCTCTGCCTCTCTCTGCCTCTCACTAGAGGTGGTTCTTTTACCTGACACTATATAAACACAATGTTTAATAGTCAATTTTTCATCCTCGGATGTCGCTAACTTTTAAAATGTGTGGTGGTGATTTGGCTTCTCCAAGTGTACTTATCAGATCTTATTTGTTTGAATTTCTGGCATACTTCACATAACATTTTCAATGTTTTAATTTCCGTTTCATACAGAACCATGCTTCGTGACATTTTTTCTAGTTTTTTAAGATTATCTTTAATGAGATGAGCTAATCTTCTATGCCATAGACTGTTAGCTCCTTCGTTTGATGTAGTCATGGCTTCTTCTTTGTACGCACTTTTTAAAATCACTGTGTAGAGACCCTGATTTTTGTGCCACGTAAAACTAGATCAGAGTTTTAAATATTTTGACGTCATTCTTCAGTGTTCATTACAGGTTCCAGTCTTCACTTGGTACACTAAATTATGTATAATGTTTATTTAAAGCCTAAGTTAATAAAATTTTGTGTATAATGTCAACATTTGAATAATTTCGTGTTTAAAGTCGAAATTAGTAAAATTTGCAGTTTAAATTCGAAATTAATGTATTACTTCGAGTTTTACCATGAAATTATATACAATTTTATGTAAAGTCGAAATTACAGATCAAAGACAAACACAATATCAAATGTAGTTTCTATTTAAGTGGAACATTTTGTCTATTCAGCCCAATTGTTGGTGGTGATATTTTTTTATTCTATATAGTTTTCCAAAAAAAAAGAACTTTAAAATGAGTAAATCTTTTAGTTGACTTACTTTTTCAACTAATACCTAAACCAACCAAGCCTTTAAAAGACTAATTACAGTCTAATTATATTAATCTAATTATATTAACAATATACCACCATATGTGTCAGCAGTGCAGCTTGAACATTTCCTTAATGTGCTGGAACAGTCTGTCATTCTGCTGTTGGAAAATTTGGTTATTATTGGCGATTTTAATGCACCTCAGTTTGTTTATGGACAAATTACTGATGCTAAAACCAAAGCCATCCATGATTTTTCAAATGTTTTAAATCTGTCACAGTTTAATAATATTTCCAATAGAAACAATAGGCTGCTTGACCTTGTACTTCCCAGTTATAATTGCTCGGTTCTCCATGATATGGATCCACTAGTGCCCGAGGATGCATATCACCCTGCTTTAGGCATATTTCCTGAATTGGTCCTAAATACTTTCCATGTAACAACCAGGTCTCTTACAACTTTTGAAAGGCCAATTACCCTGCACTGTATGCTAAAATACTTGATGAAGATTGTTCTCAACTGGAGTCCTTTACTACCGCTGATGAGGCTTGTAGTTACTTTTATGGCAGACTTTACAGTATCTTTTAACAACATGTTCCTCAGTGCAAGAGGCCATCTAGAAAATTTCCTCCCTGGTTTACTAATGAAGTAATAAATGATATAAAAAATAAGGAGAGGTGCTATGAAAGATATAGGAGGCATAAACGTGACAGTGATCATGCAGAGTATAGTCTTCTTAGATCTAAAGTTAAAAACAAGCTACGAGAGGCGTATGCTGAGTATGTCCGTGGAACTGAAGAGTCTCTTAAGGTTGATCCCTCTGGATTTTGGTCTCACATACAGGAAAGGAGGCGAGCAAGTAACAGTCCAAGTACTGTGTCTGACGAAAATGGCATGGTTTATAATAACACACAAACAATTGTTAACTGTTTTGGAAACCATTTTAAAAGTGTGTACCATCCTCAATACATCACTGAACCAGTGGATCCCTCTGGACCATCGCATATGGCAGTCAGTGTGACAGTGATTGGTGATAAGGAAATTCTTAAGGAAATTCTTAAAGCCATCAAGAAGCTCAAGAACAAGTTTACTGCTGGACCAGATTTGGTGCCTTCTTTCTTGATTAAGGACCGTGCGCATGCTCTTCTCAAACCTCTTAGAACCCTATTTAACCTGTCGCTGCGCACACATTGCTTCCCTGAGGTTTGGAAGGTTGCTCGGATCTGTCCTGTTTTTAAGTCTGGGGACCATTCGAGGGTCAGCAACTACAGGCCTATAGCTATCCTATGTAATTTAGCTAAAATTTTTGAGGCAGTTCTGTATGGTTGTATTTATCCTGCCGTGAAGTGTCGCTTGTCACAATACCAGCATGAGTTTATGGAGGGGCGCTCAACACTGACGAATTTATCCCTGTTCACACAGTATGTAAGTGAAGCTTTGGATCGACGGGGTCAGGTGGATGTCATTTATACAGACTTCTCCAAAGCGTTCGATCGTGTTGACCACTCAACACTTTTGTACAAGCTGCATTTGGCGGGCCTTGATGGACGGCTGATAGAATTCTTTCGATCCTACTTGACTAACAGTGTGCAATATGTTTTTTATAATGGATTTAAGTCGGAACCCTTCACTGCTGGCTCCGGCGTTCCACAGGGTTCCAATCTTGGCCCGCTCCTCTTTTTTTATTTATCAACGACATAAGCTCTGTAATTTCTGGTAATCATCTATTATTTGCTGATGATCTCAAATTATACTCCAGTGTTCATGATATTGGTGACTGTTCAAGACTCCAGGTGGACCTTGACAACTTGCAGCTGTGGTGTGTTGAGAACAGACTTGAATTAAACGTCTCGAAGTGCAGTGATGGCATACACTAGAAAAACCAGCCGTAAAGCTTTTCCCTACAAAGTGAGTGGTGTACCATTGGCTAGGACTGAAACGCGCAAGGATCTTGGCATTTTATATGATGAACATTTAAGTTTTACTGGACATATTCAAACAATCACAGCATCCTGTTTGAAGTTGATGGGTTTCATTATGAGGAATAACAGATCATTTTCCAATTTGGATAGCTTGAAAATTCTCTATTTTGCCTATATTCGATCGAGGCTTGAATATTTTAGCTTGGTTTTTGATCCCTTTTATAGTGTTCATATTGGTGCTCTGGAAGATGTTCAGGGTAAGTTTTTAAAACACCTTGTATATAGGGCATCTGGTACCTACCCACAGAGGGGATGCGATCATGGCCAATTGCTGATGCAAACTGGTACACCCAGTTTGTATTCGCGTAGAAAAGTTGCATCTGTGATGTTCCTGCATAACTTGTTTCATGGTAAAGTTGATTGTCCAGACTTATTGATGCAATTAAATTTCTCAGTTCCACGGGCTGCATCTAGAGTGATGAGAGTGTTTAAGCTTCTAATACCAAGGACTAACTCGTATATGAAATCACCTGTGTACACAATGAGCTCTGACTTTAATAATATTGCAAACTTGTGCGACTTCTATTCGGATAAGGCTGCAGTTATTCGTAGGGTGGCTATATTTTACTTTGTCAGTTATTAAGGTCATTATATGTACTGTTTTGTGGAATTTCTGCCTTGTGATGTTTTGCACAGTATTTTAGTTTTGTTTTAGAAGTATTTTTTGTTCATATTGTTACAGATTGTTATTTTTGTTTGGTGCCCTATTAATGGGATTATCCTGTTGGGCATGTATTCAATAAATAAATAAACAATAAAGCTTTATATGTTAATGACAATACAATATTGCTTCCTGGAGATGGTCACCAAATCTTATGGGAAGCTGTCAGGGTCTTCACTCGCATTATCTCAGAACATGATTCCTGAGGACTTGCATCAAAAAAGATCTGTGTCCGAAATTCATCTGCAACATGATTAACATAGCAGTTCCTAGTTGCTTCAAGACACTGTCCCATAGGTTTAAGCAGTCAGTACTGGGGAGTGAGTTAAGAATGGCCTACTCAATGAAGGAAGAGGTCAACCTGAAATTATACAATATTGTATCCAGTTGCTTCAATATAATGTGTGTGTGTGTATACGTGTGCGTGCAGATAAAGGGATGGCATTGGATGGTTATCCATAATTCACCAACTAAATTTAACATATAACTTTAAACAGATCCAATGATATGCTTAGCAGATAAGGCAAGGTATATTATGTATTGCAAAACTTATGAAAATTCGCTACTATAACTCACTTGCTGTGTCCCGACTTTGGAAATGTTAAACACTGAATCAGCACAACAGGTAGGTATTATATAAAATACAAGACATAGTTCTCACAAAACCAAGATAAGTGAAAACTGAATTGTCGCCATGTGCATATATAATATTACAATTCGTGATGACAGCACCTGAATGAAAACTACTCGACTTAACGATATATCTGGAATGTTCGGATTATCAAAAACACTCGAATGATATTTGCTATTAAGTTCAAAGTCAAGAAAATTTGCTTCTTTGACAATAGAAGGTTGTGCTTCTATGAAGCTTACATACGTAACATTATTCAAATGACCATCCGAATTAAATAGTTGCTTTTTCCTTAAACCCTATACTAAAGCTTTCATGCTCGTTTGGTAAGTGGGAGGGGGTCTGTCGATTTGAACCTTATTCGTTACTCCTACACTATTCGGATTATTTTGGAATATTACCACTCTAAAACCTAGAGTAATGGATACTTACTCGCATAGTAAATGCCCGGCAAACACAGTTATGTATCAGTGATATAACTATTACACCTTTACATGTAACTCACATGTAAAGAGATATGTCAGCAACACGGGCTCTAGTCAGTACATCGTAGAGATGAATTTATGTAATATTGCAGAGACATAATACTCATATGTATCTGCTACGGCACCAGTATTTGTTACAGCTACATCACTAAAAGATATTTAAAGAATATATCACAATAATATATTTGATAATTTCTTAAATTCGTCTTGCACAACAAGACAATCCTGCGTATGTTATTGCCAGCAAACATGCTCCTACACATATAAACTCTTATAATAGATACATAATTTCAGAGCTAATGAAAAGGTGGTGATATTTTTAACATCGTTGAGCTGTTTTGATTATTTAATTAAGATACTCCTTAACAATTTGTATGTAAGAGAATATTAATATGCAATAGTGATAATTATGATAATCTAATAAACTGGCCTCTAAAAGGAGAGAACCCACTGAGCAAGGTAATATTGCATTCACATTGCAGAATATTTTCCAAAGCAAGTGTAAGTTTGGTAGATAACTTGCAGAAAGCCTCCTGCAAGTTTGTTGCAAATAGCAAATCTTCCCCCCAGTGACTTTACATATGTAAGTGTTTCTGTTGTAACGTTACTGCAAATTCACTGTAGTGAGCTGTTACAAACTTTCTTTATACTTACAAATTTTACCTTACAGCAAGCTTCAATTTTAAAAGAACCTAGCAAAGTTGTAAAATTTAAACCCACATTTGCAACTTATCTGCAATTGTATATATTATATATATATATATATACAGTGCAAGTTTGTAACTTGGGATAATTCCAATTAATCTACTTCAGCTTTTTTTCAAAAATGCTCGGAGTCAGATAATATTCTCAGCTACAATCTTTTCAAAAATGTATTATACAATTTGTGTCAAATGTCATTGATAATTTTAGTAAATGACAACCTTAACTTTTTGTTAACTATTTTTACAGTACATATCAAGCGATACAAAACCACAAAATTTTAAATTTTTATTATAAATCTTGAGTTGAAAGCACGAAAAAAAAATTGTGTAGTTAATCAATGAAAAAAAATTGCAAATCTGCTGGTTTTCTACAACTACACATGTAAGAACTTTAAAAATAGTCGACAAAAACCTAGGGTTAGTTTAAAGAAATTATTGATGAAGTCATTTTTCAAATATGGTACATACCGTGTAGATTTTTTAAAAGACTGCAACCTGAAATGCTAATCAATGTGTCCAAGCATTTATGAAAAAAAGAAACTGTATTTGATTAAGTGAATTTATTTCAAGTTACAAACCAATACTGAATATATGTATAGGTGTATTTATACATAATATATATTTCTTGTAAAACTGTAAAAAATGACTTAAGACAATGTTAATTAGAATAAAATCTTTAATACATAAAAAATTAAAGACTTACAACATATTATTCATTTCTGCTGATAGATATATAGATTTTATTGACCATCAAATGTACATGGTAAGTCACTGTTTTTATAAGTACCGACTATAGTCACTAGATAGAGATAGTTAAGACATATAGCAAGAGTGCCCATGTTTAGGCTAAAATGCAGTTCTAGGCAAAACTGACGACAAAATAGATAACTTGAACTTGTGATATCGTTATTAATTGACAGAAATTGTTTTTTCTAAATGAATACCAATTAATTGTTTTTGATATTGTTTTACTAAATAACTCTTAGTTGTCTAGGAAAACGTGTGAAACACCAATAACAAAAATGAAGTCTTCTGCAGCATTACTTAATTTAAGCGGCAATAATTGTTTTAGCTTCTAAAGTATATGGTAACATATGTGCCATAAAATCAAGTCAATATATCAAATACTATTGTGAAAAAAGAAATATCTAAAATGGTGCATTCATTTCGATTTTAGATAAAGTTTCATTAAGCAAACGTAAGAATCTGCAATGGATAAATCAAGCGCAGGGAAACGAATACAACCTCAATGCGAAAATAGCCTAAATATGGTGACAGTCTCTGAAAGTGTTCATGCATGTCTTAACTATCCCTATTGAGTAAGTATAGTACCGTCAATGTCTGTGTACCTTCAGAAACATTGAGTTAAAATAAAGCAAAATTATGACTACAATGAATTACGTATATATAAAAAAAAAGTATGTGGCTAGTGGAACTTGCATTCCAAAGCTTTTCCCTAACGCACACATACAGCCACACACACTACAAAAAATGAATACAAATAGTATGTAACACTATACACATTAGTTTAGAGCACCAATAAATTCCTTCACCTTGGTTTTTTGTTTTATAACATCCACTAGTGCCTACTTTAATCTTGTTAATGGGGGCATCTTAATAACATTAGGTAGAAAATTGAGGAATTTGATTCCCAAGTAATCAAACATCTTTGTTTTCTCCTTTTTGTGCAACCATATTTTAAAATCATGCCTGCAGCTGGTATTGATGTTGCAAGCTTCACCATTCACTGGATATTTTGAATACATATACTAAAGAAGAATAAGGGTACCTAAGTATCCCATTGGCCTCAAATACATCAGGGCAGCTTTTTCTTCAACCTACGCACACAATGTCCTTATTGCTCTTTTTTGCATGATAAACACATGTTCCGCTGCTGACGAGTTAACCCATATGAATGTTCCATACGATAGGATACTGCGACAATGTGCAAAATAACCAATCCTGGCAGCTTGATGGGTATTGTACTGTTCCACTGTCTTATGATGTCAATTGCTCTAGATAAGCCTCGTGCTTCCATAGGTCAATCATGTTTAACATTTTAAAATGAATTGGTTTGACCAGGTAAGACATCTCCAGGCTGCTTCTAAGGACATAACAAAATTCGTATTTAGTAATTAGGTTTTCTTTTTCGTTGAGTAGATTTCATAAAAAGAAACAAAAATATAAATAGAAACAGCCATTTTAGAATAATTGACCAATAGCGACATACCAAAATTTAATTATGCTACAGAAAAGTGACTAATTCTAGTATGTATTTAGTATATAGATGTTTTGGGGATTCTTACCTGACATGTTTGTCGATATACTCCATGATTCATTATCCACACTCCAGACAACGAATTACTTAATTACACCAAAAATCCAACAATTAAGGCTACAATAAGATTGTCCAATCTTTAAAACTTCCAGAGAAATAAATAGACATAGATCAAATAACTGCATATCATAAATGTAAACAACAATCTGCCATTAATCATTATTGCCGGGCACTTTGTCACGAGTCAGTTGGTGTTGCTGTGTTGCTATTGGACGACGATGACATACGATCGAATATACACGAAATCGGAGGGAATTCAAATAAATGTTTACTAATTAAAACAACGTTCAGAAACATTACAATTGTAACTTTACGTGAGCTTACAAATGGAGAAAAACAATAAGCTGGCAAAGGAGATATTACATTTGAAAGTTATGTTAAAGTTTCATTTGTAAGTTTGCATTGATTTTTTGGCTGCAAACATTTAGAAATCTTGCAAGCTTAACTTGCTAAATTGTCTAACGTTGCAATCACCACACATATTTTATATCAGGGAGGCGAAAAATACAATAAATTTGACAAAATGCTTATATTATTGTAGAATCAAACCCAAGTTAATTTACTCTAAAGAAGTGATGTACTCTAGAACATGCAGCACGGAGGCAAGGCCTACGTGACTGTATGAACTACGGAAAATCGGACAAGAGCCAGCAGGGCGGGCGTTAAGTATACTACACCGTTGGCGGCAAAATTAACATTTCGCTGTTATCGCAGATTACGGATAAAATCAGCATGCTCAAAGAGAGTGCACTTATAGAGTTTCAAGACAAAATAGTTTCCTCATATTTACATACCTAGTCCTACACTAAGTGAGATGTAAGACACGAAGCACGTGCTGTCACCTTGTTGCGAAACCAAGTAGTATGTTGTCACGGCAGCTCCACTCAACACAAAATGTTAAAAAATGGAAACTGTATACAACCAACTAACAATTTAGTAAATTGTCAGTCCTGGCCCATTTCTACCCTAATATAGGGACAAAGTATGTAAGGCTAGATGCATTCTCACCACAATTAGTACCGTAGTTAGAGATCGTCAGTACGGCATACTAATTGCAGCAGTACGGCATACTAATTGCCCCTATATTAGGGTAGAAATGGACCAGGGCTGACAATTTACTAAATTGTTAGTTGGTTTTATACAGTCTCTATTTTTTTAACACTGTGTTATTTGGAGCTGCCGTGACAACATACTACTTGGTTCCGCAACGAGGTGGCGGCACCTGCTTCGTGTCTTACATCTCGCTTAGTGTTGGAAGACTGGCTATACGATAGCCGTATTACTTTAAAGGTGTATTTTGGCTGCAATTAGTATGCCGTACTGACGAGCTCTAATTAGAGCAAAACCGGTCTACGGTTCTAATTGTAGTGAGAATGCATCTAGCCTTACATAGCTAGTCCTATAAAACTCATCTTAAATTTATTTTGGGATGAAGTGTAAATGCATTAATCATAATTTGAGGTTATGATAGAGTTGCCATTGAAATTATGCCTGAATCCTATATTGTGTTTTATAAGACTGGCTTCTTACAGACATTAACCATCATTTATATGTAAAAAGCGAGGGTTTCTCGTCAATAATTAGTATTTATTTGCGATAATATACCTACTTTCACTTATTATGTTACATGCGTACGCGCCTATAACGTTACAATAACTTGTTCATGACATATTACATTGAGATATGTATGGGACGGACGAAATATGTCTCATTGTGATGAGCATCAAATGTGTTATTCAAGTTGGAAAATTATATGTATGTTATATCACATAGATATACTCTCTACATGTCACTTCTGTGACTTGGGTGGTACATACATGGTATGTAAATATCACAATGTGTTTGCTGGATGGAAGAACATGCAATCTACAGCCTTAGCCATCGTTTCATTATACAACTATATTCAAATGATATCTGCTCATAAAGTTCACAGTGACGTAAGTTTTCTTGATTAATAAATGGAAGGTTGTGCTATTATGGACCTAATGCATCTAGGATCAGTTAAATGACTTGTACAGGAAGAAAAATTCGAAGATGTGGGTACTGCTGTTGCAAAGTGTTTGTAATAAAAACGAAAATGGTTATATATATATATTATTTTATTTGATACAGAGTATTTATATGACTGATCAGACAATCATAACCTACGTCAGAGTTAATATTGTTTATGGCTCCTCGGATATATCGGACACCTGTTCTATATTTGTACACTTAAAAGTTAATTATGCAAAGTTGGTTCGTTAGAGGTATCTAGATATGGCGTAAGTTGGGATGCTACGATCGTGGTGTTTAGTATTTAAAGTAAAGCAGTGGTCGAATACTGTACATAGTCCCTAAAGATGTTATTACTTTGAATTAGGCTGAACAGACTTGGCAGAGGCAAGTGACTACCTTTCTGAAAAAACCACCATCTGATTTCTGAATACCCTTCCTCCGAGGTCACTATTCTTGGTGACTTCAATGTCTATAATAAGGAATGGCTAGGATCTTCAAAAACCGATCCACAAGAAAGAGCAGCGAAGGCCTTTGCAGTCAGCAATTCTTTAGCCAATATGGTTCAGTAACCTACTTACTTTCCTCGCATCCCAACACACACCTCAAATACCTTGGATCTCCTTCTTACTACAAATCCTGACTGCTATAAGATATCAGTCACCGCCCCCCTCGGTCGCTCTGACCACGGCATGGTCACTGCTTCTTGCGCAATGCAACCCGAGGTCACACAGTCATCACACTCACGTATCGTTTGGCACTACAACTCCGTGAACTGGGACGAAATGCGAGATTACTTTTCCTCATTTCCACGGGCGTCTGTCTGCTTCTCTCATCCTGACCCCTCTGATATCTCACAAAACGTCACCGAAATTATCCAAGCTGGCATGGAATTATTTATTCCATGTACACAGAAAACCTCTGCAGCCACTCAAAAGCCCTGGTTCTCTAAATCCTGTGACAAGGCCAGACTCGAAAAGGTCAAAGCTCACAAAAAGCTTCTACACAATCCCAGTCAAGAAAACCGTCAAGCATTTAACGACGCAAGAAAACTGCTATGTCCGCATTCTTTCTGAGGCAAAAAACTCGTTTAATAACCACATCAAAAACAAAGTCCTCTTAAGCTCGAGCGGCAGCAAACCCTTCTGGACTCTTGCTAAATCTATTGGGAATAATTTCTGCAAGAGCACGTTCCCACCTCTTGTCTCAGCGGATGAAATTGTTTCTACCGCCCTGGGCAAGGCTGAACTTTTTGCCTCGTTGTTCGCCGGCAATTCAACTCTCAACCCACCTCCAAATGTTCAACCACCAACAGTCCCCAATGTCGCGCATAAATTGCGGATATCATTTTCAAAACTAGAAAAGTACGAAAGATGCTCTCTTCTCTTAATACAAGGAAAGCCTCTGGTCTTGATGAAAAATTTTCCGAAAATAAACTTAAAATGTTCACGAAAAAACAGGTCCGATTTTACTGGCCAGCGAACCTCTTCAAGCTATTTACCCATCTAGAAAGACATAATTATTCACAAAATGCTTTCTGATGAAACTCCCAAAAAAAATTGGCATGAAAATTTGCAATTTTTTTCACGAAAATTCGAAAAAAACTTTTTACAATAACTTATGGAACATGTATTACCAAAATGTCACAAAAATCTTACAAACAATGATTTTTACGGATACAAAAATTCTTATAGCAAAAGGTATCAGTTAAAGAACGAAGTAAATTGACAAATATTCTGGTTACATAAAATGGTTATGTTGAGCATTTTCCTACTTGGGATTGATCTCTCTAGAAATAATTAAAAAATGGTGTGGTATGTAGTTGCAATATAATTAACATGAGCTACGAGATTAATATACATATAAGACATTATTTTTTGGTAAAATCAAAACTTTTAACATATCGTTGGGCCGACACATCGTAACGTCGACACTACAATAGAGGGGCCATTCGACCGAGAATTCTGCTTTTTTCAGTATTTGTCTGGCCGACTGGCTGAGGCCTAATATTGATCTCTGCTTCATATTTAGTTGCAAAACATGACATATTAAGCTGAATTGAAATAAAAATGCCAATTTTGTATGCGCGCCGGGCAATACGCACTCTTTATATGTTTAAAATGGCTTATATAATAAAGTTATTTGTGTAAAAAATATGTTGAGTTATTAGATACAAATAAACATACTTATGGGTAATTGATTGTTATATACGTAAATATGTATGAAACTCAATCCTGACTCACCTTAATGAAAAGGTCATTTTCTAATATAAAAAAAAATTGATTGATATAAGATTTATTCCATATTTTAATTACAAAAATGTGATTTAAAGTGAAGCCACATATTATTAAGCATTTATTTTCAAGAAAGTTATCTTTGATGGCATCTACTTGTTCACATTTTATAATGCATAGTTGCACAATTGTTTGAAAATTTATGGTGGAGGGCAGAAGGTTAAGTACTTCTTTGTTTATAAATGTATATAGGCAATGAAGAAAAAATCATTGGAGATTATTTTTTTTTGATTAGAGTTTTGACTTTGAGAACTGGCTCATTCAGTCGCTGTCAATCTTCAAAATGAACAAGGATGCATCTGACCTTGCTTTTCATTATGGCAAAACCTGTCTTAAGAATGTTAATTTAACAAGCTCTTTAACTTTTTTCTTTTAGCTTCTTTTATCTCCCTATACACTTGCTGTTTACTAAATATATATATATATATATATATATATATATATATATATATATATATATATATATATATATATATATATATATATCCACTCACGCACATACGCGAGCGCATATACACTCATGTATACACACTCACGTCCATAGGCTTTATACGTCCAGTACTTAACACTAGGTGCAGGACAGAAAATGCACATTATTTCTTCATGTGCACATACACACACATACATATGCATGCACACATCTACGCTACAAGTTGTTGCAGGAGAAACACTGGGACACTTTTCACACCAATGGAGCCTGTCATGGTGACTTTTTAACATACTGGGGAGGCTGCGGTCAAAAGAGGTTAACACAAGGAAAGACACAAAGGAACTTACCTTTATCTCTCTGACTATACATTAATCTGCTAAGTTTATTTAGTATCCCTTAAGACTATATAGTATATTGCCACTAGTACAATATTTATTGGAACAGTCCAATTTTCAGAATGACATATTTTTACTAAGACCTATATAAACCTAGCAAACTGAGAGTCTTTAACAAAACACATGAAAGCTACCATGACACTTTTATTACAAACAGCTTCATACATAAGTGATGTCACATCACGTGGAAAGAAAACATTGTATTCTATCAAATTAATAATATTTTTCTTTGTTCATGATGCATAATACAGGAAAAAATCAAATGATTTAAATCAGCTGGGCTGGTATTGTCGCATGAGCAAAATGGATTGTCTTCAACTTTTATTTTATACAAATGAGACTTAAAAGCACCATGGCCTATGATAATTCTGTTGTGTCGTAGACAAGTACCTAGGAAGCAACAGTTCTTTGTAAACGGGCTGTTTTCTTAGATTAGGGATGATACTACTGAACTGCTTGTTACAGCTACTTTCCAACTTATTCCAATGATCCTGCCATCTTATATTACACCCATGTTTTACTTGCGGAAGTAGATCTCTGTTGCTGTAAAAGTAATGTTTACAACCTGTTATTGTTGCTTTTTTAGCAAAGTAGTCGGCCTTTTCATTACCCTCAAGCTTTGAGTGCCATTTTACCCATATGAAAGTAACTCTTTTGTGCTGTTGTTCCAAGACCTCCAATTGATAAGCAATATCACATATTACCCTAGACCAATATATAGCATTTTGAAGATTCGATAGAGTTCTTAACAGTGAAAGGGAATCAGTCAAAACAACAAAGCTACTCATATTTTGGTTACAGGCTAGTACTAACGCTTTTTGTATGGCAACAGCTTCCGCAGTGTAAATTGAAGTGAACTTTGGAAGACTAAATAGCTTAACATAATCTAATTGTTTAATGTACACTGCGCATCCCACTGAATCTTGAATTTTTGATCCATCAGTATAAATTTTGACCGCTTCTTTATATGGTTTTAACGCTTGTTTCAATATACAAGTATTTATATCTGGTATGTTAGTAAATATGGGTATAATAATGTGAGGTTTTATCAGTTGTATGTTATAAGAGAAATCAAATCTAAAATTAAGGATTTCTTTTGCATACCATTGAGAATTTTCGATTTCCAAAGAAGCGTCAAATAGTGGTGGTGAAGTTTTGTTTCTCCAATAGTTGTGCGTAAGATGGATCGCAGCTAGCTGTTGAATTTTCATGAACGTGTCCTGACAGTCTGAGCTAAAGTTTTTTATAAGAAATTTACAGGATATCAAAAATCTTCTAACACAAAGTGGTTGTTCATTTGTTAAAACTAAAAGAGATTGTACAGGAGAAGTTTTTATTGCTCCTGTTATGATTCTAATAGCTTTATATTGGATTCTGTCAATTTTGGTTAATAGCGTGTTAGACGCAGATCCATAAAATATAGAGCCATAGTCTAAGATAGACGTAGTGTATGCTCGATAAAATGTCATTGCAGTCGAAATGTCTGCACCATGATTTCTGCGTGTAGTGTATTTTAAAATATTTAAGCTTTTCTCTGCTCTATCTTTTAGTGAAACTATATGATTTTTCCATCCCAGTCTCTGGTCAAGAGTGATTCCTAAGTATTTGACAGAGGATCGCAATGGAAAATTAGTCGCAGCAAGAGAAATGGATGGAATTTGCACATTGAGCTCTTTAATTCTATGTCTTGTGAAAAAAGTTACCACTGTTTTATCTACAGATAGAGTAAAACCGTTAGTGAAATTAAAATGAATTATATTTTACAAAGCTAAAGAGAGCTCAGTTAGGCATTGATTATAGTAGCTTTGAGTAGTGTACACGCAGAAATCATCAGCATACTGTAAGCATTGTATTTCTTTAGGCAGTATTTTGTGAAAATCGTGAGTATAAATGTTGAAGAGAACAGGACTCAAAACGGAACCCTGGGAAATACCAACATTAACTAGCCTAGGTCCAATGATCCCATTTCCTGTTCGAGCATACACCCTTCTATTTTCAAATATTTTAACAAATTAGTTGCTATACCTCTGGGAATATTTAAACTACACAGTTTTTCAATTAAAATTTCTAAGATAACGCTGTCGTACGCTCCCTTCAGATCGATGAAAATAGCACCCAAATAGTTATTTTTTATCAAGTTGTTTTGAATGTCAACGACCAAGCTGGCAACACATTCGTTTGTACCCTTACCCTTTCTGTAACCAAACTGAGTGAAAGGTAGCAACTTGTTGTATTCTAAGTACTATTCCAACCGCTGTTTCATTATTCATTCAAACGTTTTAAGAATACAAGACATTAATGTGATTGCTCTATAAGAGCCTGCCACAGCAGGATCCTTATGTGGCTTTAGTAAAAAAATGAGTAAAGTTTCCTTAAGGGTATCACACCCCTCACCACATAATAAAATGTTATTAAAGATTTCACACAGGAATTGTTTAGCTACTGAAGGGAGTTCTTTTATCATAAGATATGTTATACCATCAGCCCCTGGAGCGGGACCCTTACTAACTTTAATATTTGGCTCCAGTTCTAAAACTGAAATTACTCTACTCAAAAAGTGATCCGGAATTTCCGGCTGTACATCAAGGTGACTGGCAACATGGGGTGGAGCGATACCGTCATATAAGTCTTTAAGAAGTTCATTAGTCATATTTGGTACAGCGAAACCACGCCCAGTGGAAAACAGGAAAACTAAATGCAGCTAGCTTTAGGGGCGAGAGCAGGCTGCCCATCACAATGCCCCAAACTATTTCACTGGTCAACGATTCTGGAAACACGCTCATCGTAGATGGATACATCGGCCATCGGCGACAAGAAGGCTCAGATGTTGTAGACACTGGCGCATCCAGAACGATTATCCGTCGTGATATAGTACCAAGATGGCGGGTAAGAGAGCCAGAATGATTCTACAAAGTGACCACAGCTGGTGGTGAACAGATTCGTGTGTTTGGTGAGACTGTGGTCAAGCTACAAATTGGTGATTGGAAAACCAAACAACGAGTTATTGTTGCCGCCATATCAGACCCCATTATACTCGGACTAGATGTTCTACAAGGTCACGGTGTCAAGTTAGATCTCGAGAACAATGTTTTAAATATCGGTGATGAGAAAGTAGTCATTTCGACTGTCAATAACCTTGCGATTCGAAAAGTCACGGCCCAACAAGATGTCGTTGTGAGAGCCTAGAGTGAAAGTATTGTCCCAGTGAAGGTAGTTGGAGACATTTTGGGACAAGTGGTGGGCATTATATACAACCAGAAGACAACGATATTTTTAAGAAAGCTCTATTAGTCGGTAAAACTCTTATTCAAGCAATAGAGCTGGCAGCTGTCAGAATAGCCAACTTTAAGAACTTTGATCAGAAGATTTCCAAAGGTTCCAAAATCGGAACATTCTCGCCAGTAACCATCATGCAGCGTTGCCACGACCAAGAAGGCGCAGCCTCGTCCATCCCGGACGAACCACTTCCAGAACATCTACACGATGTCTTAGCAGAAGTTAGTGGAAATGTTTCCCCACAACAGAAGCAAGCAGTGGCTAAATTGCTGTCCAAATATCGCATCGTTTTCGTAACCGACAAGAACGATTTTGGAAGAACAGACCTGGTACGCCATCACATTGAGACTGGGACATCTGTACCAATCAAGCAACCACCGCGAAGGGTACCATTGGCAAAACAGTAGGAAGTTGACACCATGCTAAGGGAGATGGAGCAGGCACGAGTTATAGAACCATCGCAAAGCCCTTGGGCCTCTCCAGTAGTGTTAGTTAAAAAAAAGAAAGATGGCTCCACGAGGTTTTGTGTAGATTACCGCCGGTTAAATGATGTCACTAAGAAAGACAGCTATCCACTTCCCAGAATTGACGATACACTTGATACACTGGCAGGTGAACGATGGTTTTCGACATTGGACTTGAAAAGTGGCTACTGGCAAGTCGAGATTGAGCCCAAAGACAAAGAAAAGACTGCGTTTACCACTGGTAGTGAACTGTGGAGGTTCAACGTCATGCCATTTGGGTTGTGTAATGCTTCAGCCACTTTTGAAAGTCTAATGGAGACAGTTTTGAGAGGTCTACACTGGAAAACATGCCTCGTGTACCTGGATGACGTCATTATCTTGGGAAAATCGTTCGAAGATCACATGAAGAATGTTGAACAAGTGTTTCAGAAACTAAAGGGAGCAATTTTAAATTAAACCCGAAGAAATGCTGTCTCTTTGCAAAAGCAGTCAAGTACTTAGGCCACATTATCACCCCAGATGGAGTCAAAACCGACCCAGAGAAGACAGACTGTATTATGAGCTGGAATATTCCAACCAATGTACACCAGCTGCGAAGCTTTCTGGGCCTCTGCACATATTACCGCCGTTTTGTAAAGGGGTTTGCTGACCTTGCGAAACCTTTGCATAAACTGAGGGAATAAAAGACACCCTTAATTTGGACCAATGATTGTGAAAAAGCATTCGAGACACTAAAACGGGCTCTCTCTTTATTCCCGATTCTGACATATCCCCAGCCTGGTCACAGGTTTATTGTGGACACGGATGCGAGCAATGTTGGTGTTGGAGGTGTTCTTTCGCAGGAACAGGGAGGCCAAGAGAAGGTTGTAGGGTATTTCAGCAAGGCCCTTTCCAAAGCAGAAAAGAACTATTGCGTGACGAAAGAAAGCACTTCTAGCCATTATCAAGACGTTGGAGCAATATCACAAATATCTATATGGTCAAGAATTTCTCCTGAGAACCGACCACGCTTCCCTACGCTGGCTTCTCCAATTTAAAAATCCAGAAGGGTAGATGGCGAGGTGGCTTGAACGCCTTCAAGAGTACAATTTTACCATCGAACACCGCCCTGGACGACAGCACGACAATGCCGACGCCCTATCTAGGAGACCTTGCCCACCAAAATGCAAGCATTGCATCTCTGCCGAAAATAAAGAAGGATTGAATCTCGAAGTGTGTAGGAGGACAACGGTGCAACCCGTAAACCGATGGGACCCGCGGAGGTTAATGGAGGACCAAAAAGAAGACCCTGATATCCAACAAATCTACAGATGGAAGGAGACTTGCCACGAAAGACCCACTTGGTCAGAAGTTAGTGATAAAAGCGTTGCCACCAAAAGTTACTGGGTCCAGTGGGACTCCATTGCAGTCGAAGGTAATCTTCTGATCAGGAATTGGGAGTCAGAAGATGGTACCCGCATATTGAAGCAAATAATCCTTCCGCGGCCAAGCGTTAGGGAGGTAATCGAGGAGATCCATGGCGGGGCAGGTGGAGGCCATTTAGGCGCAAAGAAAAATTTGGCAAAGGTCAGTATGGATGTTAATTGCACTTGTTGATATTAAATCCATACGTAAACATTTAATATACTTTATTATTTCACTAACTGAATAAACTATATAAAACAATCCAACAGTACATAACAGATAACTGACCGAGCGTGGAGAGACGTATCTTCACTGTATCGGTTGGTAGCGAGGAGAGAGAGAGATCCCTGGTGTCTCTTATATAGTAGTTCTTGACAGCTTGCTGTCGAATAACGTAACGCAACGTTTAGCTGTCAAGAGAAACACAGAGTAGTGTTGACGGAAACACTGCGGTCGGAACCGCCGCCACATACTCCCCTCTCAGTGGCAACGCTATTAGTTCAAGTATCTTCGTGGAAATCGAACTCTACGTCCATGGCGTGTCGTTTGAACGGGAACGGGAACTTCACTGTTACTTTCAGTTTCACTAGGTGTTGGACTTTCACTGTCACTTTCAGTTTCACTAGATGTTGGACTTTCACTGTCACTGTCAGTTTCACTAGGATGTCTCTGAGGCTGGAAAGTTGTCTGTTCGTTATCACAAAGAATGAATGCGGGTTTAAGACGGTCAACAGAAATTGTCTCTTCTCCGTGTGATTTCTTGATTTTGAAGACTTTGTCAGTTCGGGATAACACTTCAAAGGGGCCGTCATAAACTGGTTCGAGAGTTTTTCGCGGAATATCAATGCGAACAAAAACAAAAGGAGCTTCCATAAGCTTAGGATGAACAAATACCTTTTTTGCAGTATGATGTTTAAAAGGTACTGGTCGAAGTTTCCTTATGTCTTCTTTCAGCTGAGATATAAGTGGTGGAACATCATGAGCTTGTGTGCTGTTGAAAAAGTCGGTGGGAAGTTTGATTGATTCTCCGTAGACTATTTCAGCGGGTGTTGAGCGATATTCTGGAATTATGTACGATCTGAGTCCTAGTAACACAATTTGCAATTTAGCGACCCAGTTTTCGTCCATATGAGCTTTCAGGGCCTGTTTCAGAACCCTATGCCATCTCTCGATTACACCATTTGCTGCTGGGTGGTAAGCTGTGGTCTTGATGTGGTCTGCACCTAGTGTTTTAGTGAGGTGTGTGAAAAGGTGGCAATCGAATTGTTTACCTCTGTCTGTGGTGATGTATTGCGGAACACCGAAACGAGAGATCCAGCATGATAAAATAGTGTTCGCTACTGTTTCTGCTGTAATATCTGACAATGGAATTGCTTCGGGCCATCGAGAAAATCTGTCTATTATTGTTAACAGATAGCGTTGACCTTGTGATGCTGGTAATGGTCCCACAATGTCAACATTTATATGCGAGAATCTTCTCATGGCTGGGGTGTATTGTCCAATGGCACTGGAAGTGTGTCTCCATATCTTGACTTTCTGGCAGGGAATGCAAGTTTTAGACCAAAGAGATACATCGCGTTTCAATTTGGGCCAACAAAATCTATCCTGGACCAGATCGACTGAAGCTGATATGCCTGGGTGAGATAAATTGTGGATAGAATCGAAAATCTTTCGGCGAAATTTGAGCGGAATGAATGGGCGAAGTTTCTTTGAAGAAGAATCGCAAATAAGATTCATTCCGTTGTCAAGAGGCATGTTTTGAAATTTGAATGAGGAAGATTTAGACTGCAGAAGGTGTTTGAGTTCCTCACAAGATGACTGAGCTTGCGCAATTTCTTGGAGTGACACAGTGGAAGAAAGTGAAATTGTTTCAATGCGAGAACAATAGTCTGCGGGAATGTTTGTAGGACCTGGTATGTAGCGAATGTCTGTGGTAAATTGACCTAGGAAGTCTAAATGTCGTAGTTGCCTTGGAGATGCTTTATCGACGCGTTGTTCAAAAGCTTATGTCAAAGGTTTGTGGTCCGTATAAATGGTGAAATGGCGACCTTCTAGGGTATATCTAAAGTATTTAACTGCCTGATAAGCAGCTAGAAGTTCGCGATCGTAGGTGCTGTAAGATTTTTGGGCTGAAGTAAGCTTTTTAGAGTAGAAACCTAGGGGTTCTAGTGTTTGATCACGTAATTGTTGGAGGGAAGCGCCTACGGCATAATCAGAAGCATCGACATGGAGAATCAGTGGTAGCGAAGAAGACGGATGAGCTATTAGTGTAGCGTTTTTTAGTGCCTCTTTCAAACGTTCGAATGCTTCTCGAGTCTGAGGAGTCCACTCGATTTTACGTTTGTCGCGTTTTTTGGGATTCTGGCAGAGGTCGAATAGTGGTTGCTGAATTTCCGCAGCACGTGGAAGAGAACGACGGTAGAAATTTATGAGACCTAGAAATCTTCTGAGTTTTTCAATGGTATCGGGAAGAGGTAGGTCGGTAATAGCTTTGATGCGTTCAGGAAGTGGAAATAATCCAGATTTATTTACACGAAAACCTAAAAATGAAATTTCGGCCACTCCGAATTCACATTTAGATGAATTGATACGGATGCCGTTGTCTTGAAGTGTCTGAAAAAGTTTTGCTAGATGCTCTTGATGTTCTTTTTCAGAGGCTGATGCAACGAGAATATCGTCAAGATAGGAGTAGGCAAAGTCAAGATGTCTTAAAATTGAATGTAAATATCTTTGAAATGTTTGTGCTGAATTACGAAGGCCAAATGGGGTTTTAACAAATTCGAATAACCCAAATGGAGTTATGACTGCTGTTTTGGGAATATCTTGAGGTGCTACTGGGATGTGATGGAAAGCACGAATGATATCTAATTTTGAAAAAATACGTTTGCCTTCTAACTGGGCATTAAAATCCTGCAAATTTGGAATGGGATATTTGTCTGGGATTGTTTTAGCGTTTAGTGCTCGGTAATCCCCACATGGTCTCCATGAGCCATCCTTTTTTTGCACCATGTGGAGGGGGCTTGACCATGGACTTTTGGAGGGTCTACAAATTCCCAAGTCCATCATGTGCTGGAATTCTAGCTTTGCTTGAGCTAGCTTTTCTGGGGGCAATCTTCTAGCTTTTGCAGTGACAGGTGGTCCTTCCGTACTTATAGTATGGAAGAACTCAACCTCTGGAAGGTTGCTAGAAGAAGTTTCCTTAAAAAGGTCAGGAAATTGTTGTAGCAATTTGAAGTACTGGTGTGTCGGGTCTACAAGATGAATTTTAGAATTAATTCCTGGTGGTGGGTTAGCACCGGTCTTAGAGAGGTTTGTCTTTGTATCGATTAAACGTCTATGTTTCATATCCACAAGTAAAGCAAACTCTGCTAGAAAATCAGCGCCTATAATTGGTTGCTTGATATCGGCAAGTGTGAAGGGCCAGCAGAACCTATGGCGTAAACCTAGATCCAAATCTAATAGTTGTTCGCCATAGGTATGAATAGGGGTCCCGTTTGCAGCATACAAGGTACGTTTCGATTAAAATTTCCGTTGATCGTGAGTGGGTGGAATAACTGAAATATCCGCTCCAGAGTCGATTAGAAATTTCATATTGGAGCGTCTATCAAAAATAAAAAGGCGGCGTGTTAGGTGGCTCTCGTCTCCTGCCGCGTGGAGGGAGTGCCTTATTAGTTTTCCGACACATGTTTTGCTTTGAAATTGCAGGGTTGGATGCAACGTTTGGCCTTGTTGCCAAATCGTTCATGATACCAACACGTGGAGGTTGAGGAATTTGCGGTTATGGAATTTCGAGAAAGCTTGGGTCTTTCTCGGGAGGTAGATCGGGAACGCGTTCGCAATTCGTTGACTGATGCTGTTAGCTTCTCTAATTGCGCTTCTAACTTGGCTAGCTTGTCGGGCTCGCGTGACTGAATTTCAGCCACGTTTTATTTATCTCCGGAAAATTCCACGATTTTGTCTGCTGTAACCGACAAATTTTCTAGAGAATCGTTGCTTAAAGCCAAAATTGAACGAACGTTGACTGGTAAACGTTGTAGAAATAAAATTTTAAGGAAATTTTCTCCAATCTGACTACCGGCTAAAAACTTCATTTCGCGTAAAAGTTGCGATGGTTTTCTGTCGCCTAATTCTAATTCTGTTAAAAGTTTATTTAGTTAGCGACTATCGGACTCTTCAAATTCTAATAAAAGACGTTTCATTAGATCTGAATAGGGGGTTGATGATAACGGTTGGGTTAAAAAATCTGAAATTGACTCTGCGACATCAGGATCGAGTATAGCGAGTACATGACTGAATTTTGTCTTTTCAGAACTGATCTGCGATATATCAAACTGGGCGTCAACCTGCATTTGCCAGATTTTCACGTGACGTCTCCATATAGGAGGTAATTTTATTGCAACCTTTGCCATGATATTGCTGCTTGAAGAATCTTCGGCCATTGTGAAAAAAAATCAGATAATTTTTAAATTATAAAAGACTGACTTGTTTAGATATTCGTTTTCTGTAGGCATGAGCACGTGCGTGGAAGTTAGGCGACGTCGGCTGGAACATCAGGCTGGGCATCTTCGGCTTGCGGCACGGGGTCACCAATATGGATGTTAATTGCACTTGTTGATATTAAATCCATACGTAAACATTTAATATACTTTATTATTTCACTAACTGAATAAACTATATAAAACAATCCAACAGTACATAACAGATAACTGACCGAGCGTGGAGAGACGTATCTTCACTGTATCGGTTGGTAGCGAGGAGAGAGAGAGAGATCCCTGGTGTCTCTTATATAGTAGTTCTTGACAGCTTGCTGTCGAATAACGTAACGCAACGTTTAGCTGTCAAGAGAAACACAGAGTAGTGTTGACGGAAACACTGCGGTCGGAACCGCCGCCACAGTCAGAGAACGTTTTTATTAGTTACGATGTAGAGCTGATGTGGAAGAATGGTTCAAAACCAGCCAAGCGTGTGCATCCAGTAACGAGCCCAAATCAAAAACCAAGGGGCGAATGAAGCAGTACAACGTGGGAGCTCCTTTCGAAAGAATTGCAATCGACGTAGCTGATCCTTTCCCTAGAACAGACGCAGGGAATCGCTATATGCTTGTAGCCATGGATTATTTTAGCAAGTGGCGAGAAGTGTTTGCGGTCCCGAATCAAGAGGCCACCACCGTCGCAGAAGTATTAGTGAATGAGTTATTCTGTAGGTTTGGCGCACCACTAGAGCTCCATTCTGACCAAGGACGCAACTTCGAGTCGGCTGTATTCCAGAAGGTTTGTGAGCTTATGGGAATCAGGAAAACGAAAACTACACCCATGCACCCTCAATCTGGCGTAATGGTGAAAAGATTCAATGCTACTTTGGAGTCCCACTTAAGAATATTTGGGAATCAGGTAAACGAGAACTACACCCATGCACCCTCAATCTGACGGAATGGTGGAAAAATTCAATGCTACTTTGGAATCCCACTTAAGAATATTTGTCAATGAACAGCAACACTTTCCACTCTTTCTACTGGCATACCGCGCGGCTGTACATGAGACTACCGGACATACACCAGCCAGCGTGGTTTTTGGGCGAGAGTTAAGACTTTCTCCTGATCTCGTATTTGGAAAACCCACAGATGCTCCAAAGTCAACTGATGAATACATAAAAGATTTGGAAAGAAGAATAGAAACCATCCACTCTGCTATCAGAATGCATATACCAGTAGAAAGCGACCGCATGAAGACCTGTTATGACTTGCGAGCTAATTCAGCTGGTTTTAAAGGAGGAGATCGTGTGTGGTTCTACAATCCAGTACGACGCAAGGGACGGTCACCGAAACTACAGAAATTATGGAAAGGTGGTCAAAAGGATCAATGACGTTGTCTATCGCATTCAGAGGAGCCCGAAGAGCAAGATGAAGGTGGTCCATATGCACAGACTTACGCCATAACAAGATATGTCAGAATTCGACCGGGACCATCGAATATAAGAGGGGGACAGTGTCACAGCGAACACTCTGGAATGACATTTCTAGAATAGACCAGAAGTGACAGGTGTAGAATAGTGTAGAACGTCTAGAATCTCTATGGACAGTATAAATAGACGAGCGGTGCGCAGAGTAAGTTAGTTCAGTATTGAATAAGGTGGTGTAGAAAAGTGATTATAGAGTATTAAGCGAGTCAACAGTAAGTGTTGGTGAATAAGAAGCGATCATAGAAGGCGATAGTGGAATATAGTTCTATGGACATTTAATAATAGAGAAGAGAAATATTTTAGTTGACACTGGTGTTGGAAAATAGTTGGTAATAATAAATTAGTAGTTTGGAAAGCTGTGTTTTGCTAATCAACAAATCCAGAACCCCGTAGAACATAATATATATATATATATATATATATATATATATATATATATATATATATATATATATATATATATATATATATATATATATATATATACATATATATATATATATATATATATATATATATATATATATATATATATATATATATATATATATATATACATATATATATATATATATATATATATATATATATATATATATATATATATATATATATATATATATATATACATATATATATATATATATATATATATATATATATATATATATATATATATATATATATATATATAATGGAAACAGTAATAATTGTCCAACAAACATTTTAAAATTTATTGTGTAAGTAACATTTGCAATTTGCAATGAATTTTTTTAAGTAACTAAATATTTAAAGAAAAAACGTTCTTTCAAATTTAATATGTGTAAACTATCAGCTAAAATATTGTTCATAGAATTGGCAATTTTATATATGAGAGAAGGTAAATGTTAGTAAATTGTCGTTTTGCAAATACAAGCTTGACGCTTCTTTGCACAACACGTATAATTCTATGCCAAACATACTACAAAATATAATACTATAGATATACATAGATAAGAGGTTATAATTCGCAGTTATCTAAAAACACATTTTTTGAAGCTCAAAGTTGAAATTTATCTTTTAATAAAAAAAATATTGTGTATGAAAATTCGCTACAAAAGGGAATCTTAGGTCTGGGTCTGGATTCACAAAGGAGGGTAACCTTTTTTTTAATTCTTTGTTTTCTACCTCCACATCTGGCAAACATGTGTATGTAGGCTGCACATCTGACTAAACCGCATAACTCATCTCTTTGTCATAATAGGCATCCCAAAATTCAATCCCAGGACCCTAAACGCCGGAAGCCTAAAGGTACATGCTATCTGAGTATTTGGTATATAACATTCAATATAACATAAAGAGATGCTATCGATCGACTACCCAGCTGAAAATAACAGTACCTATTATTTTCAACTGTTATTAAATAAGGTTAACAGGTTCAACTGTTACTAGAAATTTAGAAATAACAGTTTTGGCCATCACTAGTTAGGACTGACTATACAAGGGTTAAATAAATAGTTTTGATTGTACGCGGGTCTAAAATATTTCTTAATCCCAGAAATGTATAAATTGTTTTTCTAGCTTTGTGTTAAGATAAATTATGTGGGTATTAAGATAATTTATGGTCTAGTATGAAACATCTGTAGGAAGTAGGAACCACCATAAAAGAACCAGAAGAGGATTTAATGTAAAAAAACATGTTTGAAATGGACAATGACTAAAATCTTTTATGTCTTTGAAAATAGAGCAAAAATTCTTTGGAACAAAAACTGACACATCCTAACCTTAAGTAATTTATTTTTTCCAATTTCATTGGTAAAGGTGCTAAATATTAAATTAATTTAGAATTAATATTTTTTAACTTTACCACTATTTGGTATATTTTTTCTATTAAATATATTATCAAAAATGCCTAAGTTTATATATATATATATATATATATATATATATATATATATATATATATATATATATATATATATATATATATATATATATATAACTTAAAAAGATGAACAATCTAATAAGAAATGACCCCGCTTTTAATGGGGTTTTTATTTTGTTTTATGCCATGCTTTTGGGAGAGATAGTCTTTTAGAACATTCAGTGCAAAGCCATCCTTTCACAATGTGAAATTTGTTAACTATATAGTTAGTACTAATAAGTACAGGTATCCCAATTTTTTTTAAATACATCTCAGTAACTAAGAGGCTTTAGCAAAAAGCTAAGGCCTTAATTTTGGAGTTATTCATAATAATATAGTAGATAAAAGTTTTTTGAGATTGAGAATTGTCTTTTTTAAGAATTGTAAAAAAATGTTTTCATTATTGATTATATAAAATTTAATAGTGTTGCTAACATTTTTACATGTATCAGGTCACAAGAATATTGTACACAACTTTGTTGTTTTAAACGAAACACACACACACAGACACACGCGCACCCACCATTCCCCACCCCCCATATATATATATATATATATATATATATATATATATATATATATATATATATATATATATATATATATATATATATATATATATATATATACATACGGGGTGTATCGCTAAGGTCGCCTAGCGGCTGTATCTCAAAAATCATTTGTGCTACAGCTTTCGGGGAAAAAATGTATGACCCTTAAGAGTATAGATAAATTATTTTCCACTTTCAAATTTTACCGCTAATTGGCGTATTTTCAATTTAAAATATAGAAATTAGATTTTCTTCATAAGTCAATAACGAAGGTAAGTTATATAGAACGGCAGCACTTACCGCTGACTCGCCTAATACTCTATGATCACTTCTTCACTACACCGAATTAATACTGAACTAACTTACTCTACGCACCGCTTATCTATTTATATTGTCCATAGAGATTCTAGACCTTTTACACTATTCTACACCTGTCACTTCTGGCCCCTTCTAGAAATATAATTCCAGAGGGTTCGCTCTTACCAACAAACTTTATAATTGACATCTGACCATAGAAGCAACAAAGTCCATAAACTTAATTATCATAGACAAATGTGACAATATTTTACCTCTCTGGCCATTGGAATGTTCCTACCGTATAGAGTGAGAGTTCTGTAGCTCTCTCACTTCCTCCTTCTCGTAAACGGTATGACAGTTGCTTTCTCGGGGCTCACCCCGAGCCCTTGACTAGCCGTCCGCCTTTCCACCACTTCCAGTGCTGTCTGCATGCGCTCCCACATTGATTGTGTAACCCTTCCTCGGACTATGATGACAATGTCGTCCGCATAGCCTTGTACCTCATACCCCACTCCCGAGAGCCTCCCCAGCAGGCCGTCCACGACTAGGCACCAGAGCAAGGGAGACAGAACGCTGAGCATGGAACCGATCCACCTGCAGCAGGTCTCCTCTATTCAACACTCCCTGACAGCTGCCAGAACCGATCCGAATGAGGTGTTGCTCAAGCCCCCCTCCGTTCACGACACCATCACCCTGGTGCCATCCATCCCTAGGCACGGGTCACGTGACACCCTAGATTGGGGGAGTTTATTTCGACCTTCTTGTCTAGATGCGTCATGTTTAGTTATCAGCGGGGTCACATCATGCAGGATGCGGCTCTTCGCCTCGCATGACGGTCTTGGGGAATGCTTCATCGAAAGCTTATGTTGTTGTTCCCACTTCCTCAGCTTACCCCTGGAGTCCTTTGGTCTACGACTCCTCGACCCAGCTTTTAGACTTGTAGTTTTATGAAATAGGCTTATGGAAGAGTAATAAAAGATATTTCCTGTGATCATTGATAGATACAGAGAGCAAAAGCGTAAGGCTACATACAAAGAATAAAAAGATGAAACCATAGAGAAAATATTATCTGATATTTGACGATTTTGACATTTTCAAATAATTTTAACATTCTAGAGTTTGGATTGAACCAATTCCTTTTATCGCCTGTTGTCTTTGTATTTCTTCTTCTTCCCTAATTTTTTTAAACTTGTTACCTTGAAGTTTCGACTTCGACGAAGAATTTTCAGTTGGATATTGGATAAAAATGATGTCAGTGATTATAGGAAAATAACGTACCTACCTTATAAACATTATTGTACTTGTATCTTGCATCTTTTCATTTAAGTTGAAAATGGGGAAAAGAACAAAGGAAAACCACGAAAACTCTTCGAACAAATATCTTCACAAAGTAAGTTTTTAAAATAGCTTTCCGTTAGCATAAGGAATAGGAACAAAGATTTTATTATGTAGTAATGTTCTTACCTACCACACAGGATTTATGAGGATTCAAAAACATTTTTAAATACAAAAGTTTGACAAGAGTTAATGAGAATACATGTTAAATTATTAAACTAAAAGATAACACAAAGTATAAGTTTTTAAAATATCTTTTGGTAGCATAAGGAACAAAGAGATTTTATTTTATGTTGTACTTACATACCACACAGAATTTATGGGGATTCAAAAACCTTTTTAAATACAAAAGTTTCACAGGGTTAATGAGTACATGTATAAATTATTGAACTAAAAAACATGACAAATATTAGTAAAATATGAATATGTGGCATACTACTTTTTATGGTCAATGAGTGCTGTTATGTTGAATGATTGAGAATTTTCTTTCAAATTTTGATTAACTACCTTTAACATGTTAACCAAATTTAGTAATTTTACTTTAGTTTGTATGTTGTAGCTCCATAAATTATGTAGTCTAGACTACTTTTTGACAGTAGCATACATCAATTTTAGTGTTCTGAAATTTTTTTACTTTATAACGTTTAGTAAGTTAGTAAAAGTTTTTTGGGTAATCCTGTCTTGAAGACACCTCTCTAGTAAACAAACAATTCGGGTGGAATCGGAGCGCAGAGTGAACGCCGGACGATAAGCACTATTGCCAGATGAGTATTACCAAGGGTCATTTTAAATATAGAAGTAAATCAAGGGGTGAACAAATGTTTTTATAATGTAAATAAATTTTAACATGGTGTCATCTATATAAATCGATATTTGACATATATAGCGGAAAGCAGTAGGGAAACGGAAATGTAAAAAGTTAATTGCCAACCATGGTGATCCAGGGGAAAAAACGTGGGCCTCTGGACCCAAGGATACTGGGTTCAATCCCAGATTTCCCCTCTTCTCCCTTTTTAAGTACAAAAGTAACATCAACAGAGGTTGTGCCATTCTGATTGAGCAAGGTAATCTGCACGTTCCGCCCTTCCCAGGGGGCGTTAAGCCGTAAAAAAACTCATTCAAGGTAGGAAACTAAAATATAAAGAAACACTTCGAAGGGAAGCCCATTTTGGGCGATTTTCTTGGTTATGTTTATCATCGACAGTTGTCGGTAGAAATTGGTTCATTACCATGAAACATTGCAACTTTTCAAAATAATATATTGGATACCGTTTGCTATTAGCATATACAGTTGAATTTATCATCGGCAGTTCGCAACGGAAATTGCTTTATTCAATTTTCACACTCTTTTAAGGTTGGAAACTAAAATAAAAACAAACACTTCGAAGGGAAGCCCATTTGGAGCCATTTTCTCGGTTATGTTTATCATCGACAGTTGTCAGTAGAAATTGCTTCATTACCATGAAACATTTAGATTTAAAAAAATTATGGCTTTACGCCCCCTGGGAAGGGCGGAACGTGCAGATTACCTTGCTCAATCAGAATGGCACAACCTCTGTTGATGTTACTTATGTACTTAAAAGGGGAGGAGAAGGGAAATCTGGGATTGAACCCAGTACCCTTGGGTCCAGAGGCCCACGTTTTTCCCCCTGGACCACCATGGCTGAAAACTAACTTTTTACATTTCCGTTTTCCTACTGCTTTCCGCTATATATATCAAATATCGATTTATATAGATGACGCCATATTAAAATTTATTTACATTATAAAAACATTTGTTCACCCCTTGATTTCCTTCTATATTTAAAATGACCCTTGGTAATACTCATCTGGCAACAGTGCTTATCGTCCGGCGTTCACTCTGCGCTCCGATTCCACCCGAATTGTTTGTTTACTAGAGAGGAGTCTTCAAGACAGGATTACTGTGTTTTTGTTTAATATTTTTGTAGAGCCTCAGTGGTTCAGTGGTAAGAACATGTGCCTCTGAACCGAAGGGTACTGGGTTCAATCCCAGGGTTCTTCTTTCACTTGTTCAGTACATACTGTAACTTTAACATCAATCGAGGTTGTGGCATTGTATTTGAGCAAGGTGAATGTCTGTACGTTTGTCTTTCAGAGAGGGCGTAAAGCCGTCGGTCCCGTGTCCATGTGATGTTGGGCATGTTAAAGATACCGACCCTCCTTACGGAAAGGCAGGGGTTGGGCAAAATTTCCAGGATATTGAGGTGAAACTGCTCCCTGGTGTAGTGATTGGCCATAGTTGCGGAAATAGGCCGACATTAAAGAAACGAAACACACTTAATATTTTTGCAGTAAATTTGCAGACAGCCTCCCGAAGGATTTTTTGAAAATATGTCTCAAAAACATGCTAAGAACCCTCCCTGGATCCACAAATCACAAGAAAGATTTCTTGTTCAACACTGCAACACTAGGTAGAAGTTGAAGAATGCACAATTTTAAAAGAAGGCCTTGGAACACATGTGTAATTAAGAACCTGATGACAACGATGTGTAATGCACTAAAAGCGATCTGCTATGAGAAATAGAAGAGACAAGCGGCATTATAGCCCAAACTGTCGGGCCTGGAATATTCCAGTAAATCCCATAATGGATTCGTTGTTAACTGTATGTTAAATGTTAAGGTCATGGAGGGAAGGGGTCTCATGGAACAGAACTGTACTTGGAAACTGTTTAAAAAGTGTGTAATCTGTAAAAAACTTTAAATTTAAATAACTCAGCAAATACAAGAGAACAAAAAAAAAAGAATAGTGTCGGCATGCATGTAAGATACCAAAATTTATCAATTAGAAGTGGTTTTATCTAAAACTGTTCGGGAGCTTGTCTGCAAATTTACCATTTCTGCTATAAGGTATTTATTTGTGGAAAATATATTAAAAGCAAAGAACATTCACCAGGTACGATCCAACGTCAGCGTCGACGCACACAGAATCAAGGACGACGAGTACTGCAGTGCCGCTGGAGCTAGAACCGAAAACCGCCCTTCAGTAGGCAACTAGCAGTTGAGTAGTAAAGTAGCTGTCGAGACAGCAGTGAGTAACGGTATGCAAACGCAGAGTAGCTAAAGAACATTCACGCGACCGCGATCTTTTTATATGTTATTATTCGTATTAACCCCTTAAAGTATGCAATATTAATAATAATAAAGTATTAAGTTTATCTCACTTCTTTTAATGCCCCAAAACGAAATAGTAATCTTTATATGGTGCCGAGATTATTTACATTATTAGATGTGAATTCGAAACAAGCTTGTGGTAATTTACCCTCTCCTTTGTATATTTTTTCTTCATCGATTTTAATTGTTTCTTTCTCTTGATCTAAAACTGTTTATTCTTTTAATTTTAACTGTTAATTTTTTAAGTTTTATTGATAAATTAATTGCTGTTTAGTTATTGCAATGTACCAGTTGCTTGATAAATTTGTTTCATAAATATTGTTTTGTTTTCCATACAAACTTATAAAAAGCACCAACAAAACAAACTTGGTGCTGATAAATCTATTGTCATTATACCTCACCGAAAACACTATAATTCCATGGTTGTTGTCGAATCGAAAGGTCATCATTCTGGTGAGATCACCATAAAAAGTTTTAGGGAGCGGAAAAACTTTTTCCCGATCCCTAACCAGAATATGCATTTATAAAGCAAAAAAATAAATGAGTGAATGAAATAAAGGGAATAGTGGCTAAAACAGGTACTATATAACATATTGGTATTATAATTTTGTTAGATCTTATTTAAATACTAACCAAAATGAGCATTCATGATTTTTTAGCAATATCTGACATTCAATAATTTTTGTTCTGCTTTTGACCAGTCACAACAACTGTGATGATGAATTTTTATTCATATTTCTTTAGGCAACGCTATCAACCAAGCTTGCTTGTCAATGTTTTGGCAACCATTTGCATTATTTAGTTCTCATCACGTTTCTCATAGATGATACACATTTGTTAAAAATGTATTCTCAGACCGATTTAAGTGAAATAACTTTTTGTACGTTAAATATTACGTTCAATCATAATAATTTAAATTGAGGACTAGTACTATGTTTTTGTTACTGTTCTTGTTTCTAAATAAAGGTAGTTAAGAAATTGTTGAATTTGTTTTTTTATTTTATGACTTGTTTTTTCGGTATCATGAAAAATATAGTTCACTACACGTCAATAAACTATTTTCCATGCTTGCATGACTTCCCTTGGTCGGCTTCGCTTCAGACAAGAATCTGTCACAGACACACAGGAAACCCTAGTTTCTAGAGTCCTAATAAAATATACTATTAAACCAGTTTACCTTTTTTTAAAGCATTTTTTGGTTTATTTACATTACCCACAGACAAAGCTGACTTTGAAGAAGTGAAAAGTTCGAAAATAAAATTGTTCATGCTGCATAACATAAGTATAATAGGATTTCTTGTTCTAGATTTCCAAGCATTTTGACTGTCTTCCTTTCAAAAGAAAGCATGTTAAGGAAAATAGGAGTCCATATGTTAATAAAAAGAGTACAGAACAATGTAAGAAACATAAACTGAAGAAGGTAATCCCATTAAATGTTTACGAATAATACATATTCAAAACAGACATTTTTATTAAGTATGTGTTCATTCATAAACTGTAATTTTAGCTATTCCAAAAGGATTTAGATATTTTACAAGATGACGTACCAAGATCCATAATGAGGTTAAGTGTTTCTCTACTTGACCAAACTTTAGAAGGTAGTATTAAACCTTTATTTATTTATTTAATTTTAACGCTAAACCATTGGTAATATAGTATACATTTATTTTATTCCAACTTGATTATATTTTAGCGAATTTTCATTAGGAGCAGGATTCGAAAGTGGTAGTTGTAGAAATCTCCGTGTGGGGGGCTACTGTATCAAAACTTTTAAAATTATTAGCATTGCTTATAACAATGAGAGATCACATGTTTATTGAATAGGTATTAACTCCAATCGCCTAGTAACAAAGGTTTAATGAATGAGAGAGCAATTTACATTGTGCGTATCCTAGGTTGCTAGGTGACGTATAAATTACTTAGCGACGCCATCCATAACTTAGTAACCCATATTGCTTTTACCAATTTACAAGAATCCATATTATAATATTATCACTACATATACTTATTTTAATTCTACATTGTGAACGAGAAATTTGACCTCCCTTCCTCCAAATCTGACAATAAGAGGAACCAATCAAATAAAACGAAGCGTGTGGCGCGAGATTCAACCTTCTCATAATAAAGTTGTAAAAGAGAAAGCAGAGATTTACTGTTTCAGGTTTTTTCTAATTTATTAATTTGACGCCTTAAATACTTATATACAATTCTAAATATACATTCTTGTTTCATTTCTTTTCTAAACACATTTATTTTTAAATTGGTGGTCATCTAAAATCAAACAAGTTTTTCTAGGCTTATTACAGTAGGATATAATTTGTTTCAAAATCTATTTGATGATCCTTTAAATGACTTGAATTGTCTAGTGTTGGACATTGTTCAATGTTAGCAAATAGGTACTAGCATTTTGCAATGTTGAATGGAACCCCAATTACCAATCTACTTATCATCACTGTACAGGCTAAATTTTGCGGTGTGACATGGAATATAGCATTCTAGGTTTCGCCGAAGCAATAAGACAGCGAATTCTGCACTTAACTCATCCCCATCTTCAAAAGCAATATAGCCCATTTGTGTATTATTACATTACTAGTGTGTGGAATCGCACTGCGACTAACCTAACATCCTCTCTTATTTCTTTCTTTATTTTTCCATACGCTGAACTTATCTTCACTCTTGGAAGTAGGGCTCTAAAGCGGGAGTCGAAACGTCGAGATATCAATCATTTCAATAAGTTATCAGCGGTCAGAGCGGCCAGAGAACCTACTATTTCACACATTCAAAACCGTGGGAATATATATATATATATATATATATATATATATATATATATATATATATATATATATATATATATATATATACTCTTTTTTTTGAAACTTCACAGTGATAATTATGATACATTACTGCATCGTCAATCACTAAAAAGAAAGAATACAAGTAAATATACAATAATTATTATAGACAGGTACAAAATACTTAATTTCTTGTAGGTAGGTATTTTGTACATTCATATATTAATTATTGTATCTCTACATGTACCTATTGTTTTTAGTGATTGACGAAACAATAGAGTAATTGCGAAAGCTCTCAAAGGCAATTTTTAAATATCTGATACTCGCGAGTGAATAACACAATTTATTACCTAATATAAAATTCAGCTACGAATTATCTCATATATATATATATATATATATATATATATATATATATATATATATATATATATATATAGATATAGATATATATATATATATATATATATATATATATATATATATATATATATATATATATATATATTGTCGAACATGTGATTATCTTATTATTGAGCATAACAAATTTAGCAACAACAAATTTAAGTCATCGAAAACATGCCTAAAAAAGTACTTAATTATACATATTTTTAGAAAAATTTGTATTGATTTTAAATGGCTCAAAAAATATGTACTTCTTAGCAGTATAAAACATCTTTACAATTATGGCGATTTATTTTTAAGTAGTTGCTTTTGCTTTGTCATATATTTTTTCATTTTTTAACAAAATCTGTTTGTGTAGCTTATAGAGATTCAGGATAGAGCCCACTGATCCTGTCTAGAGGAATAGTTAGCGGTATGAAAAATATTTTAAATCAGGAATTTTTTTGTAAAATGCATGTTTTTGTGCTTTTTCGGTTTTCTTCTACCTGTTTTTGGTCAGTCATCCAGGGTCAGGTATAGGTTAGGTCAGGGTCAGGTCAGGCTGGGTTAGGTCAGGTCAGGTCGTTCAGGGCTGCTTCATAGAGTATTTAGTGCATAAATAACATGAAAAAAATAGCGTCCCTTCAACACCCCCCAAAAAGCTGGGGGACCTGGACCAAATAGACGTGGTGGAAGGAAAAAACATATTTAGGAGGAAGTGTTGATACAAAAAGTGAAAAAGGCCGCTTATGGAGGTCGAACTAGGTTTTTTTTATTGATTTTACCTTTATATTTCCTTCCCCGCCGATCACCCCTATTCACTCCGGGTCTCGTAACTTTTGGAGGGGTTGACTCCACAACATCTCTCTTGTTGCTTATGCATACATTAAGTCTTTTAAGCGTGTTTCTCAAAACATTTTTTAGAAATCACGTATGCCGCTCATCTGCATAATTACCCTTAAATGTCTTTTACTTGCCCAAAAAAAATAATTGGTTTTTGTGGATTATATTCATTACTGCAGCCATACGCAGCAGCAACATTAATCATTTTTAAATTTAAAAAAGTCTATACGAAGCAAGTGAGTTATGGAAGTGAATTTTTATGGAAATAATCTGGCACAATTTTTTTTTTATTACATGCTCATGACGTTTTGTCTTGTGACATAAATATCTGAATGTTGACATATAGTTTAACTTATCCAAGCCACTTGCAGAAGAAAGGTACTTACCAAATTTCATCAACATCGGTCCGTTATTTTTTGAGTCATTATGGGTGTGATACATGTATATTAAAATGATAAACAGTTTCAAACAATACTTACAGTTTGCAGGAGATGTGAATATACTCTTTTTAGTAAATTGTATGTCCTGTCATTGAATATCCAAAGCCATCCCAATACAAATTATCCATATTACACCACACTAGACACATAAAAACCATAAATAACAACACATTGTTACAAGGCATATTCTTTGTTGCTGTTATTTGGTACTAGATGCATGAAATATCAATAAGCTGAAAATAAATGTTTCTTTTAGATCATTGTTGAAAAGTAATACATAACCTATATAATGGGGACAATGTTAGTAAAGGGTAATTAACTTACATACCTGATATATGTATGTATAGCTTGAAGTTTAAAAACAGGTTAAATTTGAAACCTCTCGAAAATTTAAGCGTGGTAAAAAGCAGTAAAGTAATATGGTGATTGACCTCAAGTGAACCAAATCTGGTAGGTAGTGAGGTCACTATTTTCTACAAATCCTACCCTAAAAGGTTTCTATCTATCAGATTTATTATTAGCAGGATTAGAAATACTTTATAAGGTTGGAAGATCTTAATACTGTTTACTACTTACGCTGTTGTTGTGTTGTTGCACTGCCTGAAGTCTTATATTTATTAGGGCTCCAAACTAGTGCCTGGTTTTCTACAACATTTCTTAGATATCTCGGAATGCAATATTAAGAATCTTCTTAATTATGTGTGTATGTATCCGAGCGATAACTCAAAAATACTAAATTGATTTCAATCAAACTTGGCAAAAATCTTGTTTGGGCGAAAACCGAGGTCGAGTTCGTTAATCAGCCTTTATGTGTAAGTTTAAAGTATTAACTTTACTAATATGTCGTATAATAATAGTGTACAATTCTTATGAAAATTCGATACTATAACACACTTGCTGTGTAACGAATTTATTTATTATTTGTTGGGAATGTGTAAACAATATAAAAGCCCTTTGTGCTATGGTCGGTAATGTTATTAATGATTATGGTATTACTAATTTAAATTGCACCAACAGAAAGGTTTTATTTGACACTGATGGAATTTTAAATTCGCTAATGAGGAGATGAGGAGATCTGTGTTATATATATATATATATATATATATATATATATATATATATATATATATATATATATATATATATATATATACAGGCTGGTCCTCCGGGAGGTCCCGCGATCGATTGCGGGAAAACTATCAATAGGAAAAACCTTAAAATTGGATATTACACTAAAGTCGTTGGGGGGCACAGGTTAAACATATTTTCAAGATGGCGGCACTTCCGGTTATACCGGAAATAGATGTCGATTCACTTATTTTTAATGGAACACCCTGTATTTTATTGCACTTTCGGATTTCACAATAAATTCTGAACACTTTGTAAATAATGTTCTATACCTATCATCAACCGTCCAGAAGATATTTAGACTTTAACATAAAATTTGACATTTATGGCCAGTCATAAAGATACCGATATTTTTATAATAAGAACATGTTTCGTTACGATTTTTAGAATTATCTTGAAATATATTTCACTTCATCTATTTCCACAGTGAGACTTACGAGTATACAGAGTGTTCAAAAAAATTCTTGAAGTTTGCAATGAGAAATTGCAAAAATCCTGCGATTTTCAAATTGGAACCCCCTTTTTTTATAACATTATCGTGTTAAGCTCAAAAAACCACTGCTACTTTGTATGTAATTACCTATACCTAAATCAAACAGTTTTCATTTTATTTTGAAAAAATATTTTGATAAATTTCCAACCATAAGCGTTAGCCATGGCATAAATTGATGAGTGTGTTTCTATGGAAACTTTGACAGTTTGTTGATTAACTAGCTAATAATGGCATGGTTTAATTACACACACGAAGATTATTTAAATTTTATTTACTATTTATGGACAATGTAATAAAGTAATTTCGCGAACGTGTGATACATTTGCTGATAGATATCCAGATAAACAGTAAAAAGGTAAAGGTAAGATGCTTACCCTTTTAAACAAGTATAAGGATGGAACCTATGTTTTCGTAAAATTCGCAGAACGGAGGTTTTGGACAATCCTGACTCCAGTGCTACTTGCCTCGTTGACTTTGTAGGGTATGCGGCAAAATATCCCAAAATTGCTGTCTCAATTTGTTCGTTGTCAACAACGGGTTTAGCCCTCTGCACCTTTTTCTTGACAGATTCGCAGTTTTTGAAATTGTCTACTATTCGTTTGGCGGTTTTACGTGACGGTTTTTGTTTATCTGGATATCTATCAGCAAATGTATCACACGTTCGCGAAATTACTTTATTACATTCTCCATAAATAAAAAATAAATTTAAATAATCTTCGTCTGTGTAATTTAACCGTGCCATTATTAGCTAGTTAATCAACAAACTGTCAAAGTTTCCATAAAAACACACTCGGCAATTTATGCCATGGCTAACGCTTATGGTAGAAAATTTATCAAAATATCAGGCTTTGAAATGAGTTTTTTCAAAATAAAATGAAAACCGTTTGATTTAGGTATAGGTAATTACATACAAAGTAGCAATGATTTTTTGAGCTTAATACGATAGTGTTATAAAAAAGGGGGATTCCAATTTGAAAATCGCGAGATTTTTGCAATTTCTCATTGCAAACTTCAAGAATTTTTTTGAACACTCTGTATACTCTATCGTTAGTCTCGATGTGGAAATAGATGAAGTGAAATATCTTTCAAGATAATTCTAAAAATCGTAACGAAATATGTTCTTATTATAAAAATATCGGTATCTTTATGACTGGCCGTAAATGTCAAATTTTATCTTAAAGTCTAAATATCTTCTGGACGATTGATGATAGGTATAGAACATTATTTACAAAAAGTGTTCAGAATTTCTTGTGGAAATCAAAACTGCAATAAAATATAGGGTGTTCCATTTAAAATAAGTGAATCGACATCTACTTCCGGTATAACGGGAAGTGCCGCCATCTTAAAAATATTTTTAGCCTGTGGCCCCCAACGACTTTAGTGTAATGTCCAATTTTCAGGTTTTTCCTATTGATATTTTTCCCGCAATCGATCGCGGGACCTCCCGGAGGACCACCCTGTATATCCGACCGATAACTCAAAAAATAGTGGATTGATCTTGATCAAATTTGAGTAGCTTCCTTTTGCAAGTGGCTTGGATAAGTTCGTTAGCCAGGAAAATCGGACCAGGTTTTCCCGGAACATTTTGTGTTTTATTTCTAAAAAAATCATATATCCGGAAATAACAAAGTAAGGGCAACCAAATTTGGTACGCGTGTTTATATTATAAAGAGTGAACCAAAATTTTGGTCCCTAGCTTTAAAGACAAAGAAGTTATGGCCAGTTAAAGAAACAAATTCTGGAGTTTTCCTCAAATCGTCAAACTCGCAATTTTAAACGTCAAAATTGGCAATGTTTAGGCAAAGAATGTGAAACAAATACGGATTGTGAAAAGAAAATGTTGCAAGAAGAGTGTTCTGCAAACCCTTAAGTTTCAGATTGCCCTTCATTTTACTAAACTATTTACAGAATATTCATTTGAAATAGACCCTTTCTCTGATGCTTTGGCTGTCGGTTTAGTTAAGAGAAAAAAAAACTGGACACTATATATATATATATATATATATATATATATATATATATATATATATATATATATATATATATATATATATATATATATAAATCGAAACTGACCCCGGATATGGGTTCTAGGGGCCCAAATTCGCGCTCAGTCTCCCCATCGATACCTCTCTATTAGTGAATTTTTTTAAATACAAATTCACTAAAAAGGCATTTGTACCAATAAAGAGCTGAGCCCAATGGAAATGATGCATTCAGAGAGCTTTTGGTTTGTATTACTCGTCTGAAAAATCGAGCTGCCATATACAGGCACTCTCAAATAGGCTGAATTTGAAAAGTTTTCGCAGAATGTTTTTAGTGTTTCCATAGAAATCATTTTTTGTAACATTTTTATGAAATGTTGGTAATTCATAATAAATGTTTAGCGGGTTATTGTAAATAAAAGTTGTCGAATTTTTGTGAAAAAAATAATATAGTGTAACATTACTGAAGGCAATTTCCGCCAAAAAATGGTGAATTTTTGGAAAAGAAATTTTTCCAAAATTTCATTAAAACATTTCTTTCTACTTGGGTCATAACGTGGTTTGTGAATAATTATATCTTAGCATGTGTGTAAATAGCTTGAAGAGGTTCGTTGACCAGGAAAATCAGCAGTTTTTTCTGGAACTTTTTAGGTTTATTTTTGGAAAATTTTTGTACTTTTTGAAACAACAAAGCTATTTTAATGAAATGTGGTACATTGCTACTAGTATATAGGCTGTATTGCCAACCTAATGTCCTTTTAAAAAAATACATATTTGACATTAAGCTTGCCATTAATACGTCTTTTTTAACGCCTACATATATATTTTGCTTTGCAAATTGTATTTTAACTTGAGGCGAAGACAGCTGTAGAGTAAGAAGAAAATTTCGAAGTTACGAGACGAGATCTGTCTAAACTAAGTTGGTTAATTGTCGGTAATTGGTGGTGACACTTGGAGGTGTCTACGTTCGATGCAGCTGACTTCCAAGCCAAATTAAGTTTTGAAAAGTTAGGTTAGGGCGATGAAACTTCCCAAGTGTGAAAAGTTACTTTGTATAACCCACTCTTGGTGCTGCTAGTCGTAATTATTGCCTTTATTATGAGCTTTAATCGCATCACTTTCGGAATTTCAATGAGCGAGCCGCTTGATATTTCGTTATTGGGTGCAAATTACAAAGAGGCAACGTTAAGTATGATAACAAAAAGTTTTGGCGCAACGAATGCTTTATGCTGACGAATTTTCATTAAAATTTGTATTCCTCGCAGAAATCGAATTGATTTCTTAAATCATCATCAGAGTTTAAACATAACGGTATTACCTTATGTCTTCTCAAGTGACTACTATTTTAGTGTGTACATCCAGCATGACTGGAGTGATGATGACTAGCGTAGGACGTAATTCAACGCTCATCGTGGTATTACCTAGGGAGTAGTTATTTTTGATCGCTAGTTTCTGTCCGCAGCTTCTGGTTGCACTGTGTGAGCGTGGAAGCTACCGTGATTAGAACCGTCACACACACAGAAACGGCGCTTCGCACTGTTATCCATCACAGTGGCTATATCAAGGCAGTATGGCCATACGTTCGAGGCCGCCATCTTTCATCCATATTTTTACAGGGCCTTATGAGATAAATAGGAAAATCGCAGTTTTCCTGTGTTAATCGATGCATCTGTGAGAAAAAATGGAAAGGGGCAGGACAAGTAATAATGATGAAGAAATGACTCTTGTGATTTTCTATTGTCGGAGTTTTAGCAAATTTAAATTAGGAAAAATTCGCTAATAGAGAGGTCACTATGAAAAGCGTTTGAAAAAATTTCTTCAGATGAGCGCGAATTTGGGCCCCTACAACCCAAAACCAAAGTCCGTTAAATTTTTTATATGTATGTATGTTTGTATGGTGGTACTGGACTTTTCCTTTACGTGATGGTAAAGGATTTTTTTTACGCCCGAGGAGGTACCACCCCTTACATCAACGTCCCAACGAACGTTTCCGGTTCTGGTGTATGAGTTGGTTTCCCTTATAAACAAAAATTATGATGGCTCCCTCTTGTATAGAAGATTCCGGAGATAAAAGACCCCTCCATTCGGATCTCCAGGAGAGGGGTCTGCAGGGGGCACCGGCATTAAGATTTAACATATCCTTCTTGAATATATGTGGCCTAAATTCTAACCTGAACTCCGTCCACCATTTCCTCCAGGCTAATAGACCCCAACTCCTCTTCCTCACCGAAACCCAAATCAGTGCCAAAACAGCCACTAATCACCTTAATTTCCCGGGGTCTGGGCTCCTTACTTCCTTTAGATTGCATGGAGGTGTATGCGCATACGTCCGTACCAATCTACCCTGCACCAGACTCCCCAATTTAGAAGCTGGAAGAAAAGACATACTTTGGATGAAACTCTCTCTCAGGGCTGCAACTAAATTCATCTGTTGCATTTACCGGTCACCATCTGACAAAAACTTTGTACAGCTCTTCGACTACCTTTCAGAAAACACCGACCATCTGATTTCTGCATATCCTTCCTCAAAGGTCACTATTCTTGGTGACTTCAATGTCAAGGACATCACAAAACAGGGACAAAGGCTTATAAGGTAAATGGAGACTTGGTTATGGGAAGACTTGGATATATGACCAGTTGTAAGAATAACATTACTAAGTGGTTTCTAACCAAAAGGTGATTTTATTAAGAATATAGTGAAATATGTATACAAGTGATGTCAAAATTGGTAAATACTTAGTTCTAAAACAATTGGTACATTTATATTTTATTATTAATGTTTCTTTATTTAATTTTGCCACAACAGCAAGGGCATACCCAGCGAGGGGCAAGGGGGCAGCTGTTCCCCCCCCCCCCTGGAAGCAAAAAAATAAATCCTTATAAAAAAAATAATACCACCAACAAATAGGATAATTATCTTACATCTCGCAAAGCTTTACACTGATCTAGAGCCATCTAGCGACTGGTAGCGAAATCTGTCAGTTAGTGGTGCGTCCAGACTTTTTCTTAGCTAGTGAAATTTTGTTTTGTTCTTATTAGCGAATTTTTATTTTTAAAAAATCGCTAATAGAGGGCTATCGATGGTGAGACTGTGTGCGTGCATGCGTGCGTGCGCGTGCGTGTGTGTGTGTCCACACGATAATTCAAAAAGTTCTTAACCAATTTTGATGAAATTAGGCATGAATCTGTATCTAATAATAGCTTGTATGAGTTCGTTAGCCAGCTTTAACAGACCAGTTTTTCCCAAAAAGATTAATTTTTCCGACAAAAAAAATTGTATAAAAAAAACAAGTTATTTTGATGAAATTTGGTTGGTATGTACCTTACTCCACCAAAAGTCAATTTTCTAGGTTTATAGAAATTTGAGTTATACAAATTTGAAGCATTTGATGAAAATTCGCTACCATAACGCACTTGCTGCGTCCCGAAATTTTTGTTGTTTGATATTCAATTAATTATTTAATTAGAAGTTATGAGTTTTCTAATAAACTACGTGTCAATTGAAGTGAAACACCTTAAATTTTGGATGCTGTTTGATCGTTTGTATCTCAAAATCAAGGCCACCGAATCTGCTCTAGTTTTCACAAGTTGACAGATGTTTCTTGAGGCTTCTGATTGGTAGACAATAACAAAATTTGCACTTAAGTGCTACAAGATACAGGGTGGAATATAAGTAGATGTTTTTTCAGCAACATTTCAAACGATGGCCATTTATCTACGAGGAGAGTTATATATATATATTTGGTATGCAATTTTGAAACATACCTTAGTACCTCGGGATGTTTTCGAGATTTTATTAATATCGCAGCCCACTACGTTTTTATCATCAATTTTGTATTTTAGGTCAAATCCACCCTAAGTAAAAATTCAAACAAACCCCATTGGTCGATGAGACGGATTATGTTCGATTTTGGTATTCAGTGCTGAAGATTATCTCTCCACCTTGGGACCTTGCCGAGATTTTGTTTATATCGCGTTCCACTACGCTGGTGTCATCACTTTTGTTTTTGAGGTCAAATTAGATTCTTAGCCACATTGTTTTTTTCGTAAAACGCGCACTTCAATAGTCAAGGAGTTGGGTCAGGTGAATTTTCGGTATACAATTCAGAAGAACACCTTAATACCTCGGGACGTTCTCAAGATTTTATTAATATCGCAGCCTACTATGTTTTTATAACCAATTTTGTATTTTAGGTCAAATCCCCCTAAGTAAAATGCAAGCAAACCACATTGGTCGATGGGGCGGATTATGTTCACTTTTGGTATTCAGTGCTGAATATTATCTCTATACCTCGGGACCTTCCCAAGATTTTGTTGATATCACGTTCCACTACGCTGTCATCACTTTTGTCTTTGCGGTCAAATTAGACTCTTAACCACATTGTTGTTTCCGTAAAACGCGCACTTCAATAGTCATGGAATTGAGGTGGGTGAATTTTCGGTATGCAATTTAGAACACCTTAATACCACTGGTGGTTTTCGAGATTTCATTAATATCGCAGCCTACTACATTTATATCATCAATTTTTTTCTCTTTCTTTTTTTTTAATTATTGGATACGGGGAGTTTTACGCTGATTTTCGGTATTCCGTTCTGAAAAACATGTCTATACCTCCTGGCATTTTTCAGATTTAGTTGATATCACATTCAACTACGCTGTGAGCAAATTTGCCTTCTAACTTTCTCGCAAAACTCGCATCACAATAGTCGAGGATTTGGGTCAGGCGAATTTTGGGTAGGCAGTTGAGAAACTTTGAATACTTCGCGAGGTTTCTGAGATTTTGTTGTTATCGCAGCCTACCAGGTTAATATCATATAGTTTGTTTCTTAGTAGTAAAACTAATATGTTAGTAGCGGACATTTTATTTTATTCAATACACAAGACTTGACTGACACAGATAAGTGAATGAATAAATAACCCCATAGTTATGAAGAAACGTAAAAGTCAGTATATTGTAGGTCCACAACAACTACTGATCAGATCTGCTACTCGTCTAGGCATGCTATTCACCAAACTTCTCAAGAAATCTTGGGGAGTAGCTTTCCACTCCTGCCTAATAGCAGTAGCCACGAAAACCATTTTCTCGCCCACTTAATTTTAATTTGATCCGACTCCATACATGCTCAATTGGATTAATATCAGGTGATCTGGCAGGCCATCCATTTTCTCTATATTGTTCATCCTAAGCATACCCGTAATGATTTAAGCTCGATGAGGACGAGCATTATCATCGACCAATATAAAATCCGTGTCGAAATTAATAGCATACTGAATGACAATATCTCTCACACACATCTCGATACCTTTCCTCATTCATACCTTCTCTGATCAATATTACTAAGTCAGTTCTCCCATTCCGACTTATACGACTACATACTGTCACTCCACCTCCACCGAAAGCCTCTCCCACATCCATACATTCTTCACTATATCTCACCAGTTTCTCTCCATACCAATACACGCCCATCATTTCGATACAAAGTGATCTTGATTCAACAAACAAGCATATCTGCCATTCTGCTGCTACCCAGTGGCTGTGCTGGTTGACCCAGTTTCTGCACCCAGTGCGCTGTATAGTTTTCAAGAGTGTGCATGCTGTTTGTCGTCTGCCTCTTTAATTTCTGGTATGGGGTTGTCTGGTGACGATGTATCAATATTTCAGAATTTTGTTTAAATTAATACTTTATTTTGTTACCTTAAAATATTTTCCATTTTGTGAGGCAATCATCGAAGCTGCACCATATTTTTACTGCAAATAAAATTATAGGCGCCAAATTGGAAGCATATGCAAATGTAAAATGTCAAACTTGATTGTTGCAATTCGCAACAAAATTGATTGTTATGCAAATCATGAATCAACTAACCTCCTGGATCAATGGGGTCCGCTTGCATTGTTGCTGATTAAAATTTTAAACTATAGTCCAAAAGTAATTATATCAACCTATTAGTCTGCGATATCAACTAAATCTCAGAAACGTCCCTAAGTATTGAAGGTTTTTCAACTGCATACCCAAAATTCACCTGACCTAAATCCTCCACTATTGTGATGCAAGTTTTGCCAGAAAGTTATGAGGCAAATTTGCTCACAACAACGCAGTGGAATGCGATCACAATAAAATCTAAAAAATTCAACGAACTATAGAGATGTTTTCCGGAATGGAATATCAAAAATCAGCGTAAAACTCCCGCTCGACCAATAATTTAAAAAAAAGAAAGAGAAAAAATTTATGATATAAACCTAGTCGGCTGCGATATTAATGAAATCTCGAAAACGTCCTGAGGTATTCAGGTGTTCTTCTGAATTGGATACCGAAAATTCACCTAACCCAACTCCTTGACTATTGAAGTGAGCGTTTTACGAAAAAATACGATGTGGTTAAGAATCTAATTTGACCTCAAAGACAAAAGCTATGACAACAGCGTAGTGGAACGTGATATCAACAAAATCTCGGCAAGGTCCCAAGGTGGAGAGATAATCTTCAGCACTGCATACCAAAATCGAACATAATCCGTCTCATCGACCAATGGGGTTTGTTTGAATTTTTACTCACAGTGGATTTGACCTAAAATACAAAATTGATGATAAAAACGTAGTGGGCAGCGATATTAATAAAATCTCGAGAATGTCCCGAAGTACCAAGGTATATTTCAAAATTGCATATCAAAAATATATATAACTCTCCTCGTAGACTAATGGCTATTGTTTGAAATGTTGCTGAAAAAAACATCTACTTATATTCCACCCTGTATCTTGTAGCACGTAAGTGCAAATTTTGTTATTGTCTACCAGTCAGAAGCCCCCAAAAAATCTGTCAACTTGTGAAAATTAGAGCACATTCGGTGAACTTGATTTTGACATACAAACGATTAAACATCATTCAAGATTTAAGGTGTTACACTTCAATTGACACATAGTTTAGTTAGATAGAAAATAACACTTCATCACAACTTATTAATTTCAATAAACTTATTTTAATTGTATTGAGTTTTCTGTTTTAGATATCTCAAACCTCTCTATTTCATGCACACCTCCGAAGGAAAACAAAAATAACATAAAGATATATAATACTAGTCCAACAAACAATAATACCAAAGTCATGAATAACACCAAAAAAAAGTTAATCAAAATAGATAATAATATTGAAACTGCTTCAAAGAGGCATGAAAATTCAAATTGGAATGCTCCTTTATACGAGACACTAAAAAAATTGGATAAACAAAAAACATACAGTGATACTTTGAAAATGGAGAACAAATCTAAAAGAAAGGAAAATAAAACCTATAGAGAAAATAGCAACTGTAGCAAAAATTCGAAAGCTGAAACAATTATTGTTATTCAAGATGATTCTGATGAAAATCGAGACAGCGGTAAGGAGAGAAGTAAGAAGAAGTCTAACAAAGATAATGTTTATGAAAAAAAAAGCAGGCATGCAGAATTGGAAACCATGATTGTGATGGATGATTGTGATGCAGACAACCGTAAATTCAAGAAGGAAGATAAACTCAGGACCAGGGAAATTGAAAAATGGGAAAAAAGTAACAAGCACCGAGAAATGGAAAAAGTCATCTTAATCAAAAGTGACTCCGAAGATGAAAATTATTATATTAACAAAATAATAAATTCTTCAAGTTCATTACGGAGATCATATGTTTTAGAACCAGACATGAATAGGAGCATCGAAAAGTACGGTGACAATTATTATGCACCCAGACGAGAGATAAGGAGTAATCTTCGGCCAATATATATAGATGGTAGCAATATAGCTTTTGGGTATGTATTTAGAGGTTAAATAAATTATCGTTAGTTGAAAACAAAACAAATATTTAATAGGTACACGGAAAAGTACTTACCCTACAATTGAAAACAATAATTTTTTAAACAATACTTAATTTGTACACCATAATCTTCTCTAAGCCATAAACATTTAGTAGAACGTTCATAAAGTAATTTTAATCCCTTAAAAATATCTTTTTCTTGGTCTTCAAACCACTCCTCAACTGCAAATATGACTTCGGTGTTTGTAGAAAATCCTTTACTTTTACTTTCTTTTTTGAGCTTTGGGAATAAGTAATTGTTTGGCACCGGAAAATAGGGCTGGTGGTCAACCATTTCAAAACCAATTTTATCAATTGTTTGCAGTGTAATCAACAACTTGTACACAGGGGCGTTGTCTTGCTAAAAGAGCACACATTTGGCCAGTTTTCCGCGGAGTTTTTCACAATTGTCTCGCCTAGTTTAGTTAGTAACTCATTGTGGTATACAACCGTGAGAGTTATATAAAATATAGCAGAATAATCTTTTTTTTTTTCACAGAAAATAAGCAGTAACCTTGCCAGCGGACTTCTGTTTATGGGATTTTTTGTCGTGGAGAAACAGAATGCTTCCACTCTTTCGATTGCTCTTCAGTCTCTGAATTTAGGTGATGGACCCATGTTTCGTCCATAGTGAGCAGGTGACTCAAAAAACTTGAGGAATCTTCAAAATAGTGGCACATTACCTTCGACATTGTCAAGCGAGTGTGCTTTTGAGTCTCATTCTTAAGTCATGATGAACAATTGAAATACATGTTCATAGGAAATGTGGAATCTTTTTGCTAATACATTTCAGCTCAGTTCATTGATCTTCTAAGCGTGTTTCATGGACAGAATCAATGTTCAATGGAGTGGTCACAGAAAATAATCTTCCAGGACTGTGTTATCTTTGGCATTTAATTGTCCTCTTTTAATTTATGAAACCTAGTTTTCAAAAGTGACATACAAAGGACATTGATCACCTAAGATTTCTACCATACCAGACAAAATTTCTTTGCACGATAAGCCTCCAATAATAAATACTTAATAACTGTACGAGTTAATGTAAGACCTACGAATGTCCTAAAATGCAGGGTTCAATTATTTCTTCATTTTCTTATCGAAAAAGCTGGTTGATGGTGATATTTTCGTCCTAAATGATAGTTCAGTCTCCATAGATTATGGTGTTGGTGAACTCATAGTCAAAAAATTTCATTTCAATATTGTAACAAGCGATTGAAAAGTACCCATTCGGTTCACCCATAAGGAGAAATGTATGGTGCGTGATTTCGAGTTTCTTGCATTATGAACCCAGTTTCGAATTCCAGTTTTCAAAAAATCGTTTCAGTCTTAGTACACACTTTATTAGATGTAAAATGTGTAACTTAGCTTTACCTTTTTTGTTAAGAAAATATAGATAAATATTTATCTAATGGAAAGTTTCCCAACGACGCTGACAAAAAAGTATAATTATTTTGAAGAGTTGAAGGGTACCCCACCCTCTATTTGCTAGAGCCAAATTGTAAATGAATTATTCACTCTCTCTCTCTCTCTCTCTCTGTGTGTTTGTGTGGGTACGTGTGTGTGTGTGCGTGTGTGTGTGTGTCTGTCTCATTTTCGCACAGACTCTACTAATAATATGTACAATACAACTAAAGCATTGATTGTCGGCCTACCTCTTTAATTATTTATCTGTGTTTGTCACTAATTACTACACTTACAGTGACAATTTAAATTTGTCTTATGTTTTAGGTATACATCAGGAAAATACTTTTCTGTCAAAGGGTTAAAGATGTGTATAGATTACTTTTTAAAGAAGGGCCATGAAGTAAAAGCCTTTGTACCCAGTTTTAGGCAACTTAATTGTTCCAACCCAGTCATGATGCAAACTCTCATTAAGAATAATTTAATTGTTCTTACACCATCACGCCACATCAATGGCAAAAATGTTACACCTTATGATGATAGGTAAGCAAGACTTAACTGAATAGGGTTCATTTTGTAATCATTAAGATAGATTGCTATATTATCTACCCTGCAAAACAATATCATCAAGCACACAACGAGATAAAAGCACTGAAATAACTGAAAGATGTGGTTTTGCATGTTTTGAAAACAATAAAAGATGGAAAAACTGGGTCAATACTAATAGTCTTAAGAGCTAGTGTCCAACTAAATGAAGGTTTGTGATAAGCACTGACAACTACACTTGGCCAAATCGCCAAAACACATCTTTTAAAGACCAGATTATTGTTTCACGAACAAAATTAGCATCATCAGAGGATGAAAAATTCCTCTGATGACGCTAACTTTGTTAGTGAAACGATCGTCAGGTCTTTAAAAGATGTGTTGTGGTGATTTGGGTTCTTCAAGTGTATTTACAATAGCTAGGGTCCAAATCGAGTAAGGTGTTTTAACAACGCTAAGAATTTGTGGACTGATTAAATAGAATTTAATTTCCTCGATTAAATAGCATTTAATTTCCTCGATCGTCTTGAAAAAAGAATAGTCCAATAATGCCAGATAATGAAAGTGCACACCATACTGTCATGTTTGAACTATGCAATTATTTCTCATATGATTGAAGTGGGTTTTCAGCACTCCAATATCGACTATTCTGCTTGTTTTTGAGCCGCTCAGGTGAAAATGGGCTTCATCTGACATAAACATGGTGGTTAAAGTTTTTACCATTCAAACTCTGTAAGATTTCTTGTGAAAATTAATGCGAGTAACCAAATCAGCATATTTTAATTGGTGAACAATTTGAATTATATATGGGTGAAAACTTGGCTTTATATAAGATTCGATGGTTAACTGATAATCAGTACTAATGTATCTTTAATCGCAAAATGTTTTGGACTGTGTTTTATGGCAATTCAAAGTCTTATCAATGTTTTCGGGGGGTTCTAACACTTTTGGCTGCTCCTTTATGTTTTAAATTTAGTGTGGACCCAGTTTCTACAACATTTTCTACCTATCAGTTAATTGCATGAAAAGAAGATACCCGTCCATGACAAGAGATATGAAACCGATTGTAAAATAACCTTCTGGCAGTCGTCGCGAAGCCATCATTTTTAAAAAACGATTTAGCACAGGAAGCATGATGTGCACCTGACCACTGTTCCATGTTTACTCAATGTCACTAAATGACTAACAATTTATTATTCAGTTCAGCGCTCTCACACAAGCAACATCAAAAGGTTAACAAAGCTTCTAAATTTTCTTGTTTCACTGAGGAATTCTGTATAAGCGAAAGTATTTTATTTTCATTTATTTAGAAAACAACCATTAAATACTAGTTAAAAAAACGCTGGAAATGAGGTAAATCTACAGACAACCTCCTGAAGGCTTCTTCAGAAACATGCCTAGAACCTCCCTGGATGCACAAACCACAAGAAAAAGCTCTTGCTACCTCACCCCAAGAAAGTTACGGGACCAGGAGTGAATATGAATGCTGTACCTGGTAGAAGAAAAAACAGTCTGGACACAGCAAGTGCTTTATGGTAGTGAATTTTCATAGAAATGATCTGGCATCAAATATTCTTTTAACATAGAAATATAAATTTTGGTATATAGTTTCCTTTTAATATCGTAAACTTGCGTACCAAATTTGGTTCCCAGAGATTTTCTATTTTTTGAGATAAAATTTTGCTCCGAAAGAAGACCCAAAATTTTCCCAGAAAACCTGATTAGATTTTTAGATTTTCCTGGCTAACTTACTTATCCAAACCACTTAGAAAATGAAGGTACATCCTAAATTTTATCAAAATCAGTTCATTATTTTTTGAGTTATCGCTGTGATACATACACACACACACACACACACATATATATATATATATATATATATATATATATATATATATATATATATATATATATATATATATATATATATATATATATATATATATATATATATATATATATATATATATATATATATATATATATATATATATATATATATATATATATATATATATATATATATATGACATACTTGATTCTCGGGTTGAACCGCATCCAGAATTTATTAAAACTCGACGTTTCGGTTCCTGTTTTGGAGCCATTTTCAAGAGGTAAAGGAAATATGTAAGGACACTCTGAGGCCTCAATCTGCCTACTCCATAAAGCAGTGGACAAAGGTGGGTTGGGTTGTTGTAGCTCGATTACGGTGCCTCAATCTGCCTACTCGCCAAATCTCGCCGGAGATCGTCTGTGAGGTCTCAGTTTGTTCAACCCTAGGCCTCAGAGAGATCTGGAAAATTTCTTCAAAAGAGCGCGAATTGGGGCCTCTAGAACCCAAATCCAGGTCAGTTAAAAAGTGCATATATTCACTGTACGTCCCACAACTTTCTTGGGGGTTGTTCCGAAGAAAATTTTCTTGTTTATATTCTTGTTTATGCATCGAGGGTGGTTGTAGGCATGTAGAAGGGGGAGGAGAACCCCCGTGACGAATCCGAGAACCAAGATTTTTAATATACTTTTAAATTGTTACTGCATTTCATTTCATTAAAATATTTTTTCAAAAATGAATTTAAGGTTGCCTTGTTTGTCAGTCTCACATAGAAAGCTACAATATTTTATCATTTAAAAAAGTATGGGTACAGCAACAGTAAATAATCGATGAAGAGGGTCTGGGTGCAGCAAGTAGTTGTGGTAGAGAATTTTCGTAAAAAGATTTGAAATATGATAACTCAATTTCCTATATAATCTCCAATCTTGAGCCATAGTAAAACCTAGGTAAAAACCTTTTTGGTTGTTTTGTTTGCAAAAACAGTTCGATTGGGTTGACTAAAACAGAACCATCCAAGCAATTATTAATAAGGAAAAATACCTGCCATATTGATAATTTGGCAGCTCCATTCTTTTTGTAAATAATTAATTTTTTTCTGGAAAACCTTTGTAACTTTAATGAAATTTATAACACAATATTTTTAAAGCAACTTGCAGTATTTACATATATGTGCCAAATTTTAATTTTTTAGCTCCATAGAGAATAGAAATTTCTTCGAGTAATCGCTTGGGAATCACTGGGGCGTCTAAAACCAATCTCCAAGATCCATTTAAATTTAAGGAATTAGTTTTCATAATATACCTTACTAATAGTGTACAATTTTGGTGAAAATTAACTACGATAATGCATTTGCTGAGTCCCGAACTTTTTTTATTATCTGTTACTATATGTAATTTTAACACAGCAAAAACTAGATATGAAATAAAAATAATAATCACCTGATGTAGGTTTTAAAAGCTTCTTGTTCATTTTAACTTTTTTGCAGGTATATTGTAAAGTGTGCCGCTGTTAATAAAGGCATCATTGTATCATGTGATAACTACAGAGATTTAATTAGTGAAAACCGAGCTTTGTTGCCTGTTATAGAGCAAAGACTGTTGATGCCTGTTTGGGTTGGTGATATGTTAATATTTCCTGACGATCCATTAGGAAGATATGGACCAACCCTAGAGAAATTCCTGAGATTTTAGTTTACGTTTACTTATTTACTCACTGTTATACTTTATTTTTGGTCTAGGATAAATATTGCTTTTTATTTTATTTCTATACTTTTTTATTTTAGAAGTTTCTTTTTGAATATATTTTTCGTTATTGTCAACATGTGAAATATCATATAGGGTAAGATGGCCCATATTGAATCAATTTTTCCAAAAATCACTCTAGTATTGTGTAAATTGTTTAGGTCACCATTTAATAAGATAAAGCTGTATTGTTATATAAGATACATAATAGGACAATCAAAGGAGGTTTACTGGTTAAAATATTTAAAGAAAAAATAAGATCCTGCTAAAGAAACGAAGCCTTTATTCTTGAAAAAAAAAACACCATACATGAATCTATTTGATGATATTCATCAAATGCTAATTTACATGAAAACAATTATAAAAACTCTTAAATCAAGAAAAATGTTGCTACAAAGTTAAAAAAACTACAGAAAAATTGTTTCTTTCTGGCAGCTACACCTAAATATTTGCAATGAAATCATGCTTTACATCGTATGCATTGGATCATATCACTGTATTCTTCCATTTCATGTTCTTTACAGAACCACTTTTCAGAATCCTGTTTAATCTTAAGCCCTTCAAAAGTAGTTTTGGTTTCTTATGATTCTGCTTTCCTACACTGGATTCAAGATAGTCCTTATAAGGCCTGCTTGTAATTTCTACAGCCTTTTGAATACATCTGCTTCTTTTATTATTCAACACAACCTTTAGTGGCTTCATGCGGGGAGCAATTTCATCCAAATTAGTAACAGACAGAAAGTTTGATGTGCTTGGTAACGACTCATCTAAGTCGATTTCTGGGTTAGCTGCTACAGGTGTAGAGCAGGCATGTGGTACTAACTGATGACTCTTCAATACTGACATAGGGATGTCATCATCACTGCTACTATGATTTTCAAATCCAGAAGCTTAATTTATCTGAATAACATTCAGTCTAAGCGCTTCAGATGCAACGAAATCAGAGTCACTGAATTTGTACCTATTAGCGAGCCAAACACCAGATGACCTGAACCCATTTATTGTAGTTTAAATGGTTGTTGCTTGTCTGTATGCTTCATTTAAGAGCTGTGCTACTTTGAATTGAATAACCATTCGTCCAGAATTACTCCTCAACCATCTCTCTGAAGCCTGAGTATAGCATACCTCTAATGGTTTAAAGGTCCTATCCAGAGGTTGCAAGCAGTGCGTAGTATGACCAGGTAATTGAATCTATACCACTCTATTCTCCCTTACTAGAAGGGCTTCAAGGTTTTTACAATGAGGCGTATGCTTATCTAAAAGTAGCAACACTTTATTTTCTTTTGTGGCATGAGCAGTGTCTATAAAATGTTGCAACTACTTTACAACCATTTTTCCAGTGATGTATCCTGAATCAGATATTTAGATTTTACTATCATTGTGCAGTAAACCCTTTTCTTTTAAAAAGAATAAGAGGGCGTACGTAAAACCCAGCTGCACTTACACAATAAACCACTCTTGTATTAACGTCACGCTCCCCATTAGCGACTGAGCCGACAGCTTTGGACCCTTTCGTTCTGACTACTTTTTGACATTTTTTTGCCAGTCAAAAAACCAGATTCGTCCATGTGAAAGATGGTGGTAGCGTTGATTTTATACTAATCACATTTTTTCTCCAGTAAATCAAAAAATTCTAGAACGTTTGTTGAACCCTTTTATTCTATTAATTGAAGTAGACTCAGGCTCATGCAGCGATAAACGTGGATGTTTCTTCATCAAATGGTAGTACCATTTTTGCCTACAGTTTTGGCTTCTCTATTGAACTGGTGAGGAATCTCATTTTTCTCAGCCCAATCGAACACAACTTTTCCGATATCACATATTGTCAATCCAAAGAAGCAGTTTGTAAACTGAGTTATAAGCTCACAAAGTAGTTTTTCAATTTCAATGTCAAATGTAGTATTTCATCAATACCAAAAACCTATTGAGTACACTTGCCTAAAAAAAACGTGATGCAATTTAGTTACAGTTGCCTAGATTGAACCCCAGTTCAATGTGTAATGTTACTGAAGGTTCAATATGGGCAACCTATGCAAAATTTTAAACAGAACCTCAAACTAAAGATGAATAATTTGTAAAATATTTTAGTTAGTCTAAAAGATACCTTAAATGACATGTTATTCATTCCTATCATCAAAGTTGCACTCACTTTACTTGTATGTTTTAAATTTCCGTATGAACTTACACAAAATATTACTATCCAGTGGTCCTTAAACTTGTCAGCACCGGAATGGAATCCTTTCAAAATAAAATCAAGCCACCTGCTAGCGAAATAAACTTCTCTATGAATGGTGATTTAACATTGGATTTATAGATGGCGTTAGATATATTACAAGTTGAAAAACTCAAAGAGGTTCAATTTGGGAGCTGGTTCAGTATGGACAACCTTACCCTATGTAAACCTTATAGATATTGTTATGTACTGCAGTAAAAATTACTATGGATAAATCATTATAGCATTTTGAAGCAATAATTCTTCAGAATCTGACAACACTGTACCTGTTATATTATATGAATTAGTCTTTTGTTTTGTTAAATTGTATTGGTGTTAGTATTATTCTGTATGGGATGTTTTTGTTATCTACTCTACTGTTTATGTTATGTTTCAGTTTAAAAAAAAACATGGTAATTAGATTTAAATCCAGCTGCACTTACACAACAAAACATTGTTGTTTACACCGCGCTCCCCACTAGCAACTGAGCCGACAGCCTTGGACCCTTTCGCTATGACAACTTTCTGACATTTTTTAGCCACAGTTGTAAAACCAGACTCGTCCATGTTAAAGATGGTGGTAGCGTTAATTTTGTACTTATCGCATATTTTCTCCAGTGCCAAAAAATTCTAGAACATGCTGTTGAACCCTTTTATTCTATTAATTGAAGTAGACTCAGGCTGATACAGCGATAAACGTGGATGTTTCTTCATAAAACAGTTGTACCATTTCTTGCCTGCAATTTTGGCTTCTCTATTAAACTAGTGCGGGATCTAATTTTTCTCAGCCAGATCGAAGGCAACTTTTCGGATATCACGTATCGTCAATCCAAAGAAGCAGTCTGCAAACGGAGTTATAAGCTCACAAAGTAGTTTTTCAATTTCAATATCAAATGTAGTATTTCTTAAATGACGAAGTAGCGTTGACTTGGCAATGTTGTAGTCTTGACTGCATTGGTTTAATCCCACTTCACCGTTTTTGTATGCAATTAAATCCCTTTCCATATCATCAGTCAAACATTTTCCATAATATCCACAATTCATCATCTAAAAATTAATAGTAAGTAGTATTTCATATCAATACCAAAAACCTATTGAGTACACTTGCCTAAAGAAAAACATGATGCAATTTAGTTATAGTTGCCCAGATTGAACCACAGTTCAATTTGTAATGTTGCTGAAGGTTCAATATGGGCAACCTACGCAAAATTTAAAGCATAACCTCAAACTAGAAGTGAATAATTTGTAAAATATTTTAGTTAATCTAAAAGATACCTTAAATGGCATGTTATTCATTCCTATCATCAAAGTTGCACTCACCTTACTTGTATGTTTTAAATTTCCTTACGAACTTACACAAAATATTGTTATCAAGTGGTCGTTAAACTTGTTTGCACCGGAATGGAATCCTTTCAGAATAGAATCAAGCCACCTGCAAGCGAAATAAACTTCTCTACGAATGGTGATTTAACGTTGGATTTGTAAATGACGCTAGATATATTACAAGCTGAAAAACCCGAAGGGGTTAAATTTGGGAGCTGGTTCGGTATGGACAACCTTAAACCTTATAGATATTGTTATGTACTGCAGTAAAAATTACAATGGATAAATTATCAAAGGATTTTGAAGCGATAATTCTTCAGGATCTGACAACACTGTACCTGTTATATTATACGAATTAGTCTTTTGTTTTATTGTATTGGTGTCAGTATTATTATGTATGTGATGTTTTTGTTATCTACTCTAGTGTTTATGTTATGTTTCAATTTAAAAAACTTTGTAATTAGATTTAAGTGCACAAGAGAATACAGTAGAACGTCAATTATCCGGATCAATTGGGTCTATAGTCAATCTGGATATTTGAATTTCTGAATAACTGATCACGGATATGCTGTGCCTCTTTTTAATTAAATTTAGTAAAATATGTATTCATTGAAAAAATGCCAATGCATACATTTATTCCTATTATAAAGCAAGTTTGTATACAGGTCATATATAGTAGTAGTAGTAGTGGTGGTGGGGAGGCCAACGCCAGGCAAGTAGGCCACAATGGGCTCTTTTTGGCAACTTAGCAACCATGCTCTACTCTTCCTCGTTTCCGCTGTCAAACCACCTCGACCTCGAAATAAAGGCCATGATGGCCTTCCTTTGGACGGTACTTACCTGGTTCCTCTGCAGAGTCTTCGAACGGAACAATTCTGTTCGAAGACTCCCAAAAGCCTCGCATTCACGCAGGTAGTGGTAAAACGTCTCTTCATTCTCGCCGTATTCTTGGCAAATGGGATCCCCCTCGACACCTATCAATGTGAGGTGTCTTCTAAGAGCGCAGTGACCTGTCAGCACCCCAATGATGCGGCGAAGTGCAGGTCGACTCCTACCGAGAAGCCAGACAATCTTGTCACTCTCCGGCCCCTCCACGAAGTCTCCCGCCTGCCTACAGCCACCAGCCGACCCCCAGTGCATCTCCATGGCCTCCTCAGTCCACCTATCTAAGGCGACGGAGACCGTCTTTCTACTTATGCCTATCGCAGGTTCCGGGCCACAAAACGGCCGCCAGGAACCAAGTCTTGCGAGATCATTCGCCATCTCATTGTCCTGGCTAGTTCCTTAGGCCGTCAGCGCACTCCTGAACCAGTGTTTACCTAATTCTGGCCATGCAGACCATCCGGAGGACCGTCTGACTATCCGAGCAAATGTATACACATTTCTCAGGGCTCATCCTCACATCCTGTCGATTGGCTACAGACAGAATAGCGTACACCTCCATTTCGAATGCCATGGTATATGCGCCCAGAGCATAACTCTCGCGCACCCGCAGGCTGTCAATGTATATTCCAGCCCCGGAGGATTGCTGATCCTCCAGCCGCGATCCGTCAGCAAAATAGACCAGGCTTACGGGCTGGAATGCAACCTCATTTTCCCTACACTGATCCTTACTGGGGATTCTGAGGGTATATGGCCTAGTCAACCTAATATCGTCCTATGCATTCTGTAGCTCGATGGTGGAAATCGGAATTTCCTTTTCCACCTCCTTGGCGACTCTTGCATGTCCTATTATTGCTCCCTCTCCGCACCAGTTTCTAGAGTCTCGCATTCTAAGATACAACACCATAGCCTCCCTTCTGATGCAGATGGGAAGCGGTGGCAGCATCAGCAAGACCTCTAGCGTGGCTGAGGGTGTCGTCCTCATAGCGCCTGTGATACCGAGGATTGCCAGCCTTTGGAGTTTGGCCAGCTTCTTCGTAGCAGTTTGGTTCACACCACACCACCAGACTAACGCCTCGTAGAGGATTCTCGGCCTGATGATCGCAGTGTAAATCAAATGAAGGATCCGATTATTAAGTCCCCAGGTCCTCCCTATCACTCGACGCAGCTGCCAGAGGGTTGCCAGGTCATATATAAGTTTCATATATACATGCCTGCTTACACTAATATGTATTGAAACAAAACTAACTTTTATAGCATAATATGTTAACAGAATTGCTCTTTATATGTTTCAGAACAACACAAATTCATTGTGATGTGAAGAAGTGTAAAATACTTCTCTTTTTTAGTCCCATAACACGCTTTTTAGCAGCAAGATCTCTCAAACATTTCAGATTTAAAAGTTTTATTTTGTCACATTCATTTTGATTTTCACACCACAGTATTGCCGTCCCGATACACATCATGGTAAAGTCGTGAGGTGGAACTTTTGAATCTACAGCAACATCATCACTGCCACTTGGTGTATCCTGGTCGCTGTTCCCTTTCTCTTCCATGTTTTCATGTGCAGAACTTGCAATCATTTCCTGGTCTTCAAAACTCTAGTAGCCAGGGTCACTTTGATCTGACTGTAACCAAGTGCTGACATCATCCGTCTCCATTTTTTGTAAACCCGGAATGTTCTGCATTGCACTAACCATTACTGTACATGGTCGTTTTCTCCAACTACCCCAGCATAGATCTTGAAAATATTTTGTTCCAGACTTTTTTCACAGTCACTGTTACAACAGTATTCTATGCATCTGCAGCCATTTAAGCAGCATCCTTCAAATTAATATTTTTGAATTGACTGATTACAGATTCTTTGTTTACAACGTTTGTCAACAGCAACCAATGCAAGAGTTCTTTATGGTAGAACTCTTAAAGGTGTCAATTACGCACTGATACATGGTGTGAATCAATGATGATACCTTAGGGGGAAGATACAGGACTTTGAACATTCTATTCTCCCTCTCTGGTGAAACCTTTGCAGGTACATTATCTAGTACGAGGAGTATTTTACCAGAGTCCCCAGAAATAGGCTGCTGTTTTTTAACTTCTCGTATAAAAATATTATCATACCAATCAGTAAAGATGGCAGCATTCATCCAGGCATTTTTTTTTGGCCTGTATAATTTAGGGGCAAATTTTTTAAGAAGCACCAAGATCTTTGCGCCTTTCCGATCATTAGTAAAAGTAGCCTATGTGTGTCGCTTGAATTAGCTATGTTCATAATGGTGACACTTGCTTACATGAGTTGAAACCTGTTGCTGCTGTTTCATGCTGTGAAGCTAGCGACTTGCTTGGTAGACTCTTCCAGTTTAGGCCATTTTCATCTGCATTGTAGATGTTGTTTGGTGTGTACTTCCTTAAATCATTTTTAAAATCTTCTCTTGGAAGCAGTTCACTGCAGGCAAATCTGCTGGCAGCTTTTCTCTATGAATTTCCATACCTGGATTGAACCTCTTTGGCCAACCTGTGGAAGCCTTAATCAGAATTTCCACCCGTTTGTTCATTCAATTGAATTGCCTTCTCCAATAGCAAATGTCCACGAACTGGCCGCCCCTAACTATGTTTTTGAATGAACCGTACATATATCACAGAATACGGTACTCCTGCTCCCTTCTTCGCTGTCAAGACATGATGTAAATTTAAGTAGAGAACCACTGTTCTTTTTTATATGGTAGATGTGCCTGTCCCATATTTCCGAACTAAAATGACACCAATTATTGGATAATATTGATTTTATCATTAACACAATTCGTTTACGTTTAGCAGACGTTTTCATCAAACAGTCGACACACACTGAGGGAGATATTAATGGCAGCTGAGTTAGTCAAAGTACGAGAGTTCAAGAACTGCAAAGTTATAAATTTCCTGGAACAATTTTTATTTTAGATACATATATTTTGTCGTGTGATTGTTAGAACTTCTTGAAACGATTTTAAATTTATATTTGTCTTGGGATTCTGAATTGTAAGAAGATAAGGGTAACTGAATGCAAATAAATTATCTGGTGTATAATACATACCTTCTAGGAGTTGCGCTCCGATCTTTCTGTGATCCGGATAACCAGCGTTCGGATAATAGTCTTTCTACTGTATACTATTTTTTTAGCAATAAACATTTTTGTGGCAATTTCCAAAGTACTTATTTTTAATTTTTTGTGCAATAAAAATTAACTATCAATTAGTTTTTTTATTTTAGCTGTATCATTTGAAGTCTCTTGATTTTTTGTAGACCAAAAGGATTAGAAGTTGTGTAAAATAAGAGAAAAAGTAAGGTAAGTTTATAACATTGAATGCTATTTTATATAAAAGTTAATAACAAAATAAGTTATGAAAATTATGTGGCTGCTCCCCACATAACATGAGAACTAATGCAATTTTGAAAAATGTGTGGATTCATACCTTATAATTTAGGTGGTGTCAGATATACAAATAAAAATCGACACTCTGTTAACTTCATTTATTAATAAATAGTGATTTTATATAAGCCAAAATGATTGTAAGTTATTGTGGTAGATGGAAGCAGTTATAAATGAAAATTTTGAATTTAAAGAGAAATTACAGATGAACAATGTACTTAACTATGGTGTCTTCTGTGGTCCTCCTTGGATTAACTGGGCAGGAAAGAAATGGCCTGGGGCTACTCAGGGCTGGCTAAACTACTGACTAGACTTCAGCAGGTGCTTCTGCATGGCATGTCGTCGAATGGGGCTGCTATAATGATAATAAACTGAGCCCTCAAAGTGATGGAGCTAATGTGGCTTGCATAACGGTATTGAACGGAGCTCCCATAACGATGATGTTGACTGAGGCTCTCCAAAAGATGTTAAGGTGCTTCCATAATGCTGATGTTGACGGGGCACTCCAAACGGAATAGGTAAAAATAGTTCACTGTGTCTAAGTGCATTGTTATATTTGAGGTTATTACTGTGCGATATACTTGTAGGGTATCCACGTTAAGAACAAAGTTAATCTGTATTAATTCTTTATTAATAACGAGACTTTACGAGAATACCGCCACAAGCTATCAAAAACAAGAAAAGAAGCATCAAGCAGAGCAATCACATAAGCAGTTATCATCTATTGTTACAAAGCAATGATAGCCAAGTACTTAATCTAACTCACCTCATATGAGCGTGCTGCTTTTTCTCTAAGCTCGTTGTTCTTTAACATTTTTACTGTTGTTAAATTATTATTTTTTGCAAAGGAAGGCTGCGGCTGCAGGGTCTTATAAAGCATTCTCTTATCTAGCCCTGACTCACAAAAATGAAGTTGAAACCGGCTACCAACTGTTGATATTCACGAACAATACCAGAGAATATGTGTGTTTCTATGGGCAGTAATCTAAGATATTATAAAGTTCATCAAGTGGCAAAGTAGTAGATTTCATTAACTAAGAAAATAATAAATTCCACTGACTAAGAAAATAATGTAATCAGGTACCAATGAACGTTATGCTGGAAATATATAAGTTGTAAAACGTGTAATACGTTACAAGTTTTACACCCAAAATAAAAAATATATCTCATAGAATTGGAGAGATCGCCGTACGATTCTCAATGATATGTTAAAAAAGAATTGGGCTAAAAATGAAGAGCATTCCAAACTGCAGTCTCTAAAAAAATAGTGTCCCAAATTTTAGATACTACATGGATAATTTTTTAAATGGCAATCCTAGTTTTTCTTGACTTTTTAAAGTACCTACATGTCAAGTTATAGAAAACTACAAAATTTTAGGTTTTTGATTCCTTGTCATAAAAAGATAATACATTTTATTTTTAAAATAAAAATACAATTCATCTTAATAATTTATCTTTAATGAATGCTGAATATTGTCCATTTACTATTTGGCAGTACCCTAAACGCCATTTGAACATTTATAATTACTTCAGGGCAAATTAGTCTACACTCATTTATTATTCGTGCTTTCAGCTCCTCAAGATTATGGTTTTGTCTTAAGCACTTTGATCATTGAAGAATATTTTCTATAAAAATTAGCTACAAATTATAGACCATAAACCTAACTAAAACTACTTCGAAAGCATCAGAGAAAGGGTCTATTTGAAATAAATTTTCTGGAAATATTTTTGTAAAATGAAGGAAAACGACGGTTGAAGCTGAAACTTAAGCGTTTGCAGAACACCCTTTTGCGACATTTTCTTTACATAACACGTATTTGTTTCAGGTTATTTGCCTAAATATTACCAATTTTGACGTTTTGAGTAAAACCCCAAATTTTTTCTTTAAATGCCTATAACTTTTTTGTCTTTTAAGTTACATTGCAAATCTCAATCATGTACCAAAATTTAGGTCTGTAAGTTAAAATTACAGACCTCAATTTTGGTACATGGTTGCCTCTTTTTTATTAAAACATGTGTACCAAGTTTGGTAGCCCTTTGTTATTTCCAGAATATAAAAAAAACGAAAGAAAATACAAAATTTTCCGGGAAAACCTGGGCCGATTTTCCTGGATAACGAACTTATCCAAGCCTCTTACAAAAGGAAGGTACATACCAAAGTTGATCAAAATCGGCCCATTACTTTTTGAGTGGTTGGTGTGATACACACACACACAGATATATATATATATATATATATATATATATATATATATATATATATATATATATATATATATTAAATTGATAATATCAGTTTAAACAGTGTATTTATTATTTTATATTGGTGTTATAGAAAGCCTCACGTTTGGGCGCTTAATTTAAATTGATTATTTTTAATATGAGAGATAGTTTTTAACCTTTATATTAATTTATAGTCAAATATCTTCCATATATGATGCTAATTTATGTACATTTAGTAGGTATAATATATGTTTTGCTGATAAAATGAGTTTTTTTATTTACCTGTTTGTATGTATTTTGGTTTTTAAAACACCCTGTATGCAAATCTTATGTGTTATATTGTGGCTTTAGCTTAATAAAACTACGTGTTTTAATAGATGTATGAGTATGTTTTATTTATATTACCTTGTATACGAAGGTATTACTAGTTGCATACAATATTTTAACACATGTATTTCAAATATCCCGGCTTTTTAACTCAATGCTTCAGAGGTAAAATGTGAGCTCCTTCTTTTACATGTATTGAATTATTTAAATTTCCCTCTAAACTTTGCCCACTGAATCATACACGTTTATTTTTTGTTTCTCAAATTATAATACTTTATAGCCTTATTCATACATTTATTATTACTTTTATATATATATATATATATATATATATATATATATATATATATATATATATATATATATATATATATATATATATTAGCGTCATCAGAGGATGAAAAATTATAAATTCTAATTAATTTAGAATTTTTCATCCTCTAATAACGCTAACTTGGTTAGTGAAACGATCGTCAGGTCTTTGAAATATGTGTTGTGGTGAATTGGGTTCTCCAAGTGTACTTATCAGTGCTCATCACAGGTTCCAGTTTGTCACATAGCAACTTAACCATACTTTGGAAACTTATGACTTTTGCTCAAATTTACAAGAATTAATTCAAGATACTGATCTTAAATGCCTGAAGTACCAAGAAGATTTATTTGTCTTGTTTTAAGTAGTGGTGATAAAAAAAAATCCCCAATTTATAAGGTTAAATATCTTAATAACATCTAGATTTTGCATACATTATAAACATAAATTGATCAACAAACTTAAGTTAGACCTAACTTTTTAAACATATCATTCTTTTATGCAGTTCAAAACACTGTCTACATCATTTATACTTTACGTGTCACTACATTTGAGTTCAGTCTTTATATCTTCTGGACTCAGAAAGTTTATATGCATGACTGAACTAGTTCTGTTCACTTTCATTTTAGTGTTCAGATTTAATTTAACGTTTATAGCTTGCTAAAAGTAAGTTCCCAAACTCATTTGCTATCATTAACTACTTGAGAAACGCTCCTTTTATTCGTTTAAAAGTTAAATTATTTTACTTTTAACGTACAACATTTTATTTGTCATTTCCCTTTTCAAACCTAATTTCTCACATACATCTGTTTTAATTCTTTTTTTCATTTTGTTTACAGGCCCACCTTGCTGTGTATTCACAGCAGTACCCGAAACCCCGCGCAGTTATGGCTCAAACTAAGACATTTTACTGTATATTTGGTCCTTTGCATGTTCGGTAAATTATTTTACATTAATTTCATTTTTACATTACCTTTGAGTGTTGGCTTGTATAATTTAGAAGAATGTATGTATATTTTGCGTGTATATGTATCTGTTTTACTCATTTTACCTGTTATACATAGAAATAACATCATTGACTATTTATTTAAACATGGTGTTGTAAATTTATTGTTACTACAGTTGCCTTAAATTTTTATCTCTACATTTCAGAAAAATTCAAAAATTCATTGGCAATGCTCACTCAAACTGTTATGTGCAAACACGTCTCTCCTACTGGAGTCAGCATTATGCAAGATCCTACCTGCCTGTTCATGATGCTTGTACATTTGTTGTACAATTCCTTACAAATTTCAAGATATTGCCATTTTCTCAAAAGAGTGGCATTATATGGCTGCGTTAGTGTTGTGTCAACAATTGTTTGAACATTTAGGTTTTTTTAACAGTGACATTTTAGTTGTAAATATTTAGTTCGTAAGTTTTATTTCAGGTTTAATTTTAGTTTGCATGCCGAGTTCTTAAGTATTAATCTAGGTTTGATATTTTTAAATATCAATACAAATATATATATATATATATATATATATATATATATATATATATATATATATATATATATATATATATATATATATATATATATATATATATATATATATATATATATGTCTGGACGCAGCAAGTGCCTTATAGTAATGAATTTTCATTAAAAATATTTTTAATAGGAAATATGTCGTTTTTAATGAAAGCCGGCATCAAATTTGGTTACCGGCATAACCTATATAGTAGAAACAATGTACCATATTTCATCAAAAAGCTTTATTGTTTGAAAAGTACATAAATTTTCCGAAAACAAACTAAAAATGTTCACGAAAACACTGGTCTGATTTTCCTGGCCAACGAACCTCTAGAACCATCAAGATATATATATATATATATATATATATATATATATATATATATATATATATATATATAATGATTCACAAAAAGCTTTGCGACGAAACACCAAAATGAAATTTGCATGAAAATTTGCAAACAATTTTTTCACGAAAATCCTAAAAAATTTGCGTAAAATACAAATTATATACCTAATCTATAAGTAAGATTAAAAAAAAATGCAAAAAAATATTTCCAAATCTAGAGTGTAGGTATAGAGTTGTTTAATTTGAATAAAAATTGGTTATGACAGTTTGATTTTTTTCAAATTGAGTCACTATTTAAGAGCGCTCTGTATACGGCATCGCGATTTTTCGACTAATATAAACGAGAACCTCTCTGAATGCGTCACTTCCATGAGACTCCTATATATTGGCAAAAACCGCAAGTGCGTTATGGTAGCGAATTTTCATTAAATGCTTCAAATTTGAATAACTCAATTTCCTATAAACCTAGAAAGTTGAATTGTGGTTTGTAGTAAGGTCTTTCTCAAGGCAACATATTCACCAAATTTGATCAAAATAGCTTTGTAATTTTCGGAGATAAACATTTTTTTCGAACGAACTCTCAAATTTTTCCCGAAACACCTTGTCCGATTTTCCTGGATAACGAAGTCATCCAAGCTATTAATAAAATAAAGGTACTTGCCGAGTTTCATCAAAATCGGTTAATTACTTTTTGAGTTATCAGTTGGATACATATATATATATATATATATATATATATATATATATATATATATATATATATATATATATATACGAAGACTATAAAAATAGATATATCAAGATTATTACTGGAAACACATATTAATTTCGCTCATCAGTGTGTTATACCAGCAATAATCAAAACATATCTAAATTAATTGGCTTAACGTAGCCAAAATCTGAAGCAAACGTGAGATGTACAAGCTACTGACATCTAGGACGAAACAAGGAACTTTGTCTGCAAGACTACTCCGGTACAAATTCTGTACGTTAGGTGCCGCTGTATATATATATATATATATATATATATATATATATATATATATATATATATATATATATATATATATATATATATATATCCCAGCAAACACAGTTACATAATTGATACGTCTAAATTACAGCACATAGGGTGCTATCAAAATTGCAGTTATGTAACATGTAACCTGCAGGTAATGTGAAATGTCCCTTTCACTGTTTATTTCTAATGTGCCATAAATGTTATGTAACACTGCTCTATGTATTTTACATAACATTTGTTCCTTAGATATTATGTAACACCGCTCTATGTATTTTACATAACATCTGTTCCTTAGATATTATGTAAGCATGATTACAAAGAATTTCTTTTCAAGTAACTTTTGTGTGATCTCATATATATAATATATATCAAATAAAAATGTAAATGTAACACAGTGTGGCGGTGGTTCCGACCGCAGTGTTTCCGTCAACACTACTCTATGTTTCTGCATAGATACTCTTGACAGCTAAACGTTGCGTTACGTTATATGACAGCCAGCTGTCAAGAACTACCGCATCTAAGATACACCAGGCGATCTCTCTCTCTCGCTACCAACCGACACAGTGATCACACGTCTCTCCACGCTCGGTCAGTTATCTGTTATGTACTCATGTACTGTTGTGATTGTTTTATAGTTAAATGTATCATATAGTTTATTCAGTTAGTGAAATAATAAAGTATATTAAATGTTTACGTATGGATTTAATATCAACAAGTGCAATTAACATCCATATTGGTGACCCCGTGCCGCAAGCCGAAGATGCCGAACCTGATGTTCCAGCCGACGTCGCCTAACTTCCACGCACGTGCTCATGCCTACAGAAAACGAATATCTAAACAGGTCAGTCCTTTCTAATTTAAAAATTATCTGATTTTTTTTCACAATGGCCGAAGATTCTTCAAGCAGCAATATCATGGCAAGGGTTGCAATAAAATTACCTCCTATATGGAGACGAAACGTGAAAATCTGGCAAATGCAGGTTGACGCCCAATTCGATATATCGCAGATCAGTTCTGAAAAGACAAAATTCAGTCATGTACTCGCTATACTCGATCCTGATGTCGCAGAGTCAATTTCAGATTTTTTAACCCAACCGTTATCATCAACCCCCTATTCAGATCTAATGAAACGTCTTTTATTAGAATTTAAAGAGTCCGATAGTCGCAAAATAAATAAACTTTTAACAGAATTAGAATTAGGCGACAGAAAACCATCGCAACCTTTACGCGAAATGAAGTTTTTAGCCGGTAGTCAGATTGGAGAGGATTTCCTTAAAATTTTATTTCTACAACGTTTACCAGTCAACGTTCGTTCAATTTTGGCTTCGAGCAACGATTCTCTAGAAAATTTGTCGGTTATAGCAGACAAAATCGTGGAATATTCCGGAGATAAATACAACGTGGCTGAAATTCAGTCACGCGAGCCCGACAAGCTAGCCAAGTTAGAAGCGCAATTAGAGAAGCTAACAGCATCAGTCAACGAATTGCGAACGCGTTCCCGATCTACCTCCCGAGAAAGACCCAAGCTTTCTCGAAATTCCATAACCGCAAATTCCTCAACCTCCACATGTTGGTATCATGAACGATTTGGCAACAAGGCCAAACGTTGCATCCAACCTTGCAATTTTAAAGCAAAACATGTGTCGGAAAACTAATAAGGCACTCCCTCCACGCCGCCTTTTTATTTTTGATAGACGCTCCAATATGAAATTTCTAATCGACTCTGGAGCGGATATTTCAGTTATTCCACCCACTCACGGCCAACGGAAATTTCAATCGAAACGTACCTTGTATGCTGCAAACGGGACCCCTATTCATACCTATGGCGAACAACTATTAGATTTGGATCTAGGTTTACGCCGTAGGTTCTGCTGGCCCTTCACACTTGCCGATATCAAGCAACCAATTATAGGCGCTGATTTTCTAGCAGAGTTTGCTTTACTTGTGGATATGAAACAAAGACGTTTAATCGATACAAAGACAAACCTCTCTAAGACCGGTGCTAACCCACCACCAGGAATTAATTCTAAAATTCATCTTGTAGACCCGACACACCAGTACTTCAAATTGCTACAACAATTTCCTGACCTTTTTAAGGAAACTTCTTCTGGCAACCTTCTATAAGTATCTACTATAAGTACGGAAGGACCACCTGTCACTGCAAAAGCTAGAAGATTGCCCCCGGAAAAGCTAGCTCAAGCAAAGCTAGAATTCTAGCACATGATACACTTGGGAATTTGTAGACCCTCCAAAAGTCCATGGTCAAGCCCCCTCCACATGGTGCAAAAAAAGGATGGCTCATGGAGACCATGTGGGGATTACCGAGCACTAAACGCTAAAACAATCCCAGACAAATATCCCATTCCAAATTTGCAGGATTTTAATGCCCAGTTAGAAGGCAAACGTATTTTTTCAAAATTAGATATCATTCGCGCTTTCCATCACATCCCAGTAGCACCTCAAGATATTCCCAAAACAGCAGTCATAACTCCATTTGGGTTATTCAAATTTGTTAAAACCCCATTTGGCCTTCGTAATTCAGCACAAACATTTCAAAGATATTTACATTCAATTTTAAGACATCTTGACTTTGCCTACTCCTATCTTGACGATATTCTCGTTGCATCAGCCTCTGAAAAAGAACATCAAGAGCATCTAGCCAAACTTTTTCAGACACTTCAAGACAACGGCATCCGTATCAATTCATCTAAATGTGAATTCGGAGTGGTCGAAATTTCATTTTTAGGTTTGCGTGTAAATAAATCTGGATTATTTCCACTTCCTAAACGCATCAAAGCTATTACCGACCTACCTCCTACCTACGTATGGATTTAATATCAACAAGTGCAATTAACATCCATACAACATAATAATATAAATCTTTGAAAGTTAACACTAACCATACAGAGGGACCAGGTGTTCCCTCAAGCCATCAACTGCGTGGCTCATCTTGGATAAGATCTGAACAACCTTGTCACTTTGCTCGGTTTCTGTTTGTGCTTGCTCTGAAACTGAAAAAAATGTTGCATGAGAATATTGAATTTACCACATATTTCTAAATTTTGTAATAAATTGTGCAATATTAGCGAATTTTCATAAAGAAAATTTCGCTATTCAAGAGGTAACAACGTAAAATATTTCTTTTATATGTAGAACATGGTTTGTGAAGCTTCTAGGCCAACTAGAGACTTCCGGTTTTTTTTCATCACACTGGTCAGTTCTGCGAGTCAAGTTTTTCCATCGAAAATTACAAATTTCCTTCTCAAAAATGCTATATCAAACTTTCTAGAATTGTCACTATCAATTTTGCTAAAATTTCAACTTCTTCAGGATGCTCCTACTTTACAAATATATCTACCTACTGGCTCTTGTTCCTACAACTTCAATTTTTGCATACTTCTCTTCACTTATAGTACATTATAACAAAACTGACAGCGTACGTGCGAAATACCAAACTTTATCTATTAGCAGCTGAGAAATTGTTTAAACTATATAATGTGTAAAAACTTTACATGCAAACGCAAAGAACAAAAGGTAAGAATAGTGTCAGCGTACGTGCAAAATACCAAACTTTATCTATTAGCAGCTGAGAAATTGTTTGAAGTATATAATGTGTAAAAAACTTTACATGTAAATAACTCGGTAAACGCAAGAAAACAAAAGGTAAGAATAGTGTCAGCGTGTATGCGAGATACCAAACTTTATCTACCAGCTGCTGAGAAATTGTTTAAAAAGTATGTAATGTGTAAAAAACTTTATAAGTAAATAGCTCAGCAAACGCAAGACAACAAAAGGTAAGAATAGTGTCGGCGTGCATGCGAGATACCAAACTTATCTATCAGCTGCTAAGATATTGTTTAAAAAGGATGTAATGTGTAAAAAACTTTATATGTAAATAACTCGGCAAACGCAAGAGAACAAAAGGCAAGAATAGTGTCAGCGTACGTGCGAGATACCAAACTTTATCTATTAGCAGCTGAGAAATTGTTTAAAGTATGTAATGTGTAAAAAACTTGACATGTCAATAACTCGGTAAAGGCAAGCGAACAATAGGTAACATTACTGTCAGCCTGCATGTAAGATATCAAACTTTATGTATCAGCAGTCGTTTAATCTCAAACTGTCCAGGAGGTCATCAGCATGCGAATTAACGAATTTTTCTTGTGGTTTGTGCATGAGATGGGGGGGGGGGGGGGGGGTTGTTTCTAAGCATGTTTCTGAAAAGTTTTTTCTAAAAGTCTTGACGCAGCAAGTGCGTTATGGTAGTGAATTTTGATAGAAATAATCTGGCACAAAATATTTTTTTTGAACTTTTTGCTTGTAACATAGGAATCAAAATGTTAGTTTATAGTGTACTTCTTATCTCACAAACCTACCTACCAAATTTGGTTGGCACAGCTGTTTTATTTTTTGAGAAAATTTTATTCAATAGAAAACAAAAGGGAAGGCACATGCCAAACTTTATCGAAATCGGCGTATTATTTTTTGAGTTATCGCTGTGATACACATACACATAAAAATTGAAACTGACCCCGGATATGGGTTCTAGGGGTCCTAGTTCGCGCTCATTTTTTTTTATTAATAAAATTCAAAAGTCGGGATCCCCAATAGTGGATTTTTTCGAAGAAAATTCACTAAAAAGCGTTCGGGTGGTTCTCTGCAAATTTAACTAATATACACTTAAATGTAACAATATTGTTTTTTTACATTATTTGTAGATGCTGTTGGACATATTTTTAGATGTATTTGATACAGGCAAATATATATTAAAAAGTATAAAATATGTATTACATCTTATTCAATGAAAAAAAGTACAACCCGACAACACTGTATGCGGTATTAACGTTTCTGTTTCTGTCCCATATCTCGGCTGCGTCGTGTGACACCCTAAATTCAAAGATTACCGATGGATTTCTTTAAAAAAACACATATTTGCTATTAAAAACATTTTAACGCACTTGCTGGGTCCAGACTTTTCCTTCTCCAAAAGATCAGAGGGACATTTTCTCTATGCATCGTTCGTTTTGACTTGTCACTTGTCAAACGCAAATGTCAAAAATTCAAAATGTGATGTTTTATGAGTTTTTGTTGTGTTTTGCCCTTAGACGACATCATTTGCGGTTGTTGAAGTTTAAGTTACAATGTAAAAAGGAAAAAAAATGTGGTTTTCAGTGTTAACTATTTGCTTGCAATATGTATTTTGTATTCAATTTATCAACCTCCCATGTTTTCATCAATGAAGTGAACACACGTGTCCAATAGTAGATTCTTAGTTATTTTAATGTATTTTTTCCAAGTGAGGCTATGGCCCGGAAAAGCAAATGGTTTAAAAATGCTTTCGAGTCGCCAGATTGTCGGATTAGCAGTGAAGATGATGTATGTATATCTTGGAGTAGCTCCGATGACGATAACTTCGAAGATCAATCATTACTTTCAAAACGAAGACCCAACGTGTTATTGAACAGTGTATGCGATGTTAAATGCGAAAATTGGATTGAAAATGACAACGAAGTTGATCAAAGGACTGAAAATGATTATTCTGGTCAAATAAATTCTAATGACTCACCAATCATACCTACTTCAGAAGAAATGTCTCCCGTATTAACACGAAATGATAAAGATGACATAGAAAGCACATCCCCAGTGATCGGTAAGGCCAACAACCGTAGACGTTATAACTTAAGTTTAAATAAGTATTACAAGTTACAAAGTAGAGATGTTTTTAAATCTCGGGATGAAGATTCTCCAGATCTTTTTCCAACACAGAGTACCCAAGTTACAATTGCAGAAAGTGAGTCGCCTGTTAAACATATTTCATTGCCAATAAGTATAGAACCTACCCTCTATACACAAACTTCACCATGCAAAATAGATCCAGTGTCAAGTCAGGATAGCTCTTCGGCAATTAGTTCTATATCAAACCCAACCTCATCTAAATCTGATCATGCCCTTTTAAAAGGTAATTTGCCTCCACCTCGGAAAAAGCGTTATAAGAAGGGAGGTTTATGTCGTCAGTTACAAAAGGTAGTTCGTTTACAAAAATCTAGTGCTGCTATATGGCAACATGAATTATATGTTCGTAAACTTTCAATTGATGATTGTGTATCAATCCAAGATAAATTACATTCTGTGCATTTCACTATAAAACAAGAATGGAAAGAATTTAGTTGTGTTAGTCTTTGTTGTGAAATTATTGCAGGTTCTAAGATTTTTGTGGAATGTAATCCTACTTTGTCTACAGTGGATAGTCAAACAGAAGGCAAAATCTTCATTTTACTTATTGGTTTTAGTGTGATACCAAATATTACCTTCAAAATTGGCCACAAGTATAGTTTATATCCCCCATACTCTAAAAACTTAATTATGTACAAAAATATACTTACAGAATGTTACTTTAATGTTTCAAAGTTACATGTATATAAAGAATAAAGTGCATAGGTTTCTTAACTGAATTATAATTACCTTTTAAATTAATGTTTTTTTTATATTAATAATGATGATCCTTTCTATTTTTATTGTCACAGGAAACTATAATGGGGTTGTAACACTTTTTTTATTGCATATTTCCAAAGTTCGTGTGAATATGAGTCTGACACACACACATACCACTTATTTTTCTTTAAAGTTTTCTAATATCGCAGAAAAAAATTATCAAAAATTGCAATAATTGAGTATAAATTTAAATGGGGTCTAACACAATTTTTTTTATTGCATATTTCGAAAGTTCGTGTGAATATGAGTCTGACACACCACTTATTTTTCTTTAAAGTTTTCCAATATCGCAGAAAAGAATTATCAGAGATTGCAATAATGGGGTCGTAACACATTTTTTTTATTGCATATTTCGAAAGTTCGTGTGAATATGAATCTGACACACCATTTATTTTTCTTTAAAGTTTTCTAATATCGCAGAAAAAAAAAATCAAAGATTGCAATAATTGAGTCTATAAGTTTGAATTTCAGCCAGGGTGAAGACGTCACAAAATACCACATTGTTTGTGCTTACGACAGAAGATGGCGCTGGCGGCGAGCGGTTTGCGCCCTTCCTGGTGTCACAGACCCATAAGCGAGGTTTCTCGCGACGTTGCCGCGTTTGCAATTTTTACCTAAGATTTGAAGAATGGTATGACGGATAATGGCAGTTATATTGGAAATTTCAAAAGCATAGGCAGCATTAAATGAAAGAATAGCTATTTTAAGGATTCTGGCTGGTGTGGTATACTTGCAATATGGTAGGTGGTAGTGGAATTTTCCTTTATGTGATAGTAAAATTTTTTTTCCTGTCCGAGGAGGTACCACCCCTTACATCAAGGGACCGGTGAAGTCCCAACGGACGTGTCCGGTTCTGGTGTACGAGTTGGTTTCCCTTATAAGCAAAAATGATGATGGCTCCTCCTTGTACAAAAGATTCCGGAGGCAAAATACCCCTCCATTCGGATCTCCGGGAGAGGGGTGTACAGGGGGCGCCAGCATCGAGATTTACAATATCCTCCAATATATGTGGCCTAAATTCTAACCTGAACTCCGTCCACCATTCCTCCAGGCTAATAGGCCCCAACTCCTCTTCCTCACCGAAACTCAAATCAGTGCAAAAACAGCCACTAATCACCTTAATTTCCCGGGGTATGAGCTCCTTACTTCTTTTAGATTGCATGGAGGCGTGTGCGCGTACGTCCGTAGCAATCTACCCTGCACCAGACTCCCCAATTTAGAAACTGAAAGAAAAGACATACTATGAATAAAACTCTCTCTCAGGGCTGCAACTAAATTCATCTGTTGCATTTACCGGTCACCTTCTGACAACAACTTTGTCCAGCTCTTTGACTAGCTTTCTGAAAAAATCGACCATCTGATTTCTGAATATCCTTCCTCCGAGGTCACTATTCTTGATGACTTCAACGTCTATAATAAGGAAAGGCTAGGATCTTCAAAAACCGATCCACAAGGAAGAGCAGTGGAGGCCTTTGCAGTCAGCAATTCTTTAGCCAATATGGTTCAGTAACCTACTTACTTTCATCGCATCCCAACACACAGCTCAAATCCCTTGGATCTCCTTCTTACTACAAATCCTGACTGCTATAAGATATCAGTCACCGCCCCACTGGGTCCCTCAGACCACGGCATGGTCACTGCTTCCTGTGCAATGCAGCCCGAGGTCTCACAGTCATCACACCCACGTATCGTTTGGCACTACAACTCCGCGAACTGGGACAAAATGCGAGATTACTTTTCCTAATTTCCATGGGCGTCTGTCTGCTTCTCTCACAAAACGTCACCGAAATTATCCAAGCTGGCATGGAATTATTTATTCCGCGTACACAGAAAACCTCTGCTGCCACTCAAAAGCCCTGGTTCTCTAAATCCTGTGACAAGGCCAGACTTGAAAAGGTCAAAGCTCACAAAAAGCTTCTACACAATCCCAGTCAAGAAAACCGTCAAGCATTTAACGACGCAAGAAACCGCTATGTCCGCATTCTTTCTGAGGCAAAAAACTCGTTTAATAACCACATCAAAAACAAAGTCTTCTTAAGCTCCAGCGGCAGCAAACCCTTCTGGACTCTTGCTAAATCTATTGGGAATAATTTCTGCAAGAGCACGTTCCCACCTCTTGTCTCAGGGGATGAAATTGTTTCTATTGCCCTGGGAAAAGCTGAACTTTTTGCCTCGTTGGTCGCCGGCAATTTTACTCTCAACCCACCTCCAAATGTTCTACCACCAACAGTCCCCAATGTCGCGCATAAAATGACAGATATCGTTTTCAAAACTAAAAAGGTATGAAAGATGCTCTCTTCTCTTAATACCAGGAAAGCCTCTGGCCTTGACGAGATCCCAGCAGTTGTTCTCAAAAAATGCGCACCAAAACTTGCTCCTGTCCTGACTCGTCTGTTTCAGACATCTTACAATAGAGGCATATTCCCTAGTAACTGGAAAACTGCTCGAGTACAACCTGTCCCCAAGAAAGGATCGAAAGCGCTTCCTAGCAACTACAGGCCTATTTCTCTCCTTTCAGTCATCTCTAAAGTGATGGAAAAGTATATAAAGACCGAATTACTAAAATTTCTTGAAAAACACAGTCTACTCCACAACAGGCAGTATGGATTCCGTCAGCACAGATCAACTGCCGACCTCCGTTCCTTTGTCACCTATTCTTGGAACAAGTCTATGGAACTACACGGCGAATCCCAGATTGTCGCTCTAGACATATCCAAAGCATTCGAACAGGTCTGGCATGCAGCGCTGCTTAATAAACTACCGGCCTATGGCCTACCACCAAAACTCTGTACGTGGACAGCAAATTTCCTCTTCAACTGGAGCATTTCTGTTGTCGTCGATGGCCATTCCTCTAAACTGTATCCAATTAATGCAGGAGTTCCTCAAGGTTCAGCTTTAGCCCCTACTTTGTTTCTTCTCCTCATCAATGACCTCCTCTCCAGCACATCCAACCCAGTTCACAGTTACGCGGACGACAGCACCCTCCACTCAAATATACAATATTCTAACCCTGTCTTTAGCCCAATTAGATGAGGATCGCAGATTCATGGAGGGGTCTATCTCCGTGGATCTCCAAAAAATATTAGACTGGGGAAGTAGAAATCTTGTACAATTCAACCCCACCAAATCACAGTCTTGCTTTCTTTCTCATAAGGGATACACCAGCTCTAGACCCATCACAATAAACAAACAAGTTATTCAAAGTAATGAGTGCTTTTCACTTGTTGGCATCTTTGTGGATCGAAATCTCAATTGGCACCAACATGTCACATCAATTGCAGAAGCGGCTGCTAAGAAATTAGGTTTCCTCTTCCGGGCTCGCAAATACTTTTCACCAGCTAATCTCTATACTTTATATACTTCACAAATAAGACCAAACCTCGAATACTGCTCCCACATCTGGGGTGCTGCTGCCGCTTCTACACTCGCTATCCTGGACTCCATTCAGAAGAGAGCTATATGTCTCATCGGTGACCCTACACTCACCCAAAGGCTGCCATCCCTGGCCCACCGAAGTGCTGTTGGTGACCTCTCTCTCTTTTATAGATATCTGCACGGGCACTGATCAGAGGAGCTTTCTTCCATAGTTTCTCCACCTGCTGCCCCCAACAGATCTACCAGGGAAACAGAGCGAATGCACCCTTTTACTGTCCAGGTCACCAGACATAGAACATCTTGTTATGCCCGCTCTTTTGTCCCGAGGACTTCCAAGTTGTGGAATTCCTTGCCGGCACATGTTTTTCCTTCTCCCCCGAACCTCCAAACCTTCAAGTCCAGGATTAACAAGTTGCCTCTTTCCTCCTTGTCGACACCCACGGTACGATAGTATTTAGGCTGTAAGCCCCCGTGGTGTGTTGTTGAAATTAAAAAATTCATATTAAAAGGTTTTTAAAAAGAATAAAGGAATTTGCAATGTTTGGACCTCATGCATATATCAGTTCAGTGCTACTAGATTTAACAAATTATTTATTAATAAAATAGATAAAGTTTTTCTAATATACTTTTATTTTTCCTTTCTCTGTAGTCTTCTGAAAAAAAGTATATTTCACTTTGTGCAAATTTTAAATTGGTTCATTGTAGAACAAAATAATTTTAGATGCTCACATAAATTGTCAAACTTGTATTTATACAGGGTACGGCTAGAGTACTTGTTTAAAAAAATCTTTTTTGGTGTGGATAGGTGCCTATTGGCAATATATTTTTAAATTATTTTTGTGATGTACAGATATCCCAAAAACATAAAACGTATTAAAGCTGTATTTTTTTTAAGGAACAATTTCTGGTATTATTTATTTTTCAGTTTCTACAATCAAAATAAAAGTTCAACCAAGGTTTAACTCACTTAACCCTTATTGTTTTTGAAATATTTAGTGTTTTGTAAAAATTAAGCAACAGTATGAGTTAAAATTCTTAACAAGTACCCCCTTTTTTAATATATCAAATTTAACTTAGAGACTACTGATGGAGGTCAGTGAATTCTCTTACTTCCAGATTTATTGAGTTCTTTAGGTAGTTTCCTTGATATTTGATACCCTTCTTAATGGGCTTTGAAATTTTTTGTTGTAAAAGTAGACAAAATGTCAGCTACCATTCACCAAATCAAACTTTGTACAAAGTTGATAACCTAATAACGCACAGAGTGAAATCAAATATAATGATATCCCAGTTATCAGAACCAGTTAGGCGTTAGGCTGTAGAAGATAACACACCCATATACAATTCGTTAAACAGTTTTTCTGTAGTTTACTGTCCAAATACATTATTTTTAAAGAATCTGTTTAATAATTAAAACTATTATAACCTGCGCTCAATCTGTACATTTATATATATATATATATATATATATATATATATATATATATATATATATATATATATATATATATATATACCAGGTGTTTCAAAAATGTCTGCCAAAATTTCTATGGCGTAGAGTACACCAGAAAATAGGTGTAGTTTATTCTATACAACTATCTACGAAAATTCACCCCTAAGGTGCTACAGCCCTTAGAAAAATACGTTAAATGTTTTTTTGGCATTTTCTTCTAAACTACTACAGGTACCTTAATGAAATTCGACACAGGGGTGTAGTCTTTTTATGACAAATATTACTAATTTGTTAGAATCTTCATATTTTAATCAGAGACGTAACTTGCAAGGGGGCGTTAATCTTTTGACATTACTTGTCCAAAATCCCCTTGAAAATCTTTTAAATAGACAATGATATGAATTAAGCAAATGAGCAGGATGCCAGCTTGACATTGATTAAAGTATTTGTAAAACTAATTTTTGAAAAATAAAACTGCATAAGAAGTAATATCTACAGTTCAGTGCTACAGAAGGTGTCTGTGTCACAGTGTTTGCTTTAGAGGGAAATATCAAGTTTTACTTGTTTTGTGCAATCAATCATTAATCGCAGGGTGTAGTTAACGTGATATTTATTAAAAAGGTGAGTATAATTATTCTGTGATATTGTAGCTAATGTAATAACTGAAGATTTAACACAAAGTTCATCAATCAATATTGAAATAGAAACTATAACTACATACTTCAAGTAAAATTCCACACTACCTCAAAGGTAAATTTGAGTTTTCATTTACCTTCTAATAATCTTGTCGGGCTATATTGCCCTGGATTTTAAAAGGCAGCTGAAAACTCAATTACCTTTGAGGTTATTATGTAGAATTTGAAAAAATGGACATATAATATAATAGCAGTGTTTCAGTGTATAGGTGTAGTGAAAATTTAACTTCAAATAGTTATAGTTTCTATTTCAGTACGGAAAATTATGGTTCACAAAGGGCTGACACAATTAATAACAGTAAATATATGTAAAGTTGCAGATACTTCATTTGTCACTATAGTTGTATGTAGACATTATTTTTTATATTTTAACTATATTTATTTTCTTTTATTACAGTTGCTATTGATTCAGCATTTGCTGGACACCAAGAGGCGATATATTCGAGCAGCCAAATAGAATCCAGTTTGGTTTTTTTAAGTGAATTTTTTTGTTGGGAGTTTTTGCAGTTTAAGTTTTAAGAATATTTAATTTATATATATATATATATATATATATATATATATATATATATATATATATATATATATATATATATATATATATATATATATATATATTTTATATAAATAATATACAAATTTATTTAACTATTTTCAAGTGTTTTTATAATTCTTGTTGCTATAGGTGGCGGTGGTTCCGACCGCAGTGTTTCCGTCAACACTACTCTATGTTTCTGCATAAATACTCTTGACAGTTAAACGTTACGTTACGTTATGCGACAGCCAGCTGTCAAGAACTACGGCAACTATAAGATACACCAGGCGATCTCTCTCCCTCTCTGCTCTCTACCAACCGCTACAGTGAACACACGGCCTCCACGCTCGGTCAGTTATCTGCTATGTACTCGTGTACTGTTGTAATTGTTATTATATCATAAAGTGTATTATAGTTAAATGTATCATATGGTTTATTCAGTTAGTGAAGTAATAAAGTTATATCAAATGTTTACGTATGGATTTAATATCAAGTGCAATTAACTTCCATATTGGTGACCCCGTGTCGCAAGCCGAAGATGCCGAGCCTGATGTTCCAGCCGACGTCGCCTAACTTCCACGCACGTGCTCATGCCCACAGAAAACGAATATCCAAACAGGTCAGTCCTTTCTAATTAAAAGATTATCTGATTTTTTTCACAATGGCCGAAGATTCTTCAAGCAGCAATATCATGGCAAGGGTTGCAATAAAATTACCTCCTATATGGAGACGTAACGTAAAAATCTGGCAGATGCAGGTTGACGCCCAGTTCGATATATCGCAGATCAGTTCTGAAAAGACAAAATTCAGTCATGTACTCGCTATACTCGATCCTGATGTCGCACAGTCAATTTCAGATTTTTTAACCCAACCATTATCATCAACCCCCTATTCAGATCTAATGAAACGTCTTTTATTAGAATTTGAAGAGTCCGAAAGTCGCAAAATAAATAAACTTTTAACAGAATTAGAATTAGGCGACAGAAAACCATCGCAACTTTTACGCGAAATGAAGTTTTTAGCCGGTAGTCAGATTGGAGAGGATTTCCTGAAATTTTTATTTCTACAACGTTTACCAGTCAACGTTCGTTCAATTTTGGCTTCGAGCAACGATTCTCTAGAAAATTTGTCGGTTATAGCAGACAAAATCGTGGAATATTCCGGAGATAAATACAACGTCGCTGAAATTCAGTCACGCGAGCCCGACAAGCTAGCCAAGTTAGAAGCGCAATTAGAGAAGCTAACAGCATCAGTCAACGAATTGCGAACGCGTTCCATAAACACATTCCTCAACCTCCACGTGTTGGTATCATGAACTATTTGGCAACAAGGCCAAACGTTGCATCCAACCTTGCAATTTTAAAGCAAAACATGTGTCGGAAAACTAATAAGGCACTCCCTCCACGCGGCAGGAGACGAGAGCCACCTAACACGCCGTCTTTTTATTTTTGATAGACGCTCCAATATGAAATTTCTAATCGACTCTGGAGCGGATATTTCAGTTATTCCACCCACTCACGACCAACGGAAATTTCAATCGAAACGTACCTTGTATGCTGCAAACGGGAACCCTATTCATACCTATGGCGAACAACATGCCGATATCAAGCAACCAATTATAGGCGCTGATTTTCTAGCAGAGTTTGCTTTACTTGTGGATATGAAACAAAGACGTTCAATCGATACAAAGACAAACCTCTCTAAGACCGGTGCTAACCCAAAAAGCTTACTTCAGCCCAAAAATCTTACAGCACCTACGATCGCGAACTTCTAGCTGCTTATCAGGCAGTTAAATACTTTAGATATACCCTAGAAGGTCGCCATTTCACCATTTATACGGACCACAAACCTTTGACATAAGCTTTTGAACAACGCGTCGATAAAGCATCTCCAAGGCAACTACGACATTTAGACTTCCTAGGTCAATTTACCACAGACATTCGCTACATACCAGGTCCTACAAACATTCCCGCAGACTATTGTTCTCGCATTGAAACAATTTCACTTTCTTCCACTGTGTCACTCCAAGAAATTGCGCAAGCTCAGTCATCTTGTGAGGAACTCAAACACCTTCTGCAGTCTAAATCTTCCTCATACAAATTTCAAAACATGCCTCTTGACAACGGATTGAACCTTATTTGCGATTCTTCTTCAAAGAAACTTCGCCCATTCATTCCGCTCAAATTTCGCCGAAAGAATTTCGATTCTAGTCACAATTTATCTCACCCAGGCATATCAGCTTCAGTCGATCTGGTCCAGGATAGATTTTTTTGGCCCAAATGGAAACGCGATGTATCTCTTTGGTCTAAAACTTGCATTCCCTGCCAGAAAGTCAAGATATGGAGACACACTTCCAGTGCCATTGGACAATACACCCCAGCCATGAGAAGATTCTCGCATATAAACGTTGACATTGTGGGACCATTACCACCATCACAAGGTCAACGCTATCTGTTAACAATAATAGACAGATTTTCTCGATGGCCCGAAGCAATTCCATTGTCAGATATTACAGCAGAAACAGTAGCGAACACTATTTTATCATGCTGGATCTCTCGTTTCGGTGTTCCGCAATACATCACTACAGACAGAGGTAAACAATTGGATTGCCACCTGTACACACACCTCAATAAAACACTAGGTGCAGACCACATCAAGACCACAGCTTACCACCCAGCAGCAAATGGTGTAATCGAGAGATGGTATATAGTTCTGAAACAGACCTTGAAAGCTCATATGGACGAAAACTGGGTCGCTAAATTGCCAATTGTGTTACTAGGACTCAGATCGTACATAATTCCAGAATATCGCTCAACACCCGCTGAAATATTCTACGGAGAATCAATCAAACTTCCCACCGACTTTTTCAACAGCACACAAGCTCATGATGTTCTACCACTTATATCTCAGCTGAAAGAAGACATAAGGAAACTTCGACCAGTACCTTTTAAACATCATACCGCAAAAAAGATTTTTGTCCATCCTAAGCTTATGGAAGCTCCTCTTGTTTTTGTTCGCATTGATATTCCGCGAAAACCCTCGAACCAGTTTATGACGACCCCTTTGAAGTGTTATCCCGAACTGACAAAGTCTTCAAAATCAAGAAATCACACGGAGAAGAGACAATTTCTGTTGACCGTCTTAAACCCGCATTCATTCTTGGTGATAACGAACAGACAACTTTCAAGCCTCAGAGACATCCTAGTGAAACTGAAAGTGACAGTGAAAGTCCAACACCTAGTGAAACTGAAAGTGACAGTGAAAGTCCAACACCTAGTGAAACTGAAAGTGACAGTGAAGTTCCCGTTCCCGTTCAAACTACACGCCATGGACGTAGAGTTCGATTTCCACGAAGATACTTGAACTAATAGCGTTGCCACTGAGAGGGGAGTATGTGGCGGTGGTTCCGACCGCAGTGTTTCCGTCAACACTACTCAATGTTTCTGCATAAATACTCTTGACAGTTAAACGTTACGTTACGTTATGCGACAGCCAGCTGTCAAGAACTACGGCAACTATAAGAGACACCAGGCGATCTCTCTCCCTCTCTGCTCTCTACCAACCGCTACAGTGAACACACGACCTCCACGCTCGGTCAGTTATCTGCTATGTACTCGTGTACTGTTGTAATTGTTATTATATCATAAAGTGTATTATAGTTAAATGTATCATATAGTTTATTCAGTTAGTGAAGTAATAAAGTTATATTAAATGTTTACGTATGGATTTAATAATAACAAGTGCAATTAACTTCCATACTATACATAGAGCAATGTTACATAACATTTATGGCACATAGAAAGAAACACTGAAAAGGATATTTCATATTACATGTAGGTTACATGTACCCTACATGTTACATAACTGCAATTTCGATAGAACCTTATGTGCTGTAATTTAAATGTATCAGGTATGTCACTGTGTATGGATGTTAATTGCACTTGTTGATATTAAATCCATACGTAAACATTCAATATACTTTATTATTTCACTAACTGAATAAACTATATGATACATTTAACTATAAAACAATCACAACAGTGCATGAGTACATAACAGATAACTGACCGAGCGTAGAGAGAGATCGCCTGGTGTATCTTATATGCGGTAGTTCTTGACAGCTGGTTGTCATATAACGTAACGCAACGTTTAGCTGTCAAGAGTATCTATGCAGAAACATAGAGTAGTGTTGACGGAAACACTGCGGTCGGAACCACCGCCACATACTCCCCTTTCAGTGGCAACGCTATTAGTTCAAGTATCTTCGTGGACATCGAACTCTACGTCCATGGCGTGTAGTTTGAACGGGAACTTCACTGTCACTTTCAGTTTCACTAGGTGTTGGACTTTCACTGTCACTTTCAGTTTCACTAGGTGTTGGACTTTCACTGTCACTTTCAGTTTCACTAGGATGTTTCTGAGGCTGGAAAGTTGTCTGTTCGTTATCACAAAGAATGAATGCGGGTTTAAGACGGTCAACAGAAATTGTCTCTTCTCCGTGTGATTTCTTGATTTTGAAGACTTTGTCAGTTCGGGATAACACTTCAAAGGGGCCGTCATAAACTGGTTCGAGGGTTTTTCGCGGAATATCAATCAATGCGAACAAAAACAAAAGGAGCTTCTATAAGCTTAGGATGGACAAATACCTTTTTTGCGGTATGATGTTTAAAAGGTACTGGTCGAAGTTTCCTTATGTTTTCTTTCAGCTGAGATATAAGTGGTGGAACATCATGAGCTTGTGTGCTGTTGAAAAAGTCGGTGGGATGTTTGATTGATTTTCCGTAGACTGTTTCAGCGGGTGTTGAGCGATATTCTGGAATTATGTACGATCTGAGTCCTAGTAACACAATTGGCAATTTAGCGACCCAGTTGTCCATATGAGCTTTCAAGGCCTGTTTCAGAACTCTATGCCATCTCTCGATTACACTATTTGCTGCTGGGTGGTAAGCTGTGGTCTTGATGTGGTCTGCACCTAGTGTTTTAGTGAGGTGTGTGAAAAGGTGGCAGTCGAATTGTTTACCTCTGTCTGTGGTGATGTATTGCGGAACACCGAAACGAGAGATCCAGCATGATAAAATAGTGTTCGCTACTGTTACTGCTGTAATATCTGACAATGGAATTGCTTCGGGCCATCGAGAAAATCTGTCTATTATTGTTAACAGATAGCGTTGACCTTGTGATGGTGGTAATGGTCCCACAATGTCAACATTTATATGCGAGAATCTTCTCATGGCTGGGGTGTATTGTCCAATGGCACTGGAAGTGTGTCTCCATATCTTGACTTTCTGGCAGGGAATGCAAGTTTTAGACCAAAGAGATACATCGCGTTTCAATTTGGGCCAACAAAATCTATCCTGGACCAGATCGACTGAAGCTGATATGCCTGGGTGAGATAAATTGTGGATAGAATCGAAAATCTTTCGGCGAAATTTGAGCGGAATGAATGGGCGAAGTTTCTTTGAAGAAGAATCGCAAATAAGATTCAATCCGTTGTCAAGAGGCATGTTTTGAAATTTGTATGAGGAATATTTAGACTGCAGAAGGTGTTTGAGTTCCTCACAAGATGACTGAGCTTGCGCAATTTCTTGGAGTGACACAGTGGAAGAAAGTGAAATTGTTTCAATGCGAGAACAATAGTCTGCGGGAATGTTTGTAGGACCTGGTATGTAGCGAATGTCTGTGGTAAATTGACCTAGGAAGTCTAAATGTCGTAGTTGCCTTGGAGATGCTTTATCGACGCGTTGTTCAAAAGCTTATGTCAAAGGTTTGTGGTCCGTATAAATGGTGAAATGGCGACCTTCTAGGGTATATCTAAAGTATTTAACTGCCTGATAAGCAGCTAGAAGTTCGCGATCGTAGGTGCTGTAAGATTTTTGGGCTGAAGTAAGCTTTTTAGAGTAGAAACCTTGGGGTTCTAGTGTTTGATCACGTAGTTGTTGGAGGGGAGCGCCTACGGCATAATCAGAAGCATCGACATGGAGAATCAGTGGTAGCGAAGAAGACGGATGAGCTATTAGTGTAGCGTTTTTTAGTGCCTCTTTCAAACGTTCGAATGCTTCTCGAGTCTGAGGAGTCCACTCGATTTTACGTTTGTCGCGTTTTTTGGGATTCTGGCAGAGGTCGAATAGTGGTTGCTGAATTTCCGCAGCACGTGGAAGAGAACGACGGTAGAAATTTATGAGACCTAGAAATCTTCTGAGTTTTTCAATGGTATCGGGAAGAGGTAGGTCGGTAATAGCTTTGATGGGTTCAGGAAGTGGAAATAATCCAGATTTATTTACACGAAAACCTAAAAATGAAATTTCGGCCACTCCGAATTCACATTTAGATGAATTGATACGGATGCCGTTGTCTTGAAGTGTCTGAAAAAGTTTTGCTAGATGCTCTTGATGTTCTTTTTCAGAGGCTGATGCAACGAGAATATCGTCAAGATAGGAGTAGGCAATGTCAAGATGTCTTAAAATTGAATGTAAATATCTTTGAAATGTTTGTGCTGAATTACGAAGGCCAAATGGTGTTTTAACAAATTCGAATAACCCAAATGGAGTTGTGACTGCTGTTTTGGGAATATCTTGAGGTGCTACTGGGATGTGATGGAAAGCGCGAATGATATCCAATTTTGAAAAAATACGTTTGCCTTCTAACTGGGCATTAAAATCCTGCAAATTTGGAATGGGATATTTGTCTGGGATTGTTTTAGCGTTTAGTGCTCGGTAATCCCCACATGGTCTCCATGAGCCATCCTTTTTTTGGACCATGTGGAGGGGGCTTGACCATGGACTTTTGGAGGGTCTACAAATTCCCAAGTTTATCATGTGCTGGAATTCTAGCTTTGCTTGAGCTAGCTTTTCCGGGGGCAATCTTCTAGCTTTTGCAGTGACAGGTGGTCCTTCCGTACTTATAGTATGAAAGAACTCAACCTCTGGAAGGTTGCTAGAAGAAGTTTCCTTAAAAAGGTCAGGAAATTGTTGTAGCAATTTGAAGTACTGGTGTGTCGGGTCTACGAGATGAATTTTAGAATTAATTCCTGGTGGTGGGTTAGCACCGGTCTTAGAGAGGTTTGTCTTTGTATCGATTAAACGTCTATGTTTCATATCCACAAGTAAAGCAAACTCTGCTAGAAAATCAGCGCCTATAATTGGTTGCTTGATATCGGCAAGTGTGAAGGGCCAGCAGAACCTACGGCGTAAACCTAGATCCAAATCTAATAGTTGTTCGCCACAGGTATGAATAGGGGTGCCGTTTGCAGCATACAAGGTACGTTTCGATTGAAATTTCCGTTGGTCGTGAGTGGGTGGAATAACTGAAATATCCGCTCCAGAGTCGATTAGAAATTTCATATTGGAGCGTCTATCAAAAATTAAAAGGCGGCGTGTTAGGTGGCTCTCGTCTCCTTCCGCGTGGAGGGAGTGCCTTATTAGTTTTCCGACACATGTTTTGCTTTAAAATTGCAAGGTTGGATGCAACGTTTGGCCTTGTTGCCAAATCGTTCATGATACCAACACGTGGAGGTTGAGGAATTTGTGTTTATGGAATTTCTAGAAAGCTTGGGTCTTTCTCGGTAGGTAGATCGGGAACGTGTTCGCAATTCGTTGACTGATGCTGTTGGCTTCTCTAATTGCGCTTCTAACTTGGCTAGTTGCGATGGTTTTCTGTCGCCTAATTCTAATTCTCTTAAAAGTTTATTTATTTTGCGACTTCGGACTCTTCAAATTCTAATAAAAGACGTTTCATTAGATCTGAATAGGGGGTTGATGATAATGGTTGGGTTAAAAAATCTGAAATTGACTCTGCGACATCAGGATCGAGTATAGCGAGTACATGACTGAATTTTGTCTTTTCAGAACTGATCTGCGATATATCGAACTGGGCGTCAACCTGCATCTGCCAGATTTTCACGTTACGTCTCCATATAGGAGGTAATTTTATTGCAACCCTTGCCATGATATTGCTGCTTGAAGAATCTTCGGCCATTGTGAAAAAAATCAGATAATTTTTAAATTAGAAAGGACTGACCTGTTTAGATATTCGTTTTCTGTAGGCATGAGCACGTGCGTGGAAGTTAGGCGACGTCGGCTGGAACATCAGGCTCGGCATCTTCGGCTTGCGACAGGGGGTCACCAATATGGATGGTGATATTAAATCCATACGTAAACATTTAATACAACTTTATTACTTCACTAACTGAATAAACTATATGATACATTTAACTATAATACACTTTATGATATAATAACAATTACAACAGTACACGAGTACATAGCAGATAACTGACCTAGCGTGGAGGACGTGTGTTCACTAAAGCGGTTGGTAGAGAGCAGAGCGGGAGAGAGATCGCCTGGTGTCTCTTATAGTTGCCGTAGTTCTTGACAGCTGGCTGTCGCATAACGCAACGTAACGTTTAACTGTCAAGAGTATTTATGCAGAAACATAGAGTAGTGTTGACGGAAACACTGCGGTCGGAACCATCGCCACATGTTGAATATAATTTTGTAGTGTTTTGTTTGCAATATACACGCACTTGCCTAGCCCGATGCTGAAGAAGAAGAGTTTGAAGTTATATCATAAATGTTTTATATAGATGTATATAATTTACTGTTTATAATAAAAGGCAATAAAAAAAGTTTACATTTTGTATGCTCTTACAGAAGGGTCCTGTAAATATTTATGCTGTCTCGCAACCAGAAGTAAAGTGTTACCAGAAACAGGTGCAGCATCAGTGGTATCAAATAAAAGCAGTGGTATTTGCGACTGTTGAAACAGACTGGAAAATAATTGTTAGTAATACATATACTGATAATCATGATCATCTATAAACTTTTTGGTTTTATAATTTTTTGTGTGCATTTTTTGCGTAAGTTACAAACACATTTGTTTGTACCCTTTGTACACTATGTTATGTGTGGTTTCTGTGTTGGCATGTTTTGAATTCAAAGACATGAGATGGCAACTACCATTACCTACACTATAACCATAAAAGTATTGAGATATGACTGAGGTATATATATATATTTTTTAATCATTAAATTGTACACTTACAGTAACCATTTTCTAAATTTTATTTCGCAATAGAGATATTGTATATTGACTCTTAGAAGGCAGATAAAGGTACTATGTCTGGTTTCAAGTTTTTATTAAACTGTTTTAGCATTTGTGCCTAATCAAAAGGTCTTTTTGTAAGACTCGTACAGTTTATATTTTATATATATATATATATATATATATATATATATATATATATATATATATATATATATATATATATATATATATATATATATATATATATATAAGAAAACTATTCATATTTGGTCTGTTAGAGGAAATTCTTAGTCAATATAACAAAATCCATGGTTACAAAATGTTAACCTTAGGGTCAATAGAAAATGAAAGTGAATCATCTCAAGAACCTTTCCCAAAAATTCAATAATTATTGTTGTCCTTCCTTAGTGAAACTGTTCCATATTAAATACAGACGTTGAACTATTTTTTTGGCTTCACTAACATTGGTTTTCTTTTTTGTAAATGAAGGACATAGCAGTGAAACTGGTCACAGAAATGTTAAAGAACATCTAGAATTCAAAAGGGCCACCTGTTCCAGTTAACTTATGTGCTGGCTACGTCCTTCATTTACAGAAAAGAAAACAAATATTAGTGAAGCCAGAGAAATAGTCTCAGTATTTAGTATTGACCTAGGTACAAGATTTTTTTTTACATTTTTAACTGTTTAGAACAGTAACTTAAAAGTTTCACTAGATGAAACCTGAAATGTTCATATTTATTTTTTAGCTTCATGTACCTACTTTGCTGATCTTTTTTAATTGATAGCGCTTTATAACTTCATTTTTTGTTGTAATTTTAATTAAGCAGGTATAACTTTTACATTTTTCTTCATAATTTTAATACTTCTATATTATTGTATATAGTAAGTATATTTGTTCATCTAAATTCTACATGTGTTTTACAAATAGGTATAATCTTATACACTGCAATCAAAACAATTGTATTCACTTATAATGCTTCAACTTACACTATCAAACTATTTTATACATACCTATTGTCATTTTAATGCTGTTAGTCAAATTTTATTATGAAAAATTCGCCATTAATATCCTTTTTTTTAGTTATCATTCTGTAACTGCTACCAGTATTCAACTTGCTTTAAGAGGGAGCTTGCTTTTAATTGTGACCATATATAATGTTAATTGATCACAATTTATCAGTATAATTTTGACTTAATTTTATATTAGCCTAATAATGTATCTTTAGCAATATTCATTATTAATAAATCAGGATATTTATAAAACTCTCTGACATATCGGCTAATTTAGAATATATTGCAGCACATGATTATGCTCTCGATTTGCGCCAATAAATGGGTTTGTTCATATGTAATTCATTTTTATTGCTTTTAATGTAGGTAAACCTTAAAAATAGTATTACAAACATTCAATGATAGTTGTATTTTATATTTATATTATATCTACCTTAATTCTGAGTCTTGTGTGGACCTTGTGTTCATGTCTCACGGGTGCTATGCATATGCAGGAAAACTTCACTTTATAGTGAGCCAGATTCATGAGAGGATAAATTTGACTAGCAATTACAACTTGTGGTTTACGGTTGGCTTCCGAACAAAATTTGCCATATTTTCAGAGGTTCTAGGGTTCATTTCAGTGCTCGAGTCAAACCTGCTACCTTTAGAGTAGCAGTCAGACATTTTTAACCACTACACCACAGGCAATAACCTTATTACCCACATTAAATTATAAATATCGTTTGTTCTAAAATATAACATATAGAAATAAGAAAATAGTTTGTTTCATTTTTATATAATTTTCAGTTTTTACGTTGTGTCTTACAGTTTATTTAATTCAAATATGATTATGTTTTTAGTGTACATAATATTATGTTAAAAATTTAATAAATCTTAGGTAACCATGTATTTTTTATAACTAACCAAGTTTACGCACTTTGTTAATTGTAATGGAATTTTAATTTGGATTTATTATATTTATCAAATATGATTTGACTTAGAAATAATGAATAATTAACAATATGTTGCCAGTCAGGCATCTTCACCAGTATCCTATATGTTGTTACCTTTATACCTTTATAAAGGTATAAACATGTTATATTATAAATTATATTATAACAATACATATAATGAGAAAACAATGTACAGCAAGTCCCCGCTTAACGTCTTAGTTAGGGACCTATCAATTGGGACGTTAAGTGAAACGATGTAAAACGAATCATTACGAATGAAGATAATGTACATATTTGTGGCTGCAAAAGGTTTAAGAAAAAATAACAGTGTTCATTTTCCTATGTATTATGTACACGCCTAGAGTCAACATTATATTATGTACTTCTTTTTTAGTGAATTTTTATTTAAAAAATTCACTAATAGACAGGTATCGATGGTGAGACTTTGCATACATTTTTTCAAACGAGTGCGAACTAGGACCTCTAGAACCCATATCCGGGGTCAGTTTTAATTATATATATATATATATATATATATATATATATATATATATATATATATATATATATATATATATATATATATATATATATATCCACCCGATAACTCAAAAAATAATTAACCGATTTCGATGAAACTCGGCAAGTTCCTTTTTTTTATCAATGGCTTGGATGAGTTCGTTATCCAGGAAAATCGGACGGGGTTTTCCGGGAAAATTTTGAGTTGTCTTTCGAAACAAAATTTTTTCCCCGAAAATTACAAAGCTGTTTTAATGAAATTTAATGAATATATTGCCTTAGGAGAGACCTTACTACTTACCAAAATTCAACTTTCTAAGTTTATAGAAAATTGAGTTATTTAAATTTTGAATTTTTTTCCGGAAAAATTTTTTTCCGGAAAAATTTTTTTCTTCAAAAATTACAAAGTTATGTTAATGAAATTTAGTGGATATCTTGTCTTAGGAAAGACCTTACTACATACCAAAATTAAACTTTCTTAGTTTATAGAAAATTGAGTTATTCAAATCTGAAGCATTTAATAAAAATTCACTACCATAACGCACCTGCTGCGTCCCGAACTTTTACTTACTGTCTTATACTTTCTTTTAGAATAACGTTAAACTGAATCAGTTTCAACGTTAAACGATACATTTGCGTACAACAAACTGCGAAGCTATAATGAAACAACGGAAAATGAGACGACGTTATGCGAGGACTTATTGTATATTGAATATATGTGTGTTTGAAACTTTATTTATTAATTGAAATGTTCAGTTTTATTTTATTTTATAAGAACTGAAATATATCTGATGTGACCATGTAGTTTTTTTTTACCAAAACCCACTAGTCAGTACCTCATGTGTATATATATATATATATATATATATATATATATATATATATATATATATATATATATATATATATATATATATATATATATATATATATATATAGGGGAGGGTGGGCCACAATAAGACGCGGGGTACAATGGGACAAATTGTATAAATTTCAAATGCGCGCGCTTTTTTCTCTGCCTTTTTAACAGAAGTTCAAGTTGGCCATGATTCATTTTCTATCCAACTTACCGGCAGTTCACAGCACATACGACATTGTTATTTGCTTTCCGTTAATTTTGGGTATGTAATCTTTTTCCATATACTCAATTTAGCATGTAATAACTGTGGTATCTATTGCCTTAAGTTTTCGCCGTTTTATTTAGTAATTACTGCAAGTTTTTTTTATCTTCACGCGCTAGGTTATGTTGAGTTAATTTCGCTTTTAAGTAAAATGTGAACCATTTTATTCCGACTTGCGTTAGGGCCACAATGAGACACAATTTAGTGGGCCACAATGAGACTTGTCTTATTGTGGCCAATGAATCCGTGTTAAATGTAGGTACTTAGAAATTTAAAGATTTTTTAACAAAGCTTGTTTTTTCCCTGAAATAGCTAGCATCATGTCCAGAGGAAGAAAAAGAAAGACTGAAAAAGGAAATTTCACAGAGGAACAAATGAAAAGTGCTGTTAGGCAGGTGATTGTAGAAGGATTGTCACTACGTGAAGCAGCTGAACGGAATGGTGTTAAATTTCAAACTTTAGCACGATATGTTAAGAGACAGAAAGATCAACCTGAAAGCAAAATTAGAATGACCCCTAAATACAATTCCCGTCAAATATTCTCTAAGGCAGAAGAACAAAGTTTGTGTTATTACATTCTGGAATGTTCGAAAATGTGTTATGGAAAATCCACCAAAAATGTTCGCGCTTTGGCTTATGAGCTAGCTACAGCCAATTCCAAACCTATTCCAGAGAGTTGGAGGAGAAACAAATTAGCCGGAGTCGACTGGCTTAGTTCATTCATGAAAAGACACCCCATACTCAGCATCAGGCAGCCCGAGGGTTGCAGCTTATCCAGAGCAACTTCTTTCAACCGACATAATATTTCAAAGTTCTTTGATAACCTTTATGCAATTATGGAGAGGTCTGAAAAACTTCGAGACCCTTCAAGGATTTATAACTTGGACGAGACGGCAACAACAACTGTCCATAAACCAAAAAAGATCATCGCAAAAAAAGGGACGAAGCAAGTCAATAAAGCTACTAGTGGTGAACGAGGAACCCTAGTTACCACGTGCTGTTTCATAAATGCAGCTGGGAATGGCCTTGCTCCAGTAATGATTTTTCCAAGAAAAAAATTTAAAGAACATATGTTAATTGGGGCTCCACCAGGCACTCTGGGCTTAGCAAATCCTTCTGGATGGATGAACACAGAATTATTCGTTGAAACATTCAAGCACTTCATCAAAAAGAGTGCAAGTTCTCTAGAGAATCCTTGTATATTAGTGATGGATAATCACGAAAGTCATTTGTCTGTCCAAAGTATAACTCTAGCCAAAGAGAATGGAGTCACAATTGTGACTTTGCCACCTCACTGCTCTAATAAGCTTCAACCATTAGATGTCACAGTTTTTTATTCATTTAAAGCTTTTTATAATGCCGCTGTAGATAGTTGGCTTTTATATCATCCCGGAGTGCCTTTGAATATCTATGGGATAGCGGGATGTGTGGGCCAAGCTTTCCAACGGTCCATGACACCAAAAAATATTATAGCCGGATTTAGAAAAACAGGCATCTATCCATATGATCGAAACATTTTTACAGATGATGACTTTCTCTGTAGTGAAGTGACGAATAGAAACTTAAGACGGCCTCCAGAGCCCAATAATCAACCTGTTACCGGACCAAGTCATGCTTCAGATGATGAGCCCAATCGATCTGTCACGCCTACTCCCACTACACCACCTTCTAAAAGATTCATTACTCCAGAAGAATTAGTTGGTTTTCCAAAAGCCAAGGAACTGAAACTAGAAAGGAAGAGGCGAACTAAAGGAAAAAGTGCCATAATGACTGACACACCTGAATTGTTAGTTATAAAAGTAAAAGAAAGAGAAAAACTTAGAAGAAATTCACTGAAGAAGTCTGGTCTCAAACAGAAGAAAAATAGATTGAAAGAACTACAGTCATCCGAATCAGAGAGTGCAGGTAGTTTGCAGGTAGAGACGGATAATGATGATGATTTTGACATGTCAGAAACAGAAAATGAAATTAATTTGGAGCCGTTGTCCAAAAACCCAGATGTAGGAGATTTTATTCTAGTGGAGTTTTCTACTAAAAAGAAAATTTACTACATAGCCAAGGTTATTGACAACAAAAGTGAGATTGAGGTGAGCTATCTGAGAAGAAGTACAAAATGTTTAGATAGTTTCATTTTTCCAATTATTCCTGATGACGCTTTTGTTCACTTATCTGACATTAAAGCGATTTTGCCACCTCCGCAGCCTACTAGACGCACCAAGCGACAAGGTCGTTTAATTAAATTTTCTGTCAATCTGGACACTTTGGAAATCCGCTGAAAGTGTTATTGTGTATTTTTTTAGTTTGATACCTCTTACGTTTAATTTACTGTTGTATTTCAAATGATTTTATATTTGTTCTATATTAAAACTGTCAAAACAGTAATATTTTTAGGTAGTCTCATTGTACCCCTTACCTCGGGCCACAGTGAGACAGAAATATTATTTTTATAAAAAATTGCTGCCATTTTTATTGTCGCATTTCAACAACTGTATAGTCTACAATTTGTTCTTAAAATATAAACATATATATCTGTTCATTTGTTTTGATGATATAAATAAAATAAAACTTTTTATTTTGAAATATGTATTTTTTGTCTCACTGTGGCCCACCCTCCCCTATATATATATATATATATATATATATATATATATATATATATATATATATATATATATATATATATATATATATATATATATATATATATATATATATATATATATCTGTGTGTGTGTGTGAATGGTAAGGGAATTATGATTTAAGATTTATAAATGTATATATAACGTCAGTTGTTAATTTCCATTTTTTTAAATTTTCTTGCTCATTACGTAATATTTCAGAAAAAAATCTTAAATATTTTGTCCCCAATCATACATTTTAAACAACAATTTTGCAGCAAAAGAGCATTAAGAAATAATGTTAAAGATAGGTGCATCAAGGGCAGGTTTTTTGAAAATATTTACACATTATCCTCTCAACCATAAAGTTGGAAAAACAATTTTGCAGCAATAAGCATTAAAAAAATATAAAAAAGTAGGTGCCATCAAGGGCAGCTTTTTTTAATATATAAACAATTTCCCCTCAACTATAACATTAAAAGACAATTTTCCAGGAAATTAGTATTAAAAACAAATGTTAAAATGATTGTGTCGTGAAAGCCATCTTTTTTGAATATATTTAAACACTTTCTCATTAACCGTAAATTTTGAAATACAATGTTGCAGCAAATAAGCATTAAAAAATAAATGCCATCAAAGGCAGTTTTTTTTTTAAATATTTGGCAATAATAAAAAAACATTAAAGTTCATTATAATGTGGTTTTACTGCCAATTAAAAAATGAAACTAATCTTGTCAATGAATTTTTTCATTGCAAATATTTTTATAGGAAAATGTCATTGCAATTTAAACTATTAATACCTTCTACAAAAACAATTATTTACCCTTATGTATACTTATTTGTGTCTACATAACTCGAACAATTCAAAATGCAATTAAATAAGTCTCCTATAACACATAAATTTGAATGTCTGCATTAATTACATAAGATTTATTTTCCCAATATAGTTTCTGTTATGGGAGGAGCATAAGAAATAAGAACACTCCCATTGGTCTGTCTATGACACTTCACACAGTCAGCCAGACAAATACTGAAAAAATGATGTTTCTGCCTGTATCCAGGCGATGTATTGTAGAGTTGCGCAGAACCACTGTCGCGCTAATCGACGACCTCGGTATAAAATGTCTTAGGTTAAATTTTGTCAATATATAATGTTAATGTTAATATCTATATAGATTGTCCGATATAATGGGATTTTTATTTATATTTGTGAGTGTTGTAGTTTTGAAACACCGTGTATGTTCAAATTTGATGTATTGAAGATGATTTTAAATAAGTGAATATATTTTTTTTACTATCTTTGTATTCATGTTACTTTCCTTGTACGTCAGTGTCTTGCTAGTTGCATATAATATTTTATTATATTTTCCCGGCTATTTACTCTCATGCTGCAAAGGTATAGGTGAGTTCTTTCTTTTGTTATATATATATATATATATATATATATATATATATATATATATATATATATATATATATATATATATATATATATATATTTAAATTTCCCTTTATAATTTTACTACTATATGAATCATACAAATTTCTGTTTCTCAAATTTATAATTATATCTTATAACATCCGTACATACATTTGTCACTTATACAAATTTAAAACCCCCACTACTAAAACAGTTTACAACCAAAATTACTAGATCTCTCTTTTTATCGATATATTTTTCTTTTATGTTTACAAACAAATTAAACTCATTTAAGTTTTATAAATTTTACAGTTTTTATAAGCAAACAGGGCTTTAGTATTTTAAAATTTGGTACCTGTCACTTACTTCAGCTGTCACTCTTTAGTTGGCATTTACTTTATTCTCAAATTCATTCTTGACTATGAATTTGAACTGGTTGCAGAGTTACCAGATTGGGCTATCTTTTTTCTTTTCAAAGAAAGCGCAGAGTCGCAAATTGGGCTACTTTTGTTATCTAAAAATCGCCGATTGGGCGATCTTGAAGATACAAACTCTGTTGTAAAACTATTTAGTTTCGCCAAAGTTTGATTTATTCAGAAGTAACATAGACGAACATTATTTTATCCATGAGAAGCAATGACAATGACAATTTAGACATCCGTGAGAAAGCAAGAGTACCCAGCATGTTTGGATAGATAATAGAGAAAAGATGATAGGTGACAAATGACAGGGACAAAATGTTGTTTATATTTTATATTATATTACAGTATATTTTATATGCTTCGTTATAAAGACAATATTTTATTTTTACATTCTTATAACACTGCTCTTGAGTTTATGTTTTTATATTTTATAAATAAATACTTGTTCTGGTTCCTTTTTCTTTTTAAACTTAATAACCAAAGGTAAACCGTTATTTACATGTGGTTTTGATGCACTATATAGATTTTTTACCTTCTTTAACGTCGGTCTGTTTCCACGACTATGGCCAATCACCGACGTCAGGGAGCAGTTTTACCTCACTACCTTGGAAATGTTACCGAATCTTTCTATAGGGGGGGGGGGTATCTTTAACCTGCCCAACAGTGTATGGTACACGAGACCGACGGAACCTGGCAACCCTGACTGGTTGCTTCTTATTTCCTCTTATTGTGAGGTAAGGCAAACATCAGTTTATCCCAAAAATACTTTTCTCCCCACTTGACGTAAGTATTGGTCTTTAAATATATTTTTAAATCTTCATCTAGTGCATCTTGGTTTACTTCTTCATACAATACGATTATAACTCTTGATCTACGTTCTTTCATAGATTGAATGTGAGCTGTCTGGAACTCCATTTGAGCCCATACACTCTCTAAGAAATTGTTTGAAAGAATAATTAATGTTCTTTTAGACTGATCGACAGAATTTACAATATGTGCTGGGATAGACTCACCAGGATACCAGTCACGCATATGAAGACACAACCTGTAAGGCTGTGGACCACCCTCTAATTTATCAACAATATTTTGAACAAAATCTTCATCTTTATGTGAATAACTCACAAACGCATCATATGTTTTGTCACTGTCTAAATCTTCCTCTTCAATTAACCAAAGGCAGAGGTTCCTGGCATATAACCAGATCTTAATTTCTTTGCTGTATCGTAGATAAAGTGCACATATAGAAGCGCCCATGAAAAGTGCAATGGACACTGTAGCTACAGAAACTAAAAGAGGTGAATCGTTCGTGTGACAGAGATATTTTTCATTTAAAGTCACAAGAGTTTTATTGTCTTTGACACAGCGTACCTTTGAAGAATCAATTTTCTCAAACTCAAGCCTCAAAAAGTCTGTTAGATTTTTTGCCTCACAGTCGCATACCCATGGATTGTTGTGCAAAGTCAAATTTGTCAACTTAATGTTGTTATACAGTGCTTTGAGTACATCTTGATCCAATCTATTGATCTGGTTGTTATGGAGTTGAAGAATCTCAACGTGTTTAGGCACCCATGTCACATTTTCTAGAAAATTATTCGACAACAGTAATTTTGTAATGTTAAATTTTCCATATTTATCAGGAAAATGTTTCAAATTGTTGTTATTAAAGTCAAGTTCTAATGTACTTTTATGATCCTCTATAGTTATGTCAGGTAAACTGGTTAAGTTTCTACCTTTACAATCTACAATTACAGCTGTGTCAATAGCTCTCCACATACAATTACAGATATCTGAACACGTTTTACTAAATACCTCTTCATATGGACAAACCAATGCCTTTAATGGAAAATCTTTAATATTGATATCCTTAAACTCACTGGGACTTTTGCACATTAAATTATCTGATTTCAACTCCACCAAAGTCCGTATTCTATGATCCAGGTTGCCTTTAAAATATTTGACGAAATCCAATGCAGCACAATCGCACCTTATGGGGTTATCTGATAACTGTATCTGGGTTATGGAACTTCCTAGGTATAAAGCATTGATCTCTGAGGCATTTGGAAGTTGCCCTTTAATGTTGGATGAAAACACCACTCTTGTTATATCATTGTTTGATAGGTTCACCAGCAATTTATATTTAGGATAAACTGGAATAAAGTCGCCTATCTGCAAAAATAAATAAGTAAAATTCATTAGTGTAATTTTAACTCTAAACAATCAATAATACATAAAAAAGTTGTAGTAGCTGCATCCTTAAATACGTTGATTAAACGGACAGATCTATTGAAATTTAAAGAACGTTCAATGCAATTAACATACGAAACAATAGGAAGTAATGCGTTGTTCAGCACATTTTTGACAGAAAGCACATGGTAGAAAAGTTTTTTAAATTATTTAAAAATATCAAACTAACTTTGATACAGGTAAAAGTGTTTTCAACTGTAATAATAAACATTTCACAAGGAATCAAAGCGATGTGCCATTGCCCCATGGATGTTTGATTAGTTTATTGTTTTTTATGAAGGCTTATTTTATCAAATTCCTTCAAAAGGTTGTTAAGCTATCATCACAGACATTTGCTTCAATGTGCTGTTATATAAGGACTGCATGGCCACAAAACCAATAGATCCCAAAATGATACATATATTTCAATACTTAAGCTATGTTTTAATAGGTAGCGCGATTTAGGTATATTTACAAACACAAGGTTATTTTTGCCACAGTTTAACTAATAAAATCACTTCTGTTGTAGAACAATCGGTACCTATAGGTATATAGAATTACACTGCAGTGTGTACTTATTGCAAAATTAAGATCAACACAAAAACTCTAGAAGATAGCACATACAGCTCTTGACAGTATTCATACATTTATTTGGTAAACGTTGCGACAGCGCCACATGGCGGTTCGTCATAATATATTTAACACTGAAGAGCGCAGTTCTTCATTATACATGTAATTTTTACTTGTGTTGATAGTTAAGAGCAAGTAAAATGAAGCTTGCGGCAAATTCTATATACAGATATTGATGCAAACGTATCTAGCAACAATTTGTGATTTTGCTGTATTGGAGTTGTACGATTTTGGGTTTCAGGAGTATATAAAGGGGAGACGGGTACACAATAAAACATTGCGTTCTACACGTTCAAATCACGCGCCACAACGTCCATGACACTCCCTCTGCAATGTGTTGATGTATACGCTACGTTCCGGCAACTGCATCACAACAACGACGTGAATTAAAAATTTCTGTTTTCCATGGTAAAAAGTTTTTTTGTTGTTTACACTCCAACATAATAGGTAAGATCATATAATATTAATCTGGACTTACTCTTTGTTACATTTTGTATTGTGCGTGTCTTAGGAACCTAACCTATAAATGCCATTTAATTCGAAGTTCTATATGAGAGATTTTTGAGCCTGTTCTTAAAAACGTGCAATGTGGTACACAATAAGACATCGACTAGTGGTACCCAATGAGACATCGACTAGTGGTACACAATGATACAAGTGCCATTGTGTACGTCTATAGTGTATCATTGTGTACCACTTGAAGGCCCACTTATTTTTCGTATGTAAATTTATCTGAACTTTACTTGCTAGGTTAATTGACAATTTTTCTCGGAAATTAATTTTAAAGTATATAATAAACAAGATCACAGACATTATACTAATACTATACTATAATTCATAGGAACACCATGGTTCGGATCAAAAAGAGAGATCCATATACACCAGAAGTCATGGCCGCTGTATCTGAGGAACGAAATAAAGGATCATCATTCAGACAAGCTGCAGATAGGTATGTTTAATGTCAAATTTTCCACTCTGGGGAGATACGTTATAAAGCAGAATGAAAACCCAACGGCTGGGATGGAACCCAACTACAGTGTCAGGTCGACTTTTAGAAAATAACAGGAAGACTCATTTTGTGGCTACATCAGGACCTGTAGTGAAATGACTTTTGTGCTTAGTACCTTAAAAGTCAGGCAGTTGGCTTATGAAATGGCTACCCGGAATAACCAAAAAAAAAAAAAATGCCAAAAAGTTAGAATCTTAATAAATGCGCCAGCAAAGATTGGCTGCGAGGTTTTATCAAGAGATCAGCCTGTTGAAGCATCAGGGAGCCTGAAGCTTGCCCTTTGTCACGCGTTACGTCTTTTAACAAGCATGATGTTGGCTTGTTCTTCTCCAATTTAGAGATTGTTTATAAATGGCATCCCTCGGCTGTTGAAGAGTTTCGAATTTATAATCTGGATGAAACAGGGACGACAACTGCTCAACAGCCTCAAAGAGTTTTAGCTAAAAAGGGAGTAAAGCAGTTCAAATGTTATAGTGCCGAAAGATGTACACTGGCCACTACAGTTGCAATCATTCGTGCCGATGGAACATTTATGTCGCCCGCAATAACGATGTTTCCGGCAAAAAGTTCAAGGAAATTATGCTTCCTGGGGTCCCACCAGGAACTTTGGGACTGACCAGTCCAAGTGGGTGGATGACATCAAATTATTTCTAGACGTCTTCCAACATTTTATTAAATATTCTTAAACTACTTTGGAAAGACCCTCCATCCTTATATATGAAAATCATGAGTCCTACGTATCGCTGGAGATAGCTGAAATTGCCAAAGCAGCTGATGTAATTTTGACTTTTCCACCTCACTCCAGTAATAAACTGCAGCCGCTAGACAAGGCCGTCTTTTCTTTATTTAAAACGTTTTACAACAAAGCTATAGATTCATGGCTTGTGAGTCATCCTGCGGTTCCTACGATTTTGTATCAAATTACGAAATGTGTAGCATATGCGCATTCTAAGGAAATGAATCCTGAGAACCTTATATCTTGATTCAGGTCCACTGGAATATATCCAATAAATAAAAACATCTTTTCCGATGCCGACTTTTTGTCCTTTTCGGTAACTGATAGGCGAGAAGAAACTATGAAGGGACTGTAACAAAGGCGCAAGTAATTTTTATCACTGAAGAAGATGCTTTAGATCTGACCACACCTCGCGCAGGAGCTTCTGGATTTACTAATCAAACTGGAAATTCAAGATTCGAACATACCAACTTGGACGGTGAAGATGATTCGCCGATGCCAGATGAAGAATTAGTGAATGGTTCTGTAGACAACCAGACAGAAGATAGTTCCAAAGCAGTTCGGCTTCTTTCTCCAAAAATTTTCCAAAAGCTGCTCCAAGAAAAAAAAAACAGAAAGGCAGAAAATCATTTTTAAAAGCACTCCTGAATTGAAAGAGCTGGCATTTAAAACAGAAGAGAAGAAAAAACCTAAAGTAAACATCTCAACAAAGAAAAACCAAAGCAAAACCTATCGGAATTACTAAATAACAAAAATAAGAGAAAGGGCACGAAAAGGAAGAGCGCGATAACTGGAAAGTACAGTGAAGACACTGATTCAGAGTCACAAGAAATAGAATTACAAGATTATTCAGATGACATTTGTGTTAGCAAAGTTTTGTAATGGTTTTATCCAAAGCTATTGGCCCAGCTAACAAAAGAATGTCAGCATATTACAAATTCGGGGTCGATTTTCAAAATATAAGTGTGAGATAAGGACCTCTAAGTGCACCATTCACTTTTCTTTCACTCAGTGACGTGTTTTTTTGTAATTTCTGAACGTCACAACGTCTGGGTTAGACATATTTCCAAGGTAAAAAAGAACAGAACAAGGCTATGCTCCAGACTGAATTTTTATTAAATAAAAGCCCTTTTACTTAATAAAAATTCAGTCTGGAGTATAGCCTTGTTCTGTTCTTTTTTACCTTGGAAACGTGTTTTTTTATCAAGTTGTCTGTAAATTAAATTTTATTTTCGTGTTGAGTTGAGATTTATGTTTTCTTTGAGCTAAGACTAAATTGTTTGTTGCCAGATTATTTGTGTTTCATTGTGTTCCACAATGCGTTTCATTGTCTGTGGTTTCGCACTTATTAGACCTCGTCCGGTATGCATTTCTAATTAGGGTGAGAATGCATCTGGCCTTATAAACAACATTGTCCTGGTATTAGGGAAGAAATGGGGCAGGGCTGAGAATTTACAAAATTGTTGGTTGGTTGTACATAGTTTCTATTTATAACAATTTGTTTTTACTAGATACTACCTAGTTCCGCACCGAGATGGCGACACTGTCGATCTCACAATGTTAAAGGGTATACTTGTTGAATGATATGATATTGTGGAGGCCCATACTTGATGTAAATCCATTGTCAGCTTAGATAAATAAACAAATTGATTTACACTATTTTAATTGAACGTATAACCGCAGTTTCGCTGAAGTTCTCAGCTTTGTCAAATACAGAATGAAAGTAAGATTTTAACTCAAAAAATAATTTACCGATTTTGGTGAAACTTGGCAAGTGCCTTTCTTTTATTAATGGCTTGGATGAGTTCGTTATCGAGAAAAATCGGACGGGGATTCCCGGAAAAATTTTGAGTTTTCTTTCGAAAAATTTTTTTTTCTCCGAAAGTAACAAAGCTGTTTTAATGAAATTTACTACATATATTGCCTCAGCAAAGATCTTACTACGTACCAAAATTCAACTTTCTAAGTTTAGAGAAAATTATTCAAATTTTAAATTTTCTTTCGATAAATTTTTTTTTCCGAAAATTACAAAGTTATTATGACATACTCAGGTCAGCAAACTCTCCTCGGTTAATTATTATTTCGTGCTTAATACTGGATTATTGTTAGTTTGGTCAATTTGAGCGTTTAGTAAATTTCCTGTATTTTTGTTTGTTAATTTCTACCGTTTCGCACAATTTAATTTAAAACCTTTCGTACCTAATTTAAAGATATCGAAATCATCGTTAAATTGATGATTCTCATTTAATAAAGGACTTGTATAATTTCAATCAAATGTATTATGTTCAATGCTTCTTTCATGTTCGCGATTGCGTCTTTTGAAACTTGTATATGTTCCACATATATATATATATATATATATATATATATATATATATATATATATATATATATATATATATATATATATATATTGTGACAGAAACCACATGAAAGTTTATATACTCCTGACTTACCCGACTTTTCAACTGCAGACTTATTGTTTTATTGTTTTTATGTTTTTGTTTAAGTTGTTGTCAGTTTTATATGCTGTCCTGATACTAAATTTAGAAAATAGATTTTAATTTTTCGCTAGTCTTATTTACGTAAGTTAAAGATGTGAATTCGTTTTCTACTATTCTAGTAGGAGGGACTACTTATAAAGCTAAAGTGTATTTCTTTTTCTTTATAATATTGTCAATAAAATTTCGATTATAGGCATTATTAACCGCTATTTGTTTTACCAAATTAAGTTCTTTTTTTTTGAAAATTTTCATCGGATAAAGGTACATGCAGTAAGCGGTGTATCATTCAATTATAGGCTGCAACTGTGTGCATATTAATGATGGGAAGTCTGTCTGTCTGAGCAATCATGGATGACTTCAGATGCTAAAAAATTCATTTCAAAGAGACCCTATCTCTGATGGTTTGCCAGTAGGCTTAGGTATAGAGTTCGTTTAATGGTAGATAATTTTTGTCGAATTTTCGAAAAAAATCAATAGAGCTCAATATATCCATTATTATACAAGATATGAAAATTTTTTGTATTCATTAATTATAGGATGTCTTGAGCTACATCTTACAACATTATTTTTACAATCACAGGCTGGCCCATAGGTCGTTGGTGATACAAATTTTCTTTTTTTTTTTAATCGAACACGCCTTATATTATTGAATTTTTGCATTTTCCATCGAAATATAATGCACGTTTGTAAAAAAAAAGTAATTCGGGGCGCAGCAAATGCGTTATGGTAGTGAATTTTCATAAACATATTTTTATTAGCAAATATGTATCTTTTTTTTAAGAAAGCAGGCATCAAATTTGGCTACTAGTATAACCTATATAGTAGAAAGAATATGCCATGTTTCATCAAAATAACTTTATTGTTTGAAAATGTACAAAAATTCCCGAAAGTAAACTTAAGTGTTCCCAAAAAAACTGGTTTCTTGGTCAACCTTATAGGTTAATAGCAAACTGAGCTATCCAAATTTGAAGCAATTAATGAAAATTCGCCACCATAACGCACTTGCTGTGTCCCGAATTACTTTTTTTACAAACATGCATTATATGCTGGAAAATGCAAAAATGCAATAACATAAGGCGTGTTCGATTAAAAAAAAGAAAACCCTGTGATTGTAGAAGTATTTTTTGAAGATGTAGTATAATAACGGATATATTGAGCTTTATTGATTTTTTACGAAAATTCGACCAAAATTTGTACCATTAAACGATAAACTCTATAGCTAAGACTACTGCCAAAATATCAGAGAAAGGGTCTATTTGAAATGAATTTTGTGGAAACATTTTAGTAAAATGAAGGGCAAAGACGGTTGAAGCTAAGACTTCAGGCTTTGTAAAACATTCTTCTTGAGACATTTTCTTTCCAAAGCTTAATACGAGCTTCTTAGGTTCTTTGCCTAAATGTTGCCAATGTTGACATTTTAGATCGCGACTTTGACGTTTCGAAGAAACCCCAATTATTTTTTTTGTGCTTATAACTGTTTTGTCTTTTAACTACAAGCTAAATTTTGGTAGGTAATTTACATATAATGATATAAACCCGCGTACCAAATTTGGTTGACCTTAGTTTGCTATTTCCGGAGAAATACGTTTTTTTTCGAAAGAAAACACAAAATTTCTCTGGAAAACCTGGGCCGATTTTCCTGGCTAACGAACTTATCCAAGCGACGTACGCAAGGATGGTATCCGCCAAATTTAATCAAAAGCGGTCCATTTATATATATATATATATATATATATATATATATATATATATATATATATATATATATATATATATATATATATATATATATATATATATATATATATATATATATTCACACCAATAACTCAAAAAATAATGGACCGATTTTGATTAAATTTAGCGGATACCATCCTTTTGTGTTTTCTTTCGAAAAAAATGTATATCTCCGGAAATAGCAAACTAAGGTATATATATATATATATATATATATATATATATATATATATATATATATATATATATATATATATACATATATATATATATATATATATATATATATATATATATATATATATATATATATATATATATATATATATATATATAAACATACAAAAATTGAAACTGACCTCGGATATGTGTTCTAGTGGGCCTAATTAGCGCTCATTTGAAGAAATTTTGTCAAAAGTCGGAATCTCCTCATCGGTGATTTTTTAAAAAGAAAATTCACCAATTATGATACGACGTTTTTACCAATAGATAGCAGAGTCCCATGAAAATGACACATTCAAAGAAGTTTTGATTTGTATTTCGTCAAAAAAATCGAGATTCCATATACAGGTCACTCTCAAATAGTGGCTGAGTTTGAGAAAATTCAAACCTAATTTTTTTAAATAGAACAGCCTGTATTTTGTGTTTCAGAAGCGAAGCGCATGCCCTCTGATTTAAGTTTTGTATAACACGCCCTATACCTACAAACTCTAGTTTTGAAAATATTTACATTTATAATCGCATAGCATGATTCATGTAGGGATCAGTTTCAATTAATTTTTTCCGTTTCTTAGTCAATTCTAATAACAGATCAGATTCTGTGAATATTTCGAGAATCTTTGAAAAAATATTAAGATATTTAGATTAACTTTGGGGGGTGTGGTCCCTTAGCCTGGTCACGCGATGGTCGTTCTCTCGACTGATCTACGCGTGACTTAGCTACTGGACTCCTAGAGGCTGGCTCCACGTGCCACCCCTGGCGCAACTGTCGGCAATGGGAATAACGCCCAGGGCTGATGGTCTACTAAAGTCTCAATCCTTCTCACACACGCCACACACACGCATACGAACACAGACACGACACACATAGATCGGGTTGGGGGCTTCTCGGGCTTCGGCGTGGACTCCGAGCGGAGCCGGCTTTGAACTGGCAGCGCTGTGCAAACCAGGTCCGGCACACCTGGCGCTGTTTGAACAGTACAGGGGCCCATCCTTGCTTTGGCCGGTGTAGGGAGCTGCCCTATCATCCATTCGAAAAATGCTCGATCGTGTCAGCAGCACCGGGTAGCTCCGGAACAGGAGGTTAGCTGCACGCTTCGGGTCGCCACGGCGTGCCCGCAGAGCTGTTCTTAACGGAATCAAGCCTCATCATGGATGAAGCGCCGGGACGCGGTGGGGTGATCTCGCGTATCTATACGCTCACCAATCCATAAGCACACCCTCACACATACTATCCCCTTTTGCATCCATGAGGAGACACCGAAGAGAAGATGGTAACGTGCCAAAGACCAGCGAGGAGGTAGAAGGTAGAGATATCCCTGTCTCTCCAAGTAGCTCCAGCAGGGAACTGGAGGAAACGCTCCTCCGCTCTCCCGGCATGGGGTCCCGGGTGGAACCGCACGGTTCCGTCGGGGACACTGCTGCCATGGAGAGCGATGAGCGGCGATGGGGGCAGCGGCTAATGTGTCCCCAGACCTGCGGGGGGGGGGGGGGTAGTGGTGTTGCATTCCAGCCCGCAAGCCTGGTCTGTTTCACCGACGGATCGTGGCTGGAGGACCAAGAATCCTCCGGGGCAGGAATATACATCGAGGGCCTGGGGGTGCGGCATTCAAAACAGAGGTGTATGCTATCCTGTCTGTGGCCAATAGACAGGATGTGAAGAGGAGTACCGAGATATGTGTGTACATCTGCTCGGATAGCCAGGCGGTCCTCCGGGCAGTCTGCGCGGCCAGAATCAGGTCAACACTGGTTCAGGAGTGCGCTGACGCCCTCAGTGGACTAGCCAGGATGAAGGAGGTGCAACTGGTGTGGGTTCCGGGACACTGTGGCGTAGCGGGGAATGAGGCTGCGAATAATCTCGCAAGACTCGGTTCCCGGCGGCCGTTCTGTGGACAGGAGCCTGCGATAGGCATAAGTAGGAAGACAGTCTCTGTCGCCTTAGACAGGTGGACCGAGGAAGCAATGGAGAGGCACTGGGGGTCGGTTGGTGGCTGCAGACAGGCCAGGGACTTTGTGGAGGAGCCGGACAGAGACGGACGCTTTGCCGCATCCTCGGGCTGCTGACAGGCCACTGCGCCCTCAGAAGACACCTCACATTGATAGGCGTAGAGAGGGATCCCATTTGCCAGAAATGCGGCGAGGATGAAGAAACGTCCTACCACTACCTGTGTGAATGCGAGGCTTTTGGGAGTCTTCGAGCAGAATTGTTCGGATCGAGGACTCTGCAGAGAAATGAGGTGAGTACCGTCTAATTGTAGACCGTCGCGGCCTTCATCTCGAGGTCGAGGCGGTTTGGCGACGGAACCGAGGAAGAGTCGAGCATGGTTGCTGAGGTTGGCAAAAAGGGTCCATTGTGGCCTACTTGGTTGGCGTTGGCCTCCCCACCACTGCTACTACTACTACTACTAGATTAACTTTGGTGCAAAAAAAGGTAAAAATTAACGAATTAGATAGAAATATCTATGTTTACATTTTCATAATATTATATAACTAGTTGATAAATTGTTTTCACAAAAATCAAATGAAACTTTAAAGTGATAGACTTAAGTAATGTTCTTATTTCTAACAGCTTATGACATAAAAATATGAGTATTTTTCCGCTTATGTTTTTCTTTACTTCCACTGGTTAAAATTGACGTGAAGTCAAAAAAAAATACATTTTCGTCTTTTCAATTTTAATTACAGATTATCTACAGATATCTAATTTAAGTTATATGTATGCATATAGCAAATTTTTGTGTAAAAAATATTTACTCAGCTTTCGCAGAAATGTTTTTGTTTTCGTAGAAATCATTTTTTTGTAAAATTTTAGTGAACCTTTGGTAATTAATATTGAATGTTTAATAGGTTATTGTGAACACATTTTTTTCGAATTTTTGTGAAAAAATTGTTTCCAAATTCTCATGTAAATTTTTTTTTGAAGTTTATTCGAAAAGCTCTTGTGACTAATTATATAGGTTCGTTGGTCAGGGAAATCGGAGTAGTTATTTCATGGAAAAGTCTATTTTCGTTAAATTCTGGTACTTTTTGCATACAATAAAGCTATTTTGATGAAATATGGTACATTCATTCTACTGGTAACCAAATTTGATGCCTGCTTTCATTTTACAAACACATAGGTATTTGATATTAAAAACATTTTTATGAAAATTCACTACCATAACGCACTTGCTGCGTCCTGACTTTTCAATAGTATTATTTTATTTCTAAATAAATTGACAGTTTCTACCATTTTAAATCTACTTACTTGTATTTTAGTAATGTTGTTGAAGCTAACGTCCAAAATCTTTATATGTTGTTTAGTCACAACAAATTCTTGAAAGTTGATGTCTCTTAAACTATTGTGGCTCAAATTCAACTCTTCAATGTTTTGCAACGGGTTAAAGGACGTAGATCCAAAAAAAACTTCCATTCCATACTTATTTTGTGCCATTGATAATATCTTTAATTCAGTAACATATTGGAAAGCCAAATTATCAATCTTCTTTATTAAATTTCTGTCAAGATAAATTTTCAAAAGACTACGCAAGTTTCTAAATGTGTTGGCAGTCAACTCTTCCAGTAAATTATCGCTAAGATTGAGCACTTCCAACTTTCCTAAATCTGTGAATACATTGTCATTAATATTTTTTATTTTATTTGACTGTATGTCCAATGTTTTTAATTGTCTTAAATCTTTAAAAAGCCCATCTGGTATTTCCTCCAGCTCGTTGAAACTCAAGACCACATTTTTTATATTTGTTGATCCATCAAATAGATCTTTTGGTATCTCTTTTATGTTTGAATTACGAAGATCGATTTCTTCGAGGAGCAGTAAATTCGAAAATAGTTTATTAGAGATTTCCAAATGGTTGTTGTGGGAGAGTTGCACCAACTGTAAGTTTTTATTTTTTAAAAACAGATTCTGTGGTACCAAACTTAGGTTATTATAAACTAAGTTGATTACATTCAATTGAGTTAGATTGGATAAAGTATTTTCGTGGATGAATTCAATTTGATTAAAACTCAATTCCAATGCAACCAAACTGTCAAGCCCTTCAAAAGATTCTTCATTTAATTCAGTTATTTTATTCGACCACATTTCCAGTACCTCAAGATTATTAAGACTTTTAAAAAGTTCTTTTGGTATAATATTAATACTATTTTTTGATAGATCTAGTCTTCGAAGTTTTGGTAAATACATAAGTAAATCCGATGTTAGGGTCAGATTGTTGTTTTGTAAATTAAGGGACTCTAAATTTGGAAAGTTGCTAAAAAATGTAGGTTCAATATTCACCAGTTCATTAGAGTTGAGTACTAGGAATGTAACAGTTTCAAGATGCTTAAAGTACTGGTCGTTAAGTGTGATACCAGAGAGATCATATAGGTCATGTTGAAGATACTGTAAACTACTGATGTTAAACTGATCCAAGATGTATTTGTATCCATTTTCTGGCAGAGGGCAGGACTGTATCCTTAAATATGTCACATTTCCCACAATTGCGCTTGGTAAAGACTGGACATAGTCAGTAAAATTGAGACAGTCTATTCGCAGTTTCCATTCTCTGTTTTCTAACTGCTGTCTTTCCTCCAGTTTCACCACTACACCCTGCTTGTTAAAATAAGGCGGGCAGCTGAATTCATAGCCTCCAGTTGAGTGAACACAACTGCACTGATCGGTATCTGTGCAGCGAAAATTAGAAGATACTTCTTGGCCCACAATCATTAAAGATATAACTGCCAAAGTTGCAGCTCTTGAAAGCATTTTTTTCCTGTAAACAAAATAAAACACAAATTAAAGCCAAATGAAATTATATATATATATATATATATATATATATATATATATATATATATATATATATATATATATATATATATATATATATATATATATATATATATATATATATATAGTTACGTTCTTTAGGGGTTCTGAATTTATTGACTAACAAAACACAGCTTTTGAAACTACTAATTTATTATAACCAATTATTTTCCAACACCACCATCAACTAAAATATTTATCTCTATTACTAAATGTCTATAGTTGACTTCTCGCCTTTATTATTTCCCACTACACGGACACTGATTCACTTAATACTGACTACTTCGGCCAGTTTAATTATACTAAAAAGAAAAAAGGAAGGGAAGGAGGGAGGCCCCATCACCACCCCCAGGGCTAGCAGCCCTGGTCCTCATTCGTTCAAGGCAAGGGAGGAGTACATTTATTCAAAAACATAACATTTAAGTATATATACAATATTGCACTAAGACTTAGCACTGCCAAGGTAGGGGTCCCTAACATCTCTGACGCATGCCAGAGTTCAGAACAAGGTTCCTTTAACTAACCCTTGTGTTGCCAGTCTCATGAGATCACATTAATACATTTTTGCTTATATATTAAAAAAAAAGAAAAATAATGAAACAGTAGATTGGAGTAGTATAATAATATAATAATAACAACGGGTAAACATAGTAAAACAAAACATAAAAAAATAGGAGTATAGTAGTAAACAGTATGTACGCTTATTGATACGAAAATAAGGTACAAAAGCAAGGATACAAATAACATAGTTTAAGCTTTAAAATATGGGGTTTAGTTTATTTTAGGTTTCCTCCACAACGAAGTGTTACAGCAAGTTAATAGTGTTCCCTAGTTCTATGACAACTTGAGTTGCCGTGCTAGGTAGGGAGCCCAAGATGTCGCTGATCTGGCATCTTTGCCTAGTGAAATGTGAGCAAGTTAAAATCCTGTGCGCAGGAGTGTCTGAGGTATTACAAAACGCACAAATTGGGCCCCCCTCTGCCGACACGTTGCAGATGCACACCCAGGTGGGCGTGGCTACTCAGAAGCAACGTGGTATACCTCTCCAGCCTTGTCCCGCAGCAGTTGAGCCAGTCCCTGATGTTGGGGATAATCTCGAAGAAGTATATCCCCTTTTCCGAGTTGGTCCACTCGTGCTGCCACCTTTCGTACATCAGTCGGGCGATTTCTAGCCTAATTATAGACCAGTATCTGTAGTCTGAGGTCATTAGGTCCACCCCCAGGAAGGTGGCGCTGCCTCTGATCTTGAGCTGCCTTAGTGCCAGGATCTCACTCAGAGTGAGATGCAGCGGCGGTACCAGTGCCAGAACGCAGAGGGGCTCGTTGGGAGTGGAGCGGTAAGCTCCAGTTATGGCCCTTAGGCAGATGGCCTGGGTTGATCTGAGCATTCTTTTGTTCACTGCGCGGCCCAGTTTGTGGCCCCAAATTTGTATGGCATATGACAAGATTGGGAGAATTGCGCATCTGTATATGGTCAGAAGTGCCGGTTGATATTTGGTAATGCTGGACCAGTTGCGGCATATTATCCTTCTCAGCACTTGGAATATATTCCTGCACTTGCCATTTATGTATTCGACGTGCTTCCTATAGTTAAGTTTATCATCTAGGTAGATTCCCAGATACTTGTTGGTTTCGACCCTGGAGATCGGGTTGTCCCCAAGTCTCACCACTGGGTTTCTGTCATATGAAAGGTTAGAGAAGACGATGTACTTGTAATGCACCTGCGAAATTATAAACGTGGCAGGTATTTTTTCTTATTAATCGCTTGGATGATCTATTTTAGTCAACTTAATGAAACCAGTTTCTGCAAACCAAATAACAAAAAAGGTTTTTTAAAAGAAGTTTGTAGTTATTTTTAAATCTAGTACCCACGCTGCCTTTAGTTTAATGGGAAATTGAGTTATCACTATTTGAAATATTTTTACGAAAATTCCCTACCATAACGAACTTGCTGCACCTAAACTCTTTTCAACACTTATTTACTATTACTGTATCCATAATTTTTGAAAAGGAAATAAATATAAACAGTACAAAATTTTTAAATTATAATTTTAATAATTTACACTGTACATCTGATTATATAAGTAATTTAAACTGCTTTATGATATTATGTAGTTTCATTTACTTCAGATGCTCCATAAAGAGTAAAAGCTAAGAGTAAAGAAACCATAAGTACCTAGTTACCTTAGGTATTATACTTATATTAGTTTGAGGTAAGTATATTTCTTCTTGGAATAATTTTGTTTAAGTACCTACATGCATTGATTAAGAACCTGAATCTGATGTACACAACCAGTTTCTTATTTGTTTGATTGGATGTCGACGCCCGAAGGCTTTTTTTGTGTTAAAGTTATGTTAAAATTAGAAGTTGGGTTGTTATTTACCTACTATTTCTATGAACATTTGAATATAGGTAGTTGTTTTATATTCTGAGATTCTAAGGTATTAGCGGAGTCGAATTCGAGGTTATGCGTAGAACGTACACGTTTCTCTCATGACTGATGTCAGCGAACAAATCACGAATAATGGTGTAGTCAGATTAAACTAGAGAGATGGGATGGCTTATAAATACCGTGAAAATAGGAAGCTTAATATTTATATGTATAATATAAATATAATATAATAAAACGTAGTTCTAGATTAAACAAATTGAATCACTTTCATTAAAATTTCTGTTTATTTACATTTTTCTGATATCTACAGATTTAGATAAGAGTTGTCGTAAATAGCAACACCGCTGATTGTGTTATTGTGACATATTTTCGTAGCCTGTCCATTTAAAACTTAATTTAGATTTTTTTTTTTGGAATGGCAGCCGAACCCTGATTCATCTGTCTGACCTTGTCTAACATTATAGGCATCTATTTAGAGGTAATTTCAGGTTATATAGTAGATTATTAATTTTTTATTTCGTTATAACTCAAGATCTACTGAACCAATTGAGTTCAAATTTGGTAGCTACGACCACTTGTGCAATGTGTACGTGCTTGTCAAGTTGTAGTTTAATATTTCTGGCAATTTAAAAGATATTGCGCTTTTTAATTTTTTTTCTAAAAGTATTTGAGCGTCAAAACTGTCTAACAAACTCATCCAAACTATTAACAAAATGAAGGGAATTGCCAAATTTGGTTTCGATTGGTGAAGTATTTTTTAAGTTATAGGTTGTATATATATATATATATATATATATATATATATATATATATATATATATATATATATATATATATATATATATATATATATATAAACTTTTTAACTGACCTTACATTTGAGTTCTATGGGCCCTAATTCGCGCTCGTTTAAAGAAAATTTCCAAAAATCTCACCCTCGATACCTCTCTATTAGTGAATTTTCTTAATGAAAATTCACTAAAATGCATTAACAAAGAATAGAGAAAGCCTAGGTGGTCCAGGGGTAAGAACGTGGGCCTCTCAACCGAAGCGTACTGAGTTAGATTTCCAGGGTTCCCCTTTTACTTTTTCAGTATATACTGTAAAATTAACATCAACCAAGGTTGTGGCCTTGTATTTGAACAAGTTGAAGGTCTGCACGTCCCGCCCTTCGGAGGAGGCGTAAAGACGCTGGTCTCGTGTCCATACGATGTTGGACATGTTAAAGATCCCTACCCTCCTTACACAAAAGCAGGGGTTCGACAAACTTTCCAGGATAGTGCGGTGAAACTGCTCCCTGGCGTTGGTGATTGGCGATAGTCGCGAAAATAGACCGACGTTAAAGTACAAGTAAATGGAAAACCTTGTAATCTATGGTATTTTTGAAAAGCCACGTTGATGCTGATCACTGGTACCATATTGTTTGGGGTTATTTTCAACCATTCTCCAACTACAGGGAATTAAATGTAAAGAAAGTGGTCTACTTCAGACTTTGTATCCCTCGACATGTTTGAGATATTAATATCGGGTTTTATTAATATACATATATATATATATATATATATATATATATATATATATATATATATATATATATATATATATATATATATATATATATATATATATATATATATATATATATATATATATATATATATATATATATATATATATATATATATATATATATATATATATATATATATATATATATTTTTTCTGGTGTACTATACGCCATAGAAATTTTGGCAGACATTTTTGAAACACCTGATATATATATATATATATATATATATATATATATATATATATATATATATATATATATATATATATATATATATATATATATATATATATATATATATATATATATATGAAGATATAAATATTGAAATTGACCCCGGATATGGGTTCAAGGGGTCCTAGTTGGCGCTCATTTGAAGACATTTTTTTACTAAAATTCACCAAACATATATATATATATATATATATATATATATATATATATATATATATATATATATATATATATATATATATATATATATATATATATATATATATATATATATATATATATATCACGCCGATAACTAAAAAATAATGGACCTATTTTGAGATAAAATTTGGCAGGTACCTTCCTTTTGTTAATGGCGTGGATGTTAGCAGGAAAATCTAATTAGGTTTTCCGGGAAAATTTTAGGTTTTATTTCGTAAAAAATTTTTGTCTTCGAAAATAAAAAAGTCTGGACGCAGCAAGTGCGTTATGATAGTGAATTTTCACAATAATGTTTTTAATAGCAAATATGTGTGTTTTTTTAAGAAAGCAGGCATCAAATTTGGTTACCAGTATAACCTATATAATAAAAACAATGTGCCATGTTTCATCAAAATAACTTTTTTGTTTGAAAACGTACAAAAATTTCCGAAAGTAAACTTAAAGTGTTTCCGAAAAAACACGTTTCTTGGTCAACCTTATAGGTTAATAGCAAATTCAGCTTTTCAGCATTTAATCAAAATTCGCTACCATAACGCACTCGCTCCGTCCAGAATTTCTTTTCTTACAAACATGCATTATATTTCGATGGAAAATGCAAAAATGCAATAACATAAGGCGTGTACGACTAAACAAAAAAAAGAAAATTTGTATCACCAACGACTTATGAGCCACCCTGTGATTGTAGAAATAATTGTTTAAGATGTAGCTCAAGACACCCTATAATTAATGTATACAATTTTTTTTAAATATATCTTGTATAATAATATATATATATATATATATATATATATATATATATATATATATATATATATATATATATATATATATATATATATATATATATATATTGAGCTTTATTACTTTTTTACGAAAATTCGACAAAAATTTTATACCATTAAACGATAAACTCTATAGCTAAGACTACTGCCAAGCATCAGAGAAAGGGTCTATTTTAAATGAATTTTCTGGAAATATTTTAGTAAAATGAAGGACAATGACGGTTGAAACTAAGACTTCGGGGATTGTAAAACATTCTTCTTGAGACATTTTCTTTCCATAGCCCGTCTTAGATTCAAGTTTTGTGCTTAAATGTTGCCACTTTTAACGTTTTAAATCGCGACTTTGGTGTTTTGAGGAAAACCCTAATTTATTTTTCTTTAAATGCCTATAATTTTTTGTCTTTTGACCTACAGAACTAGATTTTCGTAGGTAATTTACCTCTAATGGTATAAACCCGCGTACCAAATTTGGTTGACCTTACTTTGTTATTTATTTTGACCTACAGAGCTAGATTTTGGTAGGTAATTTACTTATAATGATATAAACCCGCGTACCAAATTTGGTTGACCTTAGTTTGTTATTTCCGGAGATATACATTTTTTTCGAAAGAAAACACAACATTTTCCGGGAAAACCTCAGCCGATTTTCTTGGCTAACGAAGTTATCCAAGCCACTTGCAAAAGGGAGGTATTCACCAAATCTAGTCAAAATCGGCCCATTACTTTTTGAGCTTTCGGTGTGATAGAAACTGTATACAACCAACAGTCTCTATTTTTTAACACTGTGTTATTTGGAGCTGGCGTGTCAACATCCTACTTTGGTTCCGCAACTAGGTGGCGGCACGTTGCTTCGTGTCTTACCACTCACTTAGTGTTGGAAGGCCGGGTACCATAGCCGTATTACTTTATAGATTTATTTTCGCTACAATTAGTATGCCGTACTGACGAGTTCTAATTAGAGCGAAACAGATCTACGGTTCTAATTGTTGTGAGAATGCATCTAGCCTTACCAAATTTTAAGATGATATCTCAATTCGTTCGAGACTTATCGCACCTACTAACAGACAGACGTACTAGCCGAACGACCGACAAAGAAATTTTCGTCTTAGAATTAATTTTTCTATATGGTTTGAGACTTTTTACGCCGTTTTAGCAAAAAAAAAACTTCGAAATTTCTGTCACTGATATTCCACCCCCACACATTCAACGCCTAATTTAATTTCAGCACAAAATACTAGATGTTTGATGAAATTGAAAGTTTTCGAATAAACAAACCCTAAAGCGTTATATTACTGGAGTTTTAACGAAAAAAGGTCAATTTTTACCAAATCACCCCCCATTCATCCTCTACCTCCTAAAGTGACTTTACCCAAAAACAATACGAACCGTTCGTTTGTCGGGTGCTAACTGTATACAAAGTTTAAAGACGATATCTCAATTCGTTCTAAAGTTATCGTAGCTACAAACAGACACACAGACACGACGCTTAAGCGAAAAAAAAAATCTCGGGACGCAGCAAGTGCGTTATGGTAGTGAATTTTCATAAAAATGTTTTTATTGCTAATATGTGTGTTTTCTTTTTAAGAAAGCAGACATCAATTTTGGTTACCAGTATAACCTATATAGAAAAAGCAGGCATCAAATTTGATTGACAGTATAACCTATATAGTAAAAACAATGTGCCATGTTTCATCAAAATAACTTGATTGTTTGAAAACGTACAGAAATTTCCAAAAGTAAACCAAAAGTGTTACTGAAAAAATCCGTTTCCTGGTCAACCTTATAGGTTAATAGCAAATTGAGCTTTTCAAATATGAAGCATTTAATCAAAATTCGCAACCACAACGCACTTGCTGCCTCCAGAATTTCTTAACTTACAAACATGCATTATATTTCGATGGAAAATGCAAAAAAATAAGGCGTTTTCGACAAAAAAAAATTATTTGTATCACCAACGACTTATGGGCCACCCTGTGATTGTCGCAATAATTTTTTAAGATGTAGCTCAAAACACCGTATAATTAATGTATACAATATTTTTTCATATCTTGTATAATAACGAATATATTGAGCTTTATTGATTTTTTACGAAAATTCGACAAAAATTATATACCATTAAACGATAAACTCTATAGCTAAGGCTACTGCCAAGCATCAGAGAAAGGGTCTATTAGAAATGAATTTTCTGGAAATATTTTAGTAAAATGAAGGACAATGACGGTTGAAACTAAGAGTTCGGTGTATGTAAAACATTCTTCTTGACACATTTTCTTTCCATAGCCTGTATTAGATTCAAGTTATTGCCTAAATGTTGCGAATTTTGACGTTTTCAATTGTCACTTTGACGTTTTGAGGAAACCCCCAATTTTTTTTTAAATGCCCATAACTTTTTTGTCTTTTGACCTACAGAGCTAAATTTTGGTAGGTCGCACACCTATAACGATATAAACCAGCTTACCAAATTTAATTGTCCTTACTTTGTTAATTTTGGAGATATAAATATTTTGCGAAATAAAACACAAATTTTTCCGGGAAAACCTCGGCAGATTTTCCTGGCTAACAAAATTTTTCAAGCAACTTGCGAAAGGAATGTACTCACCAATTTTGACGTTTAAAATCGCAATTTTGACGTTTTGAGGAAAATCCAAATTTATTTTTCTTTGAATGCCTGTAACTTTTTTATCCTTTAACCTACGGAGCTAAATTTTGGTATGTAGCTTGCCTATAATGAAATAAATCCGCATATGAAATTTGGTTGCCCTTACTTTGTTAATTCCGGAGATATAAATTTTTTTCGAAAGAAAACACAAAATTTTTCGGGAAAACCTGGACCGATTTTCCTGGCTAACGAACTTGTCCAAGCCATTTGCAAAAGGAATTTATTCACCAAATTTAATCAAAATCGGCTTATTATTTTTTGAGTTATCGGTGTGATACATACATATATATATAAATATATATATATATATAAACATATAAAAATTTAAACCGACCCCGGATATGTGTTCTGGGGGGCCTAATTAGCGCTCATTTGAAAAAATTTTTTCAAAATTCAAAAGTCGGGATCTCCTCATTAGTGAATTTTTTTTAAGAAAATTCACTAATATTAAATTTTTGTCGCTGTTGCCATACTTCGACACATATTGACGATGTGGAAGTAATTAACACTGTTTATAGGTACCCAATTAAAGTGAAATAAAAATAAGTTACCGGTATTTACAAACGAGTAATATTTTCCTTACAATTTTTTTCACACATTTAAATGACTACTTAAAAAAACAAAAAAAAACTATTTTATAACTTACACTGAATTCCAAGAAAATTGTAACTGATATGTTTGACTCTGAGGCTGAAGTTCACTTGAGGGAGATTATTCAACCTTGCTAGATTACTAACACTGAAACTACCATTAAAAACTGTATTATTATAAGAAAAACTAGTGAAAATCACTGGTGATGTGCACTCCTTGAGCGGAAGAAGAAAACTGTAAAGAAACAGAACTCATACTCAGAACCTTGACCCATTCATCATCTACCTCCTAAAGTGACTTTACCCAAAAACAATCCGAACCGTGCGTTTGTCGGGTGCTAACTGTATACAAAGTTTAAAGACGATATCTCAATTCGTTCTAAAGTTATTGTAGCTACAAACAGACACACAGACACGACGTTTAAGCGAAAAAAAATTAAATTGTTGTCGCCGTTGCCATACTTCCATACGTATTGACGATGTGGAAGTAATTTAATACTGTTTATAGGTACCCATTTAAAGTGAAATAAAAATAAGTTACCGGTATTTACAAACGAGTAATATTTTCCTTACAATTTTTTTCACACATTTAAATGACTACTTAAAAAAACAAAAAAAAACTATTTTATAACTTACACTGAATTCCAAGAAAATTGTAACTGATATGTTTGACTCTGAGGCTGAAGTTCACTTGAGGGAGATTATTCAACCTTGCTAGATTACTAACACTGAAACTACCATTAAAAACTGTATTATTATAAGAAAAACTAGTGAAAATCACTAGTGATGTGCACTCCTTGAGCGGAAGAAGAAAACTGTAAAGAAACAGAACTCATACTCAGAACCTTGACCCATTCATCATCTACCTCCTAAAGTGACTTTACCCAAAAACAATCCGAACCGTGCGTTTGTCGGGTGCTAACTGTATACAAAGTTTAAAGACGATATCTCAATTCGTTCTAAAGTTATTGTAGCTACAAACAGACACACAGACACGACGTTTAAGCGAAAAAAAATTAAATTGTTGTCGCCGTTGCCATACTTCCATACGTATTGACGATGTGGAAGTAATTTAATACTGTTTATAGGTACCCATTTAAAGTGAAATAAAAATAAGTTACCGGTATTTACAAACGAGTAATATTTTCCTTACAATTTTTTTTCACACATTTAAATGACTACTTAAAAAAAACAAAAAAAACTATTTTATAACTTACACTGAATTCCAAGAAAATTGTAACTTATATGTTTGACTCTGAGGCTGTAGTTCACTTGAGGGAGATTATTCAACCTTGCTAGATTACTAACACTGAAACTACCATTAAAAACTGTATTATTATAAGAAAACTAGTGAAAATCACTAGTGATGTGCACTCCTTGAGCGGAAGAAGAAAACTGTAAAGAAACAGAATTCATACTCAGAACCTTGACCCATTCATCATCTACCTCCTAAAGTGATTTTACCCAAAAACAATCCGAACCGTGCGTTTGTCTGGTGCTAACTGTATACAAAGTTTAAAGACGATATGTCAATTCGTTCTAAAGTTATCGTAGCTACAAACAGACCGACAGACACGACGTTTAAGCGAAAAAAAATATTAAATTTTTGTCGCTGTTGCCATACTTCCATACGTATTGACGATGTGGAAGTAATTTAACACTGTTTATAGGTACCCACTTAAAGTGAAATAAAAATAAGTTACAGGTATTTACAAACGGGTAATATTTTCCTTACAATTTTTTTTTCACACATTTAAATGACTACTTAAAAAAAACTATGCAAAGAACTTACACTGAATTCCAAGAAAATTGTAACTGATATGTTGGACTCTGGGGCTGTAGTTCACTTGAGGGAGATTATTCAACCTTGCTAGATTACTAACACTGAAACTACCATTAGAAACAGTATTATTATAAGAAAAACTAGTGAAAATCACTGGTGATGTGCACTCCTTGAGCGGAAGAAGAAAACTGTAAAGAAACAGAACTCATACCTTGAGCTTAAAGCCTTTTTATACCTGGATCGTTTTGACCTGCACCTAAGACGTAACGGTACTGGTTCTGGAATTAGGAAGGCGGATCATTATGCACTGTCCCTGACCTACACAGTGTCTCCAAGATATGGATGCCCAGTATGGGGATCTCGGGAACGGTCTGTTTTCGAGTTATCTTGGAAAAAGTTAGTTTATAGTGAACTTTCATAAAGAAAATTTCGCTTTTAGTGGGGTAACGCCTTACAAATTTTCAAAAGATTTATTCAAATAAGCGCGTATCGTAAGGGCCATATCCCAGGCCAGTTTAAGACTATATATATATATATATATATATATATATATATATATATATATATATATATATATATATATATATATATATATATTTGCAACATGGCTTCCGAAGCTTCTACGCCACCTAGAGACTGCTGGTTTCTTGCATTATACTGGAAAATTCTTTCCGGAGGCTAAGTTTGTTGACCAATTGAGAGAGTCATATTTTTTATGGAAGATTGATAATTTTCTTCTCGAAAATGCCATATCTTGAAACTCGTCCATTTCTTTTTAAGAAATCATAGTAATATTTTTCATGGAATATTGCAAATTTTCTCCTCAAAAATTCCACATCTTTAAAATTCGTCCATTTCCTTTTAAGAAATGTAATAATATATTGACATCAAACTACACAGATACAATGACCCAAAATTTATTTTAGTTGAAAATATGTAAGCTTTTCCGTAATTAAATTTAACATAATTTATAGAAGGCCGAGAAATATACTCCGGTGTTAAAAAAGGTAGTATAAAGTTTAATAAAGTAAACAAAGATGGATATATTACATTATTAATTACATTAATTTTCCGGGGTATGAGCTCCTTACTTCCTTTAGATTGCATGGAGGTGTGTGCGCATACGTTCGTAGCAATCTACCCTGCACCAGACTCCCCAATTTAGAAGCTGGAAGAAAACACATACTATGGATAAAACTCTCTCTCTCTCTCTCTCAGGGCTGCAACTAAATTCATCTGTTGCATTTACCGGTCACCTTCTGACAACAACTTTGTCCAGCTCTTCGACTATCTTTCTGAAAAAACCGACAATCTGGTTTCTGAATATCCTTCCTCCGAGGTCACTATTCTTGGTGACTTCAATGTCCTTAATAAGGAATAGCTAGGATCTTCAAAAAATTAGGTTTCCTCTTCCGGGCTCGCAAATACTTTTCAGCAGCTAATCTCTATACCTTATATACTTCACAAATAAGACCAAACCTCGAATACTGCTCCCACAATTGGGGTGCCGCTGCCGCTTCTACACTCGCTATCCTGGACTCCATTCAGAAGAGAGCTATACGTCTCATCGGTGACCATACGCTCACCCAAAGGTTGCCATCCTTTGCCCACCGACGTGCCGTTGGTGACCTATTTCTTTTTTATAGATATCTGCACGGGAACTGCTCAGAGGAGTTTTCTTTCATAGTTCCTCCACCTGCTGCCCCCACCAGATCTACCAGGGGAACAGAGTGAATGCACCCTTTTACTGTCCAGATCACCAGACATAGAACATCTTGTTATGCCCGCTCTTTTGTCCCGGGGACTTCCAAGTTGTGGAATTCCTTGCCGGCACATGTTTTTCCTTCTCCTCCGAACCTCCAAACCTTCAAATCCAGAATTAACAAGTTGCCTCTTTCCTCCTTGTCGACGCCTACGGTACGATAGTATTTAGGCTGTAAGCCCTCGTGGTGTGTTGTTGAAATATCAAATATAATATATTTTTAGTAGTTTCTAATCAACAGAAGGTCACACAATTTGATTGACATATTGAATTGATAGATGGAAAAAAATCAGATGCTTTCAATTAAATTGTTTATGAAAATGAGCTACTTAAATTTAACATTTTATATGCGCAGAAAGGGATAGCATTGGAAGGTTATTCATCAGCCGCAATTTTAAGATAACATAAATATAACATAAATGAGTTTAAACAGGTCCAGGTAAGTTGCATTGCGTATTGCAAAAGATACGAAAATTCGCTACTATAACGCACTTGCTGCGTTCCGACTTTTTATTCTTTTACGGTTACCATACATTTGAAATGCGACGTTTCATTTTTAGCAACTTTTTTAAATACGAGCTACGATGCATATAGTAATAAACAGCTTTATATATGCAACAGGTGCATAATTGAATGTATTAAGGCTTTTAATAAATTTTTAATAACAAAATATACCATAAAGCACGTTTGCTCTCTGAATGTTTTTTTAAGAAGGCGAGCAATGAAGTAACCATAGACCAACCATTTAGTGATGATTCGTATTATAATATAATTCGTATTAAAATAGAAAAGACAGCTAAACTTTATTATATAAACTAGCGAGCGAAGACAACTACTCCCGTGACTCATACCACGACGGGCAATGCGTTACGTCACTCGCTAGCCAAGATCACTTCAGACCTGTGAGTACTTGCGGTAAGATGTAAAGCAGGAGACACAGACCGGTTTCGTCCTTCTTAGGACTCGTCAATATGCCATAACTGCGCTAAAACAAGTCGGCCTTAAGGCAGGCATTGTATGTATGTAAATAGCACATCTTGTATATTTTTCAATGTTTAGATTGTCCCGTTCATCTTGAACCACTTTCATGTGACATGTCCTATACCTAGCTTTACTTGTTACCGAGTTATGGTTACATTTTAAGAACACTCTATTCTTGTTGAAAACTATGGAAACGTTAAAATTGAATAAGATACCTAATATGCAAAGTTTGCTATGAAAAATGAAAAACTGATTTTTTATTGTTGACATTAGCTGTCACCAGTATTCTAGTTGCATATTGGTAAATTATTTTCGGTCCTCTTTGAGGAAAATCATCATGAATTCATTGTTAAAATGAATCATCTAATTTTACTGATATTGGGTTATGATGACAGACAGACATTATTTCGCGAAACTTGCAGTGTTTTTAACGAGTATCCGAACAGAACTCCAAACGCAGTGAGTACAGTTAGCAAGATTTTGAAGAAATGTAATGAACATGGAATGGTGAGAAATCTCCAGAAAACAGGAGGTCCTAATATTGCCACAAATGATATTAAATTTTCTGGAATATGATGCAGATGATACAAGAGAACAAATTTTATTGAGAAAAATTATGTTTTCTGACGAAGTGTCATTCAGTTTGAATGGCAATATAAATAGCCATAACCGCATATATTGGGCTCAGAAAAATCCACACTTGATGCGCGAACATAATACCCAGCATCTGCAAAAATTAAACGTCTGGGCTGGGATAATTGATAATAAAACTGTTGATCCATTCTTCATTAACGGAAATTTGAGTGGAAGAATTTACTAAGAGATACTGTTACTCCTGCACTAACGCAATATTCCATTAACCAGGTACGCTACACTACTTTTCATCATCATACCTTTACCCCATTTATCTGATAGTCTCGCAATCGTACATTTTAAGGCAATCAATTAGATTGCTTATAGGTGACGAAAACCACCTAAGTAATGAAATTTGACTTCAGCAATACGGTGCTCCACCTCATTGTGATGGCCTACTTAGGCAATATTGGAACATAATTTTTCCAGAGAGATGGATTGGGCGACGAGAATTTATAGAATTGCCAGGTAATCGCCGGATTTAAATCCATTAGATTTATTTGAACATCTGAAAAATGCTGTCTACAAAACTAAACCTCAAAATTTTGATCAGAGGATCATAATTGAGGTCAGAAGAATTGAAGGAGCTGGCATACTTCAAAACGTATTACATAGTTTCGAAAATAGATTAGGGTATTGCCAAAAAGTAGGTGATCAGCATTTTGAGGGCTTGTTATGAGTTTAATTTTTGTTTTTCCTTTATTGTATTAAAAACATTTGAACTAGCCATTATTTTATTTCCTCTACTTGCCAGTGATATTTAACTATAGCTCGGTAACTAGTAGGGTTAGGTATAGGATATGTCACAGTTGTTCAGAATGAACGGGACAATCTAAAAATTGGGAAATATATAGGGTGTGCTATTTAAACTAAAAAAGTTGGTATAATTCCCTAGAAAATTAGAAACGTGGCAACAATGCGAATATCAAATATGAATTTAACACGTGGAGAACCATACTAATACCAAATTTTGAGTAGAATCGTACGAGCGGTTCAAGATATATCTATGTGTTTCCTTTTGGACCTCACTGTATAAGTATAGGTATATATATATATATATATATATATATATATATATATATATATATATATATATATTATCTGATTAATAATATTAATTGCAAAGTGTAGATTATTTCTATCAAAAGTCGCGATCTCCTCATTAGTGAATTTTCGCAGAAAAATAAAAGAAGTTGTATAAGTGGGACGCTAAGTATAGAACGCTCTGTATAAGTTATTGAAAATATATTATCCACGCTTTCCCTAGAACTAAGCTTCTCCAGTCTCTTCACTAAGGTGGCATCATTGACCTTATTTAATAGCAGAGATATGTCTCAGTAAACATAATACTGAGATTTTGTAAATTTTTGAAACAACCGAAATAACTTGAAAACGTCGTATTTTTTATGCCTTCGCAAAATTTGGTCTAGAATTCGATGCGGAATCTTAAAATGTAATATTATATAGGTACGTAGGCTATTTCTTTTAATAAATAACGAAGTACCATGTACATCAAAGTGATTTCAATTGATCCCACAATATGGCCAAACCAAAATTTTCTCGTTTGAATTCGGACCAGAAGCTCATAAGTCAGTAGTTATAATAAAGTCAGAAGAAAGACTTCAGTATTCAGTGATTTGTTTTCGCTTTTGACATGCTTCATGTTCATATAGGTTACCTACTAAACTACACGCATCTTATCTTCTTCCAAAAGCGCCATAACTATTTCCAAAACGTGATATCTTTTTACCTGCTTCCATTCCGCTAGATTCTTTAATTCGTTTCACAGTCCCTGTGTCTACTATTTTTTGACCTGCATCTCAGAGATAACCCATGATATAATGACTTAGAAGAGATATGATATTGCGCATATGCCCCGCCCCCTCCTATGACGTCATGTGGTGAGTAACGTTATAGAAGTCCAACTACATACTTAAAACAAAGTCATTCGCAATCAAAAAGTTTATATACGTCAGTTTAATGCGATTGAAGTTACGCCTATATTGTATTTTTCAGATAATATAGATCACAGCACTAAATTTAATCTTTTTCATTTTTATTACTTCCAACTGTATGCACTTAAATATTAGTAAAATACATAATTTGTTAAAAGGTTGTGATGAAACGTCAAACCCCACTGCACGACAGCATATTATTGTTGCATTGGACTCACCACTTGACGCCATGCGCGTGACAGGCCTAAAAATAGGTAGTCTGAATATCATATCTCTCGGTATTTGTATCATGGAGATAACCTATAATCATTTCGGAATTACTCAGCCATTATGGATTAGGCGCCATAACGGTAGTTTTCAGAGAAGATAAAAGGCTTAGGTATAAAGGGGAGTGGAATCAGGTAGAGAGATAACAAATGTCACAAGTAATAACAGTCTATAATGGCTTGATACGAGGGTGTAGCATTATGCTCTGACCCTAATCTATTTATAGGTGCTTGCTCTATGTTATTTTATTCATAATCTAACATTAAAATGTTAGGTTATATATTGATATTTCTGTCAATTGATTTCTAAGTCAGATAGTAGTAACGAATCTACACGAGCTTACCCCTCTATACAGGATGTTCCTTAATGATGTGTATGGATTCCTCAGGTCATTTCATGAGTCCGTTTTTTCATGGAAAACTACAAATTTCCTTTTCGAAAATATTATATATCTCTAAAACTGCTCAATTTATTTTTACGAAATTTAACTCATGTATGTTGCCATTAAACCACAAATTCAGTGTGCTAAGATTCGGTTTAATTGAATAATTGTAATCCAGGGTTTTCCGGAATTAAATTTAACATGATTTGGAAAGGGCCGCGAAATATATTCCCTGTTGTTAGAAAAGGTTATATAAAGTTAAATAGAGTAAACAAAGACGGATATATTATATACATTCGGTAGGTTCTAATTAACAGAATGTTACAAAATTTTATTGACATATTAAATTAATAGATAGAAAAAAATTATGTTTTTAAGTGAATTTAACATAAATGAGTTTAAACAGGTCCAGGTAAGTTGCATTGTGTATTGTAAAACTTACGAAAATTCGCTACTATAACGCACTTGCTGCGTCCCGACTTGTTATTCTTTTACGGTTACCATACATTTGAAATGCGACGTTTCATTTTCCAGTAATCATCATCAACTTAATTTTTAAATACGAACTGTGACTCTTATTATATTAAACAACTCCAAATATGCAACAGGTACATAGTTTAATGCTTTTAATCAATTTTCAACAACAAAAAATGCTAAAAAAATTAATCGAACTATTTTTTAAATAACGTATTTTAAGTTTTTTTTTAAGATTCTATGAGCTCTTGGTTTCAAATTCCGTCACTCGTCAAAATTGTGTCTTAAATTCGTTTTGAGGTATTATAGTTGCGGTCTCGGTAAATTCCTCACTGTCGCCTTGTATTATAAAAAAAAGTTCGGGACGCAGCAAGTGGGTTATGGTAGTGAATTCACTAATTACAAAGGTGTTTCAATGAAATTTTGTGGATGTATTTCCTTAGCAAGGACCTTACTACATAACAAAATTCAACTTTCTAAGTTTATAGAAAATTGAGTTATTCAAATTTGAAGCATTTAATAAAATTCACTACCATAACGCACTTGCTGCGTCCTGGACTTTTTTTATAATACAAGGCGACAGTGAGGAATTTACCGAGACCGCAACTATTCTACCTCAAAACGAATTTAGGAAACAATTGTGACGAGTGACGGAATTTGAAACCAAGAGCTCATAGAATCTTAAAAAAACAACTTAAAATACGTTATTTAAAAAATAGTTCGATTAATTTTTTTATCATTTGTTGTTGTTGAAAATTGATAAAAAGCATTAAATTATCTACCTGTTGCATATTTGGAGTAGTTTACTATAATAAGAGTCAGAGTTCGTATTTTAAAAAATAAGTTGATGATGATTACTGGGCATCTAAAAAGATATTTAGTTTAAGTTATCTATTAGCTTCTATTTATAAGTATGTATAATTTATTTTTTGAAATTAAACACATCTACCTTTATGATGTATTACCTATTCAATTTTTGATTAAATATCGTCCAATTCGTCCTAAGGTTGATTCAGTGTACACTTATGTTTACAACATTACAACAGAACACTTTAAAAAATAAAATAGTCTTTAAGATTGTGGCGGTGGTTCCGACCGCAGTGTTTTCGTCAACACTACCCTATGTTTCTCTTGACAGCTAAACGTTGCGTTACGTTACTCGACAGCAAGCTGTCAAGAACTACTATATAAGAGACACCAGGGATCTCTCTCTCTCTCCTCGCTACTAACCGACACAGTGAAGATACGTCTCTCCACGCTCGGTCAGTTATCTGTTATGTACTGCCTGTGATTGTTTTATAGTTAAATGTATCATATAGTTTATTCAGTTGGTGAAATAATAAAGTATATTAAATGTTTACGTATGGATTTAATATCAACAAGTGCAATTAACATCCATATTGGTGACCCCGTGCCGCAAGCCGAAGATGCCCAGTCTGATGTTCCAGCCGACGTCGCCTAACTTCCACGCACGTGCTCATGCCTACAGAAAACGAATATCTAAACAGGTCAGTCTTTTCTAATTTAAAAATTATCTGATTTTTTTCACAATGGCCGAAGATTCTTCAAGCAGCAATATCATGGCAAGGGTTGCAATAAAATTACCTCCTATATGGAGACGTAACGTGAAAATCTGGCAAATGCAGTTTGACGCCCAGTTTGATATATCGCAGATCAGTTCTGAAAAGACAAAATTCAGTCATGTACTCGCTATACTCGATCCTGATGTCGCAGAGTCAATTTCAGATTTCTTAACCCAACCATTATCATCAACCCCCTATTCAGATCTAATGAAACGTCTTTTATTAGAATTTTAAGGGTCCGATAGTCGCAAACTAAATAAACTTTTAACAGAATTAGAATTAGGCGACAGAAAACCATCGCAACTTTTACGCGAAATGAAGTTTTTAGCCGGTAGTCAAATTGGAGAAAAGTTCCTTAAAATTTTATTTCTACAACGTTTACCAGTCAACGTTCGTTCAATTTTGGCTTTGAGCAACGATTCTCTAGAAAATTTGTCGGTTACAGCAGACAAAATCGTGGAAATTTCCGGAGATAAATACAACGTGGCTGAAATTCAGTCACGCGAGCCCGACAAGCTAGCCAAGTTAGAAGCGCAATTAGAGAAGCTAACAGCATCAGTCAACGAATTGCGAACGCGTTCCCGATCTACCTCCCGAGAAAGACCCAAGCTTTCACGAAATTCCATAACCGCAAATTCCTCAACCTCCACGTGTTGGTATCATGAACGATTTGGCAACAAGGCCAAACGTTGCATCCAACCTTGCACTTTTAAAGCAAAACATGTGTCGGAAAACTAATAAGGCACTCCCTCCACGCGGCAGGAGACGAGAGCCACCTAACACGCCGCCTCTTTATTTTTGATAGACGCTCCAATATGAAATTTATAATCGACTCTGGAGCGGATATTTCAGTTATTCCACCCACTCACGACCAACGGAAATTTCAATCGAAACGTACCTTGTATGCTGCAAACGGGACCCCTATTCATACCTATGGCGAACAATTATTAGATTTGGATCTAGGTTTACGCCGTAGGTTCTGCTGGCCCTTCACACTTGCCGATATCAAGCAACCAATTATAGGCGCTGATTTTCTAGCAGAGTTTGCTTTACTTGTGGATATGAAACATAGACGTTTAATCGATACAAAGACAAACCTCTCTAAGGCCGGTGCTAACCCACCACCAGGATTTAATTCTAAAATTCATCTCGTAGACCCGACACACCAGTACTTCAAATTGCTACAACAATTTCCTGACCTTTTTAAGGAAACTTCTTCTAGCAACCTTCCAGAGGTTGAGTTCTTCCATACTATAAGTACGGAAGGACCACCTGTCACTGCAAAAGCTAGAAGATTGCCCCCGGAAAAGCTAGCTCAAGCAAAGCTAGAATTCCAGCACATGATGGACTTGGGAATTTGTAGACCCTCCAAAAGTCCATGGTCAAGCCCCCTCCACATGGTGCAAAAAAAAGGATGGCTCATGGAGACCATGTGGGGATTACCGAGCACTAAACGCTAAAACAATCCCAGACAAATATCCCATTCCAAATTTGCAGGATTTTAATGCCCAGTTAGAAGGCAAAAGTATTTTTTCAAAATTAGATATCATTTGCGCTTTCCATCACATCCCAGTAGCACCTCAAGATATTCCCAAAACAGCAGTCATAACTCCATTTGGGTTATTCGAATTTGTTAAAACCCCATTTGGCCTTCGTAATTCAGCACAAACATTTCAAAGGTATTTACATTCAATTTTAAGACATCTTGACTTTGCCTACTCCTATCTTGACGATATTCTCGTTGCATCAGCCTCTGAAAAAGAACATCAAGAGCATCTAGCAAAACTTTTTCAGACACTTCAAGACAACGGCATCCGTATCAATTCATCTAAATGTGAATTCGGAGTGGCCGAAATTTCATTTTTAGGTTTTCGTGTAAATAAATCTGGATTATTTCCACTTCCTGAACGCATCAAAGCTATTACCGACCTACCTCTTCCCGATACCATTGAAAAACTCAGAAGATTTCTAGGTCTCATAAATTTCTACCGTCGTTCTCTTCCACGTGCTGCGGAAATTCAGCAACCACTATTCGACCTCTGCCAGAATCCCAAAAAACGCGACAAACGTAAAATCGAGTGGACTTCTCAGACTCGAGAAGCATTCGAACGTTTGAAAGAGGCACTAAAAAACGCTACACTAATAGCTCATCCGTCTTCTTCGCTACCACTGATTCTCCATGTCGATGCTTCTGATTATGCCGTAGGCGCTTCCCTCCAACAACTACGTGATCAAACACTAGAACCCCTAGGTTTCTACTCTAAAAAGCTTACTTCAGCCCAAAAATCTTACAGCACCTACGATCGCGAACTTCTAGCTGCTTATCAGGCAGTTAAATACTTTAGATATACCCTAGAAGGTCGCCATTTCACCATTTATACGGACCACAAACCTTTGACATACGCTTTTGAACAACGCGTCGATAAAGCATCTCCAAGGCAACTACGACATTTAGACTTCCTAGGTCAATTTACCACAGACATTCGTTACATACCAGGTCCTACAAACATTCCCGCAGACTATTGTTCTCGCATTGAAACAATTTCACTTTCTTCCACTGTGTCACTTCAAGAAATTGCGCAAGCTCAGTCATCTTGTGAGGAACTCAAACACCTTCTGCAGTCTAAATCTTCCTCATACAAATTTCAAAACATGCCTCTTGACAACGGAATGAATCTTATTTGCGATTCTTCTTCAAAGAAACTTCGCCCATTCATTCCGCTCAAATTTCGCCGAAAGATTTTCGATTCTATCCACAATTTATCTCACCCAGGCATATCAGCTTCAGTCGATCTGGTCCAGGATAGATTTTGTTGGCCCAAATTGAAACGCGATGTATCTCTTTGGTCTAAAACTTGCATTCCCTGCCAGAAAGTCAAGATATGGAGACACACTTCCAGTGTCATTGGACAATACACCCCAGCCATGAGAAGATTCTCGCATATAAATGTTGACATTGTGGGACCATTACCAGCATCACAAGGTCAACGCTATCTGTTAACAATAATAGACAGATTTTCTCGATGGCCCGAAGCAATTCCATTGTCAGATATTACAGCAGAAACAGTAGCGAACACTATTTTATCATGCTGGATCTCTCGTTTCGGTGTTCCGCAATACATCACCACAGACAGAGGTAAACAATTCGATTGCCACCTTTTCACACACCTCACTAAAACACTAGGTGCAGACCACATCAAGACCACAGCTTACCACCCAGCAGCAAATGGTGTAATCGAGAGATGGCATAGAGTTCTGAAACAGGCCTTGAAAGCTCATATGGACGAAAACTGGGTCGCTAAATTGCCAATTGTGTTACTAGGACTCAGATCGTACATAATTCCAGAATATCGCTCAACACCCGCTGAAATAGTCTACGGAGAATCAATCAAACTTCCCACCGACTTTTTCAACAGCACACAAGCTCATGATGTTCCACCACTTATATCTCAGCTGAAAGAAGACATAAGGAAACTTCGACCAGTACCTTTTAAACATCATACTGCAAAAAAGGTATTTGTCCATCCTAAGCTTATGGAAGCTCCTTTTGTTTTTGTTCGCATTGATATTCCGCGAAAAACCCTCGAACCAGTTTATGACGGCCCCTTTGAAGTGTTATCCCGAACTGACAAAGTCTTCAAAATCAAGAAATCACACGGAGAAGAGACAATTTCTGTTGATCGTCTTAAACCCGCATACATTCTTTGTGATAACGAACAGACAACTTTCCAGCCTCAGAAACATCCTAGTGAAATTGAAAGTGACAGTGAAAGTCCAACACCTAGTGAAACTGAAAGTGACAGTGAAGTTCCCGTTCCCGTTCAAACTACACGCCATGGACGTAGAGTTCGATTTCCACGAAGATACTTGAACTAATAGCGTTGCCACTGAGAGGGGAGTATGTGGCGGTGGTTCCGACCGCAGTGTTTTCGTCAACACTACCCTATGTTTCTCTTGACAGCTAAACGTTGCGTTACGTTACTCGACAGCAAGCTGTCAAGAACTACTACATAAGAGACACCAGGGATCTCTCTCTCTCTCCTCGCTACTAACCGACACAGTGAAGATACGTCTCTCCACGCTCGGTCAGTTATCTGTTATGTACTGCCTGTGATTGTTTTATAGTTAAATGTATCATATAGTTTATTCAGTTGGTGAAATAATAAAGTATATTAAATGTTTACGTATGGATTTAATATCAACAAGTGCAATTAACATCCATAAAGATAATAGTTTCGATTTAACTGCTATTTCGTACAAAATAAACATTAAAATATGTCTGTAACTGATGGTTTTTTAAAAAATTTTAGCAAACACATTAAAAGTTACCTAAATTTCTAATAAATATTATTTAAAGCACCAAAGCCAAACTTAAACTTTTGGCATTTAAACTTCACATGACGTATTACCCTCCTCTCGTGTCTCGCAAGCACCTATAAATAGATCAGGGGCAGATCATAATGTTACACCCTCGTATCAAGCCATTATAGACTGTTGTTACTTGTGACATTTGTTATCTCTCTACTTGATTTCACTCCCCTTTATCTTATATAATGGGTGAGTAATTCCGAAATGATTATAAGTTACCTCTGAGGTGCAGGTAAAAAAATAGTACACAGCGGCTGTGAAACAAATTAAAGAATCTAGCGGAATGGAAGCATGTAAAAAGATATCACGTTTTGGAAATAGTTATGGCGCTTTTGGAAGAAGATAAACTACGTGTAGATTAGTAGGTAACCTATATGAACATGAAGCATGTCAAAAGCGAAAACAAATCACTGAATACTGAAGTCTTTCTTCTGACTTTATTATAACTACTGACTGTACCTATATAATATTAGAGTTTAAGATTCCGCATAGAATTCTAGACCAAATTTTGTTAAGGCATCAAAAATACGTTTTCAAGTTATTTCGGTTGTTTCAAAAATTTACAAAATCTTACTATTATGTTTTCTGAGACATATCTCCGCTATTAAACAAGGTCGAGGATTCCACCTTAGTGAAGAGACTGGAGAAGCTTAGTTCTAAGGAAAGCGTGGTTAATATATTTTCAATAACTTATACAGAGCGTTCTATACTTAGCGTTCCACTTATGCAACTTCTTTTATTTTTCTACGAAAATTCACTAATGAGGAGATCGCGACTTTTGAAAACATTTCTACAAATGAGCGCGAACTAGGCCCCCTTGAAGCCAGGGGTCTGGAGTCAGTTTCAGTTTTATATGTCTATACATATACAGGGATCAAAGATGTCAAAAAATAAATTATATACATTAATTAGAGGGCGTCTTGAGTTGCATCCTATAAAATTATTTTTGCCATCACAGGGTGGCCCCTAGGTCGTTGGTGATACATTTGATAACGACACACAGTATTACAAAGGCAGGTAATATGCAGTTTTAATTACAGGGATTTAAGACTCAACAGTGGGAACTGTTTGTATACCTTCCTAGAGGGCGCTGTTCGCAACTGCTTGGCAACTAACAAATAACTGGTAGTTCTAGTCTTTACTCACTTAGTTTATTCATCCCTCTGATGACGCTAACTTTGTTAGGGAAACGATCGTCAGGCCTAAAAACTGTATTGTGATGAATTGGGTTCTCCACGTTGTACTTGTCAGTGCTCATCACAGGTTCCAATCTTCACTCATTGATACATGTTTCTTTTAGTCAAATACTCCTTACATTCTTGCATTTTCCATTGAATTATAATGAATGTTTGTAAGAAAAAAATTGATATCGTTCACGTGAACGATAAAACATTTTTTCCCTACAAGTATGCATTATAATTCGATTGAAATGCAAAAATGTAATAATAAATAATATATAAGGGTATTCCATTCAAAAAAAGATACGTTAGTATCACAATCGACTTATGGGCAATCATGTGACTTTCAAAATTATTTTATAAGATGCAACTCAAGACACTATATAATTAACGTAAATAATTTTTTCTGGCGTCTTGTAAAATAACGGACAGTTTGAGCTTGACCGTGGAAATGCGCCACATATATAAACATATAAAAACTGAAATTGACCCCGAATGTGGGTTCTAGGGGGCCTAGTTTACGCTTAATTAAAGACTTAAAATTTCAAAAGTAGCGATCTCTTCAATAACAAACCCACTAAGTAACTTACAAATGCTTACTACAACGTTACATATTGCTGAAATGTTCTACCCCTGCGGCGCCCCCGGGCGGTCGGTAGGGGAACAAAGGAAGAAAATGGCGCAGTCGCGCCCGCAGTGACGAAAGCTGGACAGGCGGCCACTGACGCAGGTAGGACAATCAGGCTCTCCAGTGTCGGGGCCGCCGGGCTGGCCCAAGTCAGCTGGGCGCGCGTATGCGAAGCGCCCAAGGGCGGAAAAGGAAACACCACCGGAGCGGCGGGCCAAGAGTTAGCTGTGGGTGTACGCCAGCGGCTAATGTGTCCCCACTCTTGCGAGTGAGACGCTGCCGCGACCCCGACCTTTGGTGCGGGACCTGGCCCCTCGGGAACGGCCGATCCGGCGGGTAGGAGAGACATGCAAGTGGTCATCACCTCTAACCGGGGGGATGGTGTAGTCCTGGCGGAAGAGACCTATCCAATTAGGAGTTTGGTGGCGGGTATGTTGGGCACCATGTCGGCATCCGACGGAGCGCTGCATATCCGCTTCTGTAACTCGGGGATAGTTGATTCAAGGTGGTTCTTGGTGACCGCCGAGGATGGCGAGTCCCTGAGTTGGCTCCTCAAAGGCTGGTCCGGGGTAGCGCCGCAAGAGCTGGAAATGCCCCATGGCTGGTCCGGATCGGCTTTTGACTCAGGAGTCAAGAGGTGAACCTAGAGGAAGTGGTCAAGATGCTTACGTTCCAAAACCGCTCGCTCAATGTTGGGCAATGGCGGCACCTGGAGACGGCAGGAGGACGTGGGGCATGGCGCCTAGTCTTTCTGGTTAGGCCCGAGGTGGGTCGCGGGCAAGGGTGGCGGCTGTACTTCAAGTTGGTGACTCTGAATGTAATCAGAGTTCCGACATGCAGTGCGGTTGCCTCCTCCCGTCCCGCGGCGGGCACGCGGACGAGCACTGACCGGGAGGGGGCTCGACCGACGGCGCCGCGAGTTAACTTTCTTGTTAACACACTTGACTTTTTAAAAGAATTTATTGATTATAGTTACATAAAATACTTATGAATAATAATAAAAAATGATAAATATAAATTATGACAAGTTAAAAGAGACTCAAGCAATAACAATGTAGGAATGTCCGTCCGTGGTCTGGTAACTTCCATATATAGTCTCTGGTGGGGCGTGGACCGAGAGGCGGTTTCCACCTAAGTTGCAGTCTTGAAGGTGATCCTAGCAGGTGGCTGGTTGCTGATTTGAAGGTCTAGTTGTTTACCCATTTATGAATAGTCTATTCTTCTAATTGCGCTGCTTTTAATTAACCCATTCGTCAGCGACCTTGGGTGTTGAATCGGGATCTGTACTTTTTATATACATTGTATGAGTTGGCTATTGTTATCTCCTCCATCCTTTAGAGAACGAAGCCTATGGTTCGTTCCGAATAGTCATCGGGAATCCAGTAATTGGTTTGGAGTCAGCAGTTTTCGTTTTTGATTTCTGCCAGAAGTATCTTGAAGTTATGGTGATTATTGTTATTATTATCACAAGGTATAGTATAATTGTCCATACACTAGGGTGGTATATGGGCAAATCGATGGTTCCTGGAATTTTGCCATTGATGGATTGTAACTGGGATTTGATATTGTTCAAGTCGTGCAGTTGGACATTTTCTAATTTTAGTTCTGGTAATTTGTCTGGGAATATGGGTGCTTTATTTGTTACCAATTCGATGTTTGGGAGATTGAACGATTGTTGTGTTTCCGATGCCATTTGTACTGAACTAAATCTTTCGTTATTGATGATAAGTTGGCATTTGGGTTTCAAAGTCGCCAGTTTTGTTCCGCTGATTATTTTGGTTTCTTCATTTTCTTCGCAGCTAAGTTTGATTTTCGTTTCTTCGGGTGCCACTATTATGTATTGGGTATTGCCATATTTAGAGACTGTTGTTTTTGTTATTTTGACAAGTTCTTGCTTGCAATTGTTTATCGGTTTCTGGAAGTTGATCAGTTTAATTTCGCATGGGTTGTTTTCGTTAAGTGCTGTCGGGTTGTCATTTTCACAAAAGTATGTCTGGTCTTTTAGATTCCTACACTTTTCGTTTCTGTAAGCGTAGTGTTTGCTGCTAAGGATTAGGTACTTGGTTCTAGGGACAATCATTCTGAAGGTATACGGATTTTTAGGGACTGGTAATGCATACAATTGATAATAAATATAATCTGATTTGTCTACTAAGGGTATATCTATTTGGAATATAATTTTAAAATCAATTTGAACGGTTTTTATGTTAAATATTTTTTCATAATTTATTAATCTTGATTTTGAGATATGGTTTTCAATATTTTCTAATTCTTTTGATATAAATTTCGGTTTCAGTATTGACGTATGATACGTGTTCAATTTTGAAAAAGTAATTGCATTTTCTGTTGTTAATATCATGTTTAGTACATTATTTAACAAATAACTGATTTGAGTGAGTAATTCCAAATGTTTTACTCTATGAAAATTTGTTAGTTGGTCGCTTTTTAGACTATCTATTGTATATTCCAAATCGTTTATTCTCGCTACTATGGCTTCTTGGTTATGGTTCAGGTTGTCTATTGTTTTATTGAACTCTGTTATAGCATCTATCATTAGGGATGTCTGTGAACTAAAAAGTTGATGTACTTGATTTTGATCTTTCCTCAAAATTTCAAGAGCTTTATATATTCTGTCGCCGTCATCTGCATCTAAGTTCCCAGTTATTGATTTGAATATCGATCCTAGTCCGTTTATTATACCTCTTTTGTTTCTAATCGTTCTTGGAAATATTCGATAAAATGTGTCATCAATATTGCTGATGGTGAAATTGACTGTTAAAATAAAAATTTTATATTCTAACTTGTATTCTGCATTCATTACGCTTATTATGTTGTCAAAGTAAGTTTTTAGTCTGTTAAAGTCGTCGTATAGTTGTCTTAGGTCATGTATATGAATCATTCTCCATTTATCGTTTTCTGAAAAGGCTTGTCCCAGTTTGCGTGGCAGTATGCCTGGATTGTCTGTTAGGTCTTCTAATTGTGGTTTTACTCTGGTGAAGAGGATGAACCTGCAAGGCGAAGATTGCGTAAATGGGTGATTGTCTGTTCGTCAGTTCTGTGATTTAGTATTATGGCTTTATTATGTTCAATCAGGGAAATTATTGAATAAGGTCCAGTAAAAGGGTTTTTGTGTTTTTTGTGAAATCCTGGAGGAATCTTTTTGTATACTATGTCTCCTTCTTTAAAAGGTTGGTTAGTATTTTAATTCGTCCGTTGTAACGTTTTGTATTTTGAGTTTTCGATTCGGTCTTGAATGACTTCGTATATAATTTTCATTAAGTCTTTATGTCTCGTGTTATATTCTTGGGTGATAATTACTTCTGGGTCATAATTAAATAATTCAGGTGTATATCCGAATATTAGCTCAAAAGGTGGTTTTAAGGTTTGCGAGTGTATGGAGGAGTTATATGCGAAAATACAATAAGGCATAAGTCAATTGGTTTCATTTCTTTAAATTTTGTTTTAAATAATCTATAGTGCTCAATTATCGTACTGTGAAATCTTTCTATCGGTCCGTTTGACATCGGATTTTGCGGTGTTGTCACATGTAATTCAATTTGGTAAGCTTTTAATAGCTCTTTTATTAATATATTTGAGAATTCAGTCCCTGCGTCCGAAATTATTGTTTTACAGCTTCCGTATTGGGAAAAGTATTTAATTAAGTTCTTGGAGATTTCTGTTGCATTTTTACTTTTTATCGGAAATGCTTGCCCGAATTTACTAAAGGGGTCGAATACTGTTAGAAATTGAGACGTTTCAATTTGGAAAGTGTCTAGGTGTAAGATTTCTAAAGGCCTAGATGGTGTGGGTGTGTGTTCTAGTGAAATTTGCGCCGGATTTCTGTTGTATTTACATGTTTTACATAACTCGCAACTTTTTATAAATTCTTCTATTTTTCGCTTTAAATTCGGAAAATAGTATTTGCGCTTCATTCGTAAATAGGTCTCATCAGCGCCTCGATGATTACTCTTTCCCTCGTGAAATAGAACTATTTTCTCTAGGAGTTCTTCTTCGCTATTTATTTCTTCTCTAGTTTCTAAACATCTATAAAATTTAGGTGAGTCTACGTTATTAAATTTTTGATTAATTGCCGAACTTACCATTTCATAATCTCGTTCGTTTACAAATAGACAGTAATATTTTCTCTGTGGTAGGCAATATTGTTTGATAAATTGTTCTATTTGATTTGGCTCGTTTAAATTGAATGTGGCGTGAATAAAATTCCTTTTGTCCTTTCTGAGTGATAAAATCTCCGGGGTATCAGCATTTTTAAAGAATATCTGGTTTGTTTTACTGTTGATTATTTCTTCTTCTAAGATTGGCATGCCCGGCGCGGAATAAGAATCTGCGTTGGAATTTCTTGTTTCTCCGTCGCTTATGGTTATAACGTCGTCATTTTCGTCTACATTGTTTATCATTGATTGGTTATCTACATCTAAGGGGTTTATCTCTACTCTCGAAAGTGCGTCCGCTGCATTATTTAATTTACCTTTTTTATATTCTATTTTGAAATCGTACTCTTCTAGTTTGAGTCTCCACCTTAATAATTTTGAGTTGGGTTGTTTCAGGGAAAATAGCCATTTTAATGGTTTATGGTCTGTATATATTGTGAATTTCCTGCCGTATAGATAGGGTCTAAAGTAGTTTGTGGCCCATACTATGGCCAGTAGTTCCTTTTCTATTGTGCTGTATCTAGATTGTTTCATTTAACGTTCGGCTTGCGTAAGCTATTGGTTGGTCTGATTTCGGATCTCCTTGGCTTAAAATCCCTGCGATTGCCACGTTTGATGCATCTGTTGTTAATATGAACTCCTTTGAAAAATCTGGATGTATTAATACTGGTGAATTCATCAATATGTCTTTACATGTATTAAAGGCATTTATGTATTCTCCGTCGTTAATGTCGATTGTTACGTTTTTCTTTAAACATTTAGTTAGTGGTTTTGTGACATGCGCAAAGTTTTCTATAAATTTCCTGTAGTAGCCTATAAGTCCTAGGAATGATTTAATTTCTTTTGGTGTCTTGGGTATTGGGAATTTTCTTATGGCGTCTAGTTTCTTTGGATTAGGCTTGATGCCTTCTGGCGTCACTATATGCCCGAGGAATTCCGCTTCTTTTTGCAGAAAGTCGCTTTTGTCTAGCTGTATTTTCAGATTACTTTGTCTAAATCGTTCGAATACTAAACTTAATTTTTCGATATGTTCTTGTAATGATGTCGAGAACACTATCACGTCATCCATGTATACTAAGCATGTTTTTCCTATTAAACCGTTTAAAACGTGTTGCATCAGTCGGGTAAATGTAGCAGGCGCCCCTGAAAGCCCGAACGGCATTCTGAGGTACTCATAATGGCCTGTATCAGTGCTAAACGCCGTTTTTTCAATGTCATTTGGGTCCATTTCAATCTGGTGGTAGCCCGAAATTAAGTCTATGGTCGAAAAATATTGTGCACGCCCGAGTTTATCCAGTATCTCTTCGATTTTTGGTATAGGGTGTCTATCAGGTATAGTCTTCTCATTTAACTTGCGGTAATCCACAACGATCCGCCATTTTTGTTTGCCGCTGGCATCTGCTTTTTTTGGGATCACCCATATTGGACTATTATAAGCGCTGACTGTTCCTAATTATCCTTTGATTTAGCATTTCGTTAATTTGTTTGTCTACTTCTGGTTTGTGAATATATGGGTATCTATATAGTTTGGCGTTTATTGGTATATCGTCTTTTAGTCTAATTTTGTGTTTAATGACGTTTGTATGCGTCAGTGGTTCATTTTCTTTTGCAAAAATATCTTGAAATTCTGTACATAAATCAATTAAAATTTCTTTCTCCTGGTTATTTAAGTAATTTATCCTAATTTGATTTGTAATATTTTTTTGTACACTCCCCGTATAATTATTATTATAATTCTGGTGATAGTAAGAATTATTTAATATCCTATTCGCTTTATTTTGAATTTGATCCGTTATACCTTTTTGTATCGTCCTCGTATCACTCACATTTTTATTTCGACGATATTCATATGTGTTTAATGAAACTTGATCCCGTTTACCTTTATTGTGGGTGAACATTTCTCCTATGTCATTTGCTCGTTGTAACCTTCTATCGTCATCATTTAATGGCTGATTACGCTTTCCTAGGTCGAGTTCAAGTGCAATAATGCTTCTGTCTATTGTATTACTTACGTTAAGGTGATTCATTTCATCATTTGCTTTGATGATCCTACTTATCCGATTGTTATTGCTACTACTATTACTACCCATCTTATCTTCATGATCCCTTGTATAAGGGAAGTTTATCTTAATGCTTCGATTTTTTAAATTGAGTCTCTGGTTTTTAAAATCAATGTTCGCTTGATTTTTTTATCAAAAAGTCAATTCCAATGAGAGCTACGAAATTTTTGTTAAATTCAAATAGGCAAAACTCTTGCTCACTGTCCGTTAGTGAGTTTAAAATTATTCTGGCTCGATTATTATGGCTGGAATAGCCATGCGCACTTTTTATTAAAAACGGGTGATTGTAAATCTTATTATAAAAGTTGTTATATGCTATGGACGGGTTTAAAAGGCTCTTAGTACTACCGGAGTCGAGCAGTATTTTTCCGGGTAGTTCTTTTATTATTACGTAGGGTAATTGGGATATTGTGTTAAAATTATTAATATCTATTACGGTTCTGTTTTTGAGCTCCCTGCTATCGGAAAATTTTGATGCTGTGCATCGTATAATTCAGAGGGTGATTGTTCATTATATTATGACGCCGCCGCGCTTCCTTTTATACCAGATGACAAATGCTCAAATAATTCCTGACCTATCAACAAATCTAATTTGTCATTGGCATAAGCTAAGTTACCGGGAAGTTAGAGGGCCGCCAGCTTTTATACAGTGGAGATGGGCGTGGGTTAAAATAAGATCTTAATTAGGGGCGCCACTTGATTGTTTAACCTCCACTCCCGGATATTCTAATAAGATGTTCACAAATATGCTTCCTTGCCCAGATCCAACACAACCAAGAATTCTTGGACCACACTGGCAACTATAGCCAACCACAATCGAGCACAGGAAGCTACAAGGGAGATGTAATTACGATAACACCAACTAAAATTCGGAACGGTATGGTCTCATAGACCCACAAATAAAGATAACGGTAAGGATCTAATCTATCAACAGTCCTGAAAAGAAAACACAAACACACAAAACCAAAACACCTAAAATATGATAAAATACGGGCTTTTATTAAGCTTCTTTGGCATACAAGAATTTATTAAAAGTTGTTTTAAAATTCTGATCTAAAGTAATAAATAAAAATAAATATATATAAAGTCTCTATAATATCACAGAATGGCTTACTACCAAATACTCAAGATCTTTACTGAATATTTATGAAGGTACTACAGATATAGTTGTTCTACGGAAAATTCCACTTTTCGTGCACGCAAAGCTCACAAATTATTTTCCCCAATTATTACTTAATTACATGATAAGTACGGTAAGTGGCTTGATTGAAGATCAAGTCCCAAAAAGTAACCAAAAAGCTTGACTAACGCTAACAATATGTGACAACTAATGGTACTATCAAAAGTGAAGCAATTATATTAATAATGGTCTTATAAAAATCTGTACCACATTTAGTGAAGTTAAAATAAAATAAATTCGGTTTGATTTTATAAAATTTAACACAGATGAATATTAAAAATGTACCTTATCAAGAATGTCTCTTATCACTTTATACGTTATCACAAAACGGAAAATTCTTACTTGAATTCCTGGACTTCTAGGCCACCTAATTACCATCAATCTCCAAACCAAACCAAGGCCTCTCGGGATACGGGACTGCAACCACGGGAATAATGCAAAAACGGTACGGCAATGCGACAACGATAGGGAAGACCTTCTTACTGAGATCCTAATTCCATTCTCCATTTAATTCAATATCCATATACGTTGTTCGGTACATAAAAATTCGCTAATCCACTCCAAATTTACGGTACGTAAATTTACCAAAGATATCGCTCAATACAATAATGTCTGCCTACCACAAGGCTATTCGGCACACAAAAATCGCCCTACACAAAGACTTCATCGGTACGAGAAATCCAGCCGGTACAAGGTATGCTCCAGCCGATACAAGGTGAATCTAGCCGGTACTTGAACCCTAAAAACAACAAGTAACGGGATGCTAAAGGTGTTACAGTTAAGAGAGAGGATGATTTCTTACCTCCAGAGAGGGAAACGAAATTCCACAACGGGATACGATAAATGTGGTCCTTAAATCCCCTAAACGGGTCTCTCCCCAGCCTTCGGCACTAAATCCGTACATTACATCACCAGAAAGACTGCAGATTAAATTCTGAGAGCAACAAAACCCACAAGGGAGGATACTTAATATCCAAAACTTGCTCCTCAGACGGAACCACGTGTTAACTCCACAAATTACCAACGAAATCTCTCTCTCGAAACTTTCAGCGCATTCATATCTCCGACTCGAAAACACAGGTGCTGCCACACCCTTCGCTCTCTCTCGCATCACATACGTCTCCAGCCATCTATCCTCTTCAACATGCGGACCCTTTCCGAACTACGGCCACGGCAACGCAAGCGTGTAAGCCGGCCCGATATACCAGGGGTAATACAAATATAAATAATTTACGAAAGATCTAAATTCGATTCATTATACGAGGGATATCCAGAAGGATTAACCACAGTTGTCGCCAATAATAATGTGTGCCAAGCAGAGGAGGAACCACAAATACGTCCAAGCTAGCTTAGGTGTTTAGCTATCCAATTTATACCGTTACAAAATCCCCCCCTACTTTAAAAGATTTTACCCAAAATCTTTCAATCCAATCATCAACTGGCGGATGGGCCTTTACTTTTCCTTCCATAGCTGTAAGTGGTCAGGAATGAGACGAGAGAAATCCGAAATTATGCGATACGAGACAGCTAACCAAATGCCGGTACCAAAATAAACGAAGTGTGCTCCATTAGCAAACGGTAGGATGGTGACGATAATATTTTCCACAAAAAAAAATAAACGATAAAGCGGTAACGGTAATATTTCCCAAAACCACCAAACGGTAACGGTAATAAATAAACGATAAAACGGTAACGGTAATATTCTCCACAATTAATAAAACAAACGGTAGAGCGGTAGCGGTAATACTTCCCAACACTACCAAACGGTAACGGTAATAAATAAACGATAGAGCGGTAACGGTAACTCTTAAAAATCATTTCTAAAATACACAATCAAACACCTAAAATCCAAACACATACAACACTCAATAATCAAACACCAATGGACTGCTGAAAAAAAAATTCGAAAAAGTTGTGCCAAAATTTATTTCCCCACAAACTCGAGCCAAAACTTTCAGAAAACTCGAGGGCTAAAACTTCCAGACAACTCGAGTGCCGAAATCTTCCACACAACTCGAGTGCCAAAAATCTCCAGACAACTCGAGTGCCGAAATTCCCAGAAAACTCGAGTGCCCCACGTTGGGCGTCAAAATTTATATGACGCCGCCGCGCTTCCTTTTATACCAGATGACAAATGCTCAAATAATTCCTGACCTATCAACAAATCTAATTTGTCATTGGCATAAGCTAAGTTACCGGGAAGTTAGAGGGCCGCCAGCTTTTATACAGTGGAGATGGGCGTGGGTTAAAATAAGATCTTAATTAGGGGCGCCACTTGATTGTTTAACCTCCACTCCCGGATATTCTAATAAGATGTTCACAAATATGCTTCCTTGCCCAGATCCAACACAACCAAGAATTCTTGGATCACACTGGCAACTATAGCCAACCACAATCGAGCACAGGAAGCTACAAGGGAGATGTAATTACGATAACACCAACTAAAATTCGGAACGGTATGGTCTCATAGACCCACAAATAAAGATAACGGTAAGGATCTAATCTATCAACAGTCCTGAAAAGAAAACACAAACACACAAAACCAAAACACCTAAAATATGATAAAATACGGGCTTTTATTAAGCTTCTTTGGCATACAAGAATTTATTAAAAGTTGTTTTAAAATTCTGATCTAAAGTAATAAATAAAAATAAATATATATAAAGTCTCTATAATATCACAGAATGGCTTACTACCAAATACTCAAGATCTTTACTGAATATTTATGAAGGTACTACAGATATAGTTGTTCTACGGAAAATTCCACTTTTCGTGCACGCAAAGCTCACAAATTATTTTCCCCAATTATTACTTAATTACATAAGTACGGTAAGTGGCTTGATTGAAGATCAAGTCCCAAAAAGTAATCAAAAAGCTTGACTAACGCTAACAATATGTGACAACTAATGGTACTATCAAAAGTGAAGCAATTATATTAATAATGGTCTTATAAAAATCTGTACCACATTTAGTGAAGTTAAAATAAAATAAATTCGGTTTGATTTTATAAAATTTAACACAGATGAATATTAAAAATGTACCTTATCAAGAATGTCTCTTATCACTTTATACGTTATCACAAAACGGAAAATTCTTACTTGAATTCCTGGACTTCTAGGCCACCTAATTACCATCAATCTCCAAACCAAACCAAGGCCTCTCGGGATACGGGACTGCAACCACGGGAATAATGCAAAAACGGTACGGCAATGCGACAACGATAGGGAAGACCTTCTTACTGAGATCCTAATTCCATTCTCCATTTAATTCAATATCCATATACGTTGTTCGGTACATAAAAATTCGCTAATCCACTCCAAATTTACGGTACGTAAATTTACCAAAGATATCGCTCAATACAATAATGTCTGCCTACCACAAGGCTATTCGGCACACAAAAATCGCCCTACACAAAGACTTCATCGGTACGAGAAATCCAGCCGGTACAAGGTATGCTCCAGCCGATACAAGGTGAATCTAGCCGGTACTTGAACCCTAAAAACAACAAGTAACGGGATGCTAAAGGTGTTACAGTTAAGAGAGAGGATGATTTCTTACCTCCAGAGAGGGAAACGAAATTCCACAACGGGATACGATAAATGTGGTCCTTAAATCCCCTAAACGGGTCTCTCCACAGCCTTCGGCACTAAATCCGTACATTACATCACCAGAAAGACTGCAGATTAAATTCTGAGAGCAACAAAACCCACAAGGGAGGATACTTAATATCCAAAACTTGCTCCTCAGACGGAACCACGTGTTAACTCCACAAATTACCAACGAAATCTCTCTCTCGAAACTTTCAGCGCATTCATATCTCCGACTCGAAAACACAGGTGCTGCCACACCCTTCGCTCTCTCTCGCATCACATACGTCTCCAGCCATCTATCCTCTTCAACATGCGAACCCTTTCCGAACTACGGCCACGGCAACGCAAGCGTGTAAGCCGGCCCGATATACCAGGGGTAATACAAATATAAATAATTTACGAAAGATCTAAATTCGATTCATTATACGAGGGATATCCAGAAGGATTAACCACAGTTGTCGCCAATAATTATGTGTGCCAAGCAGAGGAGGAACCACAAATACGTCCAAGCTAGCTTAGGTGTTTAGCTATCCAATTTATACCGTTACAAAATGTTGCGTCATAATTTAATTCTTCTGGTAAGAAATGTTGTCTTCTTTCTAATTCATTGAAAGGAAAAGAATTATTCGTTTCGTTATAGTTTATTTCTTCTGGTATGAAATTTTGTCTTTTTTGAAAATTGTTGGAAGGCAAATTGTTTCGTCTATTTTGTGAGGGTTGTTGTCGGCTGAAATTAGTATGTCTCGTGTTGTTACTGCCGACATCCATAGCCTGTGGATATCTTCTAGTATTGTCATTAGGGTTGTACGTCGGTCTTCTCATTGAGAATTGATTTGAAGGGTTCCCCTGAAATTGTGGGTGAGACATTTGGGGTCTGTTTGAATTGTAGTTAAAAGGTGCACGATAATTTTGTTGTTGGAAGGGTTTTTGAAATTGAATATTGTTAAAATTTGGGGTATTTCTTTGGAAAACTGGTTTTTGTTGTTTGTCGTGCCTGTTATTGTTATTATTGTTGAAATTTGACCGTTGTAATAATCTGTCCCTATATTCATAATTTTCCTCGGAAAATATAAATTTTAAAGCTTGTTCTATGCTGTCTGGTCGAGTGGATCTGACCACCATACCAAGGGGTTTTTTTAATCCACCGATAAACGCTTTCAGTGTCTGTTGTCTGTACATGTTTTGTTTTAATACTAAAATTCCCTCGTTCCGTTCATTAGATATTAAATTAGAGATGAGTAATTGTTCAATGTGTCTGCAACGATTACTAAACGCTAAGGCATCCTCGTTATGTTTCTGTTTCAGTGTCAATAATTCGCCTAGTAAGCTGATTTCATCACGCTGGTCAGTGAAGTTCTCAACAATTGCCCGTCTTAAGTCTACCCATGTGTTTATAATTTTAGTGTTAATAATTAACCTGGCTTGTGCAATTAGTTTCGTTTGAATATAATTTAATAGAAAATGGTTAAGATATAAATTTGGAGTATCTGCATCATAGAATTGGTTCATTACTAGATCACAAGCTTTTAAGAAGTTCCCTACATTTTCAGGTTGTCCGTTAAATTCGGGGATTGCTTTAAGGTAAAACTCTTGCAATTGATTTGCCATATTTAAATTGTTTCTAGAATTATTTATATCGGGTTGTTCTACAATATCAATTTCGCCAATACTAATATTTCTTAATCTATATTCCAAATGTTCTAAATTATCAATATCGCTATCAGACATATAATATTATCAATATATGAGGAAATACAGTATATATATAGGAAATAAAGGAAGCAAACAACTTACAGAATCGATGCTATTGCTGCTGTCTTCATGACGTCTCTCTTGATCGGTTCTTTGGCTGTTAAGCGTTGAAACGCAAAGAATCAATATACTTTTGGTTCTTCAGCACTATCCGTTGCGACTGCGCCAGTTAACTTTCTTGTTAACACACTTAGCTTTTTAAAAGAATTTATTGATTATAGTTACATAAAATACTTATGAATAATAATAAAAAATGATAAATATAAATTATGACAAGTTAAAAGAGACTCAAGCAATAACAATGTAGGAATGTCCGTCCGTGGTCTGGTAACTTCCATATATAGTCTCTGGTGGGGCGTGGACCGAGAGGCGGTTTCCACCTAAGTTGCAGTCTTGAAGGTGATCCTAGCAGGTGGCTGGTTGCTGATTTGAAGGTCTAGTTGTTTACCCATTTATGAATAGTCTATTCTTCTAATTGCGCTGCTTTTAATTAACCCATTCGTCAGCGACCTTGGGTGTTGAATCGGGATCTGTACTTCTTATATACATTGTATGAGTTGGCTATTGTTATCTCGCGACTAATTCGTGGAGCAGCTGCGGGTGTGCCAGATCAACCACCAACATAGCCGGGATGCCACTGGGGAGCTGACAAAGCTCCTCGCAGGCGGCGTTGTGTTAATGCAAGAGTCTTATGTGTATAGGAAGCAAGTGAGAGGTCTTGGAGGAATCGGCTTCAACATCCTAGTTGGTGGCGAAGCAGAGGAAGAACAACCTAGGACCTGCATACTGGCGTCGAGGGATCTGGACGTGATGTTGCTGCCGCAGCTCGGGTCCAGGGACGCCACAGCTGCTATCCTAGAGTATAAGGTGCCTAATATTAGGCTTAAGGTTATGTTGTGCAGTCTTTATGTTCCCTACGATCGGCAGGGGCTGCCTCCATCAGAGGATTTGGTTCGTACCGGCGATTTCGCGAGGGAGTATGGGTTACAACTTATTATAGGCCCACGACAAACTGTGGGGGAGCACAAATACCAACCCACACGGTGAGGTTCTACTAGAGTTTTTGGCTACAACGAACCTGAAGATATAAAATAGAGGTACAGTTCCGACATTTGTCAATCGTATCCGCTGATTGATATCACATCAGCGAGAAGAGGAATAACATAGGATATATCTAGCTGGAGGGTGACGGAACCAATGTATACGCAGCGTAGCTACTAAATTAAAGAAAAATAACATACTGAGCTTAGGGAATAACTATAAATTGGTTTTAAAAAACCTTTAGTGTTGTTTTGTTTGCATAAATTAGTTCGATTTGGTCGACTAAAACAAAACCATCCAAACAATTAATAAGGAAACATGCCTGCCATGTTTATAATTTGGCAGATACAGTCCCTTTGTAAATAATAATTTTTTTTATGGGAAACTTTTGTAGTTTTATTGAAATTTGTAACACAATTTTTTTCAAAGAAACTTGCAGTACTTACGACGGTGCCACTTTGTGATTGTGATGTTTTGTTGTTCACCATGTGTGCATTATTGCAGACTTTTTGATTGTAGATTTTAACTGATATTGACAATAGTTCCTGTTTGTATTGCTGTGTTTCCGTGTGATGTTTACACTTCTCTATGTTTTTAGTCTAGGTTAACTAGTGCTGACATGTCATGTAATAATTGGTGACGAAATAAATATTATTATTATTACATACATACATATATATATATATATATATATATATATATATATATATATATATATATATATATATATATATATCTATGTCTACCAAATTATAATTGTCTAGTTCCATAGAAAATATAAATTTCTTCAAGTAATCGTTAACTGAATTAGTTTTAATAATATAACTTACTAATAGTATACAATTCTTATGAAAATTCACTACTATAACGAACTTGCTGCGTCCAGAACATTTTTGTTTTTCTTCTTACGTAGTCGCATGCTCTGTTTCAGCAAGAATGTCCGATTCATTAGATGCCATTTTACAGCACATCCACCTCTGCAAACGTTAATTAATAGATATTTGCCACTCTCTTATTATTAAAAGAATTTATTATTACCTCTATATTATTATAACACACAATCACCAACGAAAACTTTGCCAATATAACAACTCAGACGTAATTTATAATCTATATGTGCTACTGTTAACACGTCAATGACTATGATATACAGACAGTTCAAACATATATAATCATATCGCCAATTTAGTCATTCTATAAGTTAAAACTCTCATGCTGTTCAACGAGTGCTATAATAGAGAAATCTGGGCATGTCCCGACTAAACTGCTTAGCAGTCTGAAACCCGAAGAATAATATCATCACAGTGTGACTAGACTATTTGTAGTGCTCTCCTTAGTGCGTGCTTAGTTTAAATAGTTTCATTAGTTTTCGCTAGGTGGCAACAGTGAACACATAAATTAAATTTTCACGATTTATAGTAGACTACTGCCAATAGTTTTGTCATCTTTCAGTATATGGCAATAGCAAAGACTTACATTTCTTTAACCTTCGAGAGAGTTATGAAAAGACTGCTCCTGTCGATTTTAAATAAATATAATAATAACAATAATATATTAATCAAAATTATACAATGCGTCATACAAATAACCTTGACTTTTGCTTGTATAAGACACAATGAGGAATTTGCATATAATTAACTTTTGATGAAAAACGTATTTAAAGTACAGCAAAATACTCTTAGTCTACAAGTAAACCCCCCTTAAAGTGAACCACTAATTACTAATTAATTATTGAAATATTGTATATCATTCAAAAAGACAGGGTGGGCAAAAACGCGATCTGATTGGTAAAGAGGTTTGTGACGTCACGATCCGGTACATCTGCGCGGACATCGCCATTTAACCTTGTATTGTTTTCGTTTGTGTTTGCATCGAATTCTGAGCAGTTTTATCATAATTTTAAGTAGTTTTGGTGTTTAGTGTATAATATAGGTTCAAAGGTAGTAAGTTGTGTATAATCTAGTTTAGTGTGTGACTGTGTGATGACTTCAGCAGATTCAGAATCACAATATGAGAATACAAAAGACATAACAGTGCCTGGACATAAATATTATAAGTGCTGTATAGTGCCCAAATGTACTTCCACAACAATAACTACCCCCAACAAATTATTCTTTAATGTACCTAAGGATGAGAAAATCAGGAAGAAATGGTGTTTAGCTATGAAGAGGAACCTGAAAAGTTCAGTTAGTGTAAAATCTACTTTGCACATCTCTGAAGATGATCATACAATACAAACATCACCGTCTCGTTTTACCTGCACCCAGCCGACAGCATTGTCTCCATAACTTTCACGAGCAGATCTACAACAAATATATATTTTTCTTGTATATTATTTGAATGGAAAACATTTTGAGGTTATGCTTTTATTTACATTATATTTTATAAGAAATTACTACATAAAATCCAACAAAGATATTTACAGGATAAAATAAGGTTCATATCAGACACCTACCTCTCAGCTTTCACTCCTTTTAGCTCAGCACCCATGAAATTCGGATTGTTTCCTAAAAACGCAAACATTGCTAGTACATCCATTTTTCGTAAATTATCAGATTGTCCTTGAACAAATCCAACTTCTGTAGCTATACTATAAAACTGTACAGTTTTAAAAATAATTAATACGATTAGGTATATAGATATTAACAATAATATAAGTTGATAACAATAACTATCCGGCACACGTAAGTCGCATAAACGCTAATAGTGAGATGATGATCTCTGTTTGAGTAAGCGAGACTAGTTTTGGCCGATACCGGATCGTGACGTCACAGTAGGCTGTCTTTGTTTACGGCTGCGTTTTGGCGCGGAGACAATTATTTTGATTTTCTATATTTTTTTTACAGAAAAACTATTAGTTAAAAATTTAAATTTTATACGGCAACTGATATTATACAATGTGGGGAATTGAATAAGAGGAGAATAATAAAATGTGCAAATTCCTCATTTCCATAAAGGATGCATTCTAAATAAAACTGTCAAAAATGATTAACATTAACAGTCACTTTACAATTTTGTTCAGATCTTGCTCTAATTGTATTTTTTCCATCACTAACATGTCTCCAACCTTTCTTCGTTCTAAACTTAACTTCAAACTACAGTCCATCCATATTTACTTCAAAAAAAAAAACCTTTAAATGTTAAATATATTAACCTTATCGGTGTCTAGTAATTACAATTGGAATAAATTGGATATTTTTACCACTTATCGCATATTTCAGGAACAAAATTACCATATCACCATGGAGTTTCTGCTTGTTACCATTTTCACCACTGATGGTAACGCTGATTTTATGTACTACTACCACCAACTGGCGCCAATGTTTTTCCTTCCACAATTTTGTTGTTTTGAACTTCTACTTTCATTTCTGAGTGACTTTAATGTATTTATCTGTTATACAGGGTGATTCATAAGTGGTGACCAAAAATGAAACCCCATGTTCTTTGAACAATTTTAGAGAGGGTATGTCATATAAAAAATTTTCCTATAATGCTTCATTAAAAAGATACAGAGTGTTGAAGTTGAATTTCAAAAAATAAAATTTCCCAATTTTTTAAAAAGTACCACATATATTTTGCTGAAACTTCGCATGTGTAGGCGGTTATGGAAGGCGCGTATTCTACTATAACAACTGAATCGGCTAATCCAGCAGTGGCGCACGTACCCACATGTCATTGGTTATCCCTTAAGAAAAAAACGGGTACGCCAATGATATTTATTATTTTTTTAATGTTACTTTCATTCGTGAACAAAATAACTCTCTTGATAATTTTCTGTACCTTGCTTATTTTACGAGTAAGCAATGAATCAGGTAAGTGTTTTAGAGCACAGTTCATGATTATTAACCAGTCGTTGTTTGGTAGATAATCACAATGATACACTTTTATCAGGCTTATAGTGATTTATTTATTACAATAAATGTTCAAAACTGCCTCCATTGGCCTAAATACACGCACGACATCTTTTTAATATGGAAAATTTAATATCTTGAGGATTCATTGTTGCTTGAATATGACGAAAAGCATTATTTATCAGTTGTTGTAGCTGCTCTGGTGTATTTATTTGTTCACTGTAGACTAGTCGCTTAAAATCACCCCAAAGATAGAAGTCAAGTGGGTTTAAGTCCGGTGATTTTGCAGGCCAATATATTGGTCCAGTTCTGCCAATCCATCTTTCATTATAATGTTCATGTAGCCATGTAACAACGTTTCGACTATGATGCGCTGGTGCAGCGTCATGCTGGTACCAAATTATACCTCTTGTTGCTAGTGGAATGTCATCTAGAATGTTTTCTACACGGTTTTCTAGGAGCGCTAAGTACAAAGATCCATTTAAACGTTGTCGCAGGACTTCCATGAACAGTGAGCCGTTAAAAATACCACACCATAAATTAATGGAAAATCTATGTTGAAATGTGCGAGTCCTTGTTGCATGTGGATTTTACAATGACCAGACATGCTCATTATGAGAATTATAAATACCATTTCTTGTAAATGTTGATTCATCAGACCAGAAGATTAGATTAGGGAATAAGATATTTTGATTGTTCATTTCCAACATCCATTCACAAAAGACTCGTCGATGCACATTATCTCCAGGTAGAAGGCAATGAACATTCTGTCGATGATATGGATGTAAGGCTTCTCGATGTAAAGTTCTCCAAACAAAGCTTTGAGAATATTGTAACTGCGTGGCAATCCTCCGAGTACTTGTAGAAGGTTGATCCATCACTGCATCCACCACTCTCTCTTCGCCTTCAAGTTGATGTTGTCTTCTACCATTAGCTCTAGCGTCCGGACGTTGTCCAATACCGCACTGCCGAAGTCTTGAAAACAATCGAGAAAAAACTCTTGGTGTAGGTTGACGGCGAGTGGGAAACCTACGTTGATATTCCCGACAAGCAGCTAGAGCATTTCCATCAGCATATCCGTAGATAAAAATTATATCTGCATACTCTTCTGAGGTGTACTCCATTATAAGAAGTAAAACAGTAGAAAATGTTGCAATTTTATAAAGTTTACCATTTACACCTATTCAAAATAATAACTTGTTAACCTTAACGTCAAGTAACACTTAATGACAACTTTGGCAAACCAGACTACTACTTACTAAAATACAACAAAGATAATCGTCGTACAAAAAATTATCAAGACAATAAATTTTCCACATCAAAAAGATGTCGTGCGTGTATTCAGGCCAATGGAGGCAGAAAAGTGTATCATTGCGATTTTCTACCAAACAACGACTGGTTAAAAATCATGAACTGTGCTCTAAAACACTTACCTGATTCATTGTTTACTCGTAAAATAAGCGTCACACAGAAAATTATCAAGAGAGTCATTTTGTTCACGAATGAAAGTAAGATTCAAAAAATAATAAAAAATATCATTGGCGTACCCGTTTTTTTCTTGAGGGATAACCAATAACATGTGGGTACGCGCGCCACTGCTGGATTAGCCGATCAATTGTTATAGTAGAATACGCGCCTTCCATAACAGCCTACACATGCGAAGTTTCAGCAAAATATATTTGCTACTTTTTAAAAAATTGGGAAATTTTATTTTTTGAAATTCAACTTCAACACCCTGTATCTTTTTAATGAAGCATTATAGAAACAATTTTTATAGGATATACCCTCTCTAAAATTGTTCAAAGAACATGGGGGGTTTTTTTTTTGGTCACCACTTATGAATCACCTGTATAGAATAATACATTTTAAATTGTACAGTTTATTACTATATTACAAAGAAATACATGAAGACCATTTTAAAAGCTTTCTTAATTATATCAGTTTATAATCGCTTTTACTGGATAGTGTGGTAAGAATGACAATTATTACATTATTACATATTTTATTAAGAACAATGACTATGACAATAATAAAAATTACTAAGATAAAATATATAGACATATATAGAATTCCAAAACGATAACATATGTTTGTACTATTTAAATATACACACTTATGACTACTTAAATTATAGACTATATTGACAAAATGTAAAAAAAAATATCACCCGCTTAAAAGTAAATTTATACAAATTTAACATTAAAAAAATTTTGCAAAATGGATTTCTGTTTATACTTAAAATATTACACTTAGTCACTCAAAAACAAGTGAAATAACATTTATACAGGGGCACTCCATGTTCTTTGACACAGAAAAAAAAACTATTATCATAGCAATTTCATGATTATGTTTAGTTTCAATTTTGCAATGTGATGTGAAATTAGAAGGTAAAGGCATTATCGAACCAAATTTTACTATGATTTTTTAACACCCACAACTTGTAATATGTAAAATAAAAACATATTCAATGTTAAGATACCTATACTTCGCATTTCAGTATGCATGCTGAGCTTTATTAGTTGTGACTGAAAACTGAATATTATATTTTCAGTTGAACATCTGTTAAAAATACAGAGTAGAGCAAGGCTTAGATAATGGAAGTAGCTGCGACATTACATGTTTTTAGTGAATTTTCGCAGAAAAATGTACTAATGAGGAGATCACAAGTTTTGAATTTTGAAAAAATATCTTCAAATGAGCGCAAACTAGGACCCCTAGAACCCATATCCGGGGTCAGGTTCAATTTTTATATGTATATGTACCTACACACACACACATACACACATATATATGTATATATACATATATATATATATATATATATATATATATATATATATATATATATATATATATATATATATATATATATATATATACACAAGGTGGGGCATAATGGAGGGGCGTTTTTAGAGCGGTTAGTACACGCGAACGGGTGGGGGTAGAGGGCTGCGGTTGACATCGTTCGATTCAGGCAAGCTTACTGTTTGTTAGTCACAATGGTTATCTGGACAAGAGAACATCGCGCGTTCGCAGTTGAGGAGTATTTAAAATCCGGCGAGTCCGTTATTGTTGTGCAGAGGCGCTTTCGTCGACGCTTCAATATCGGTCGTAACGGTTCAGTTCCTAAAGGTGACTCAATCAACAGGTGGGTACAGAATTTTAGAACGACGGCATCAGCAATTAATCCAAAACCTAAAGGCCGTCCCCGAAGTGTAAGGACACCAGCAGCCGTAGAAAGGGTGAGACAAGCAGTCCACAGCGTTCTGTCCGAAAACGGGCTGCAGCAGTTCGAATGAGTAGTCGAACACTTCGCAAGATTTTACACAAAGACCTTATCTTTCACCCCTATAAGCTAATGGTTGTCCAACAACTGAATAAAGGAGATTTTTCTCAACGCCAGCTATTCGCTGAAAGAATGCAAATGATTTTTGCGGATGAAAATGAACCTGTAATAATGATGAGCGATGAGGCTCATTTTTATTTGTGCGGTTCTGTTAACAAGCAGAACTGCCGATATTGGGCAGCAGAAAACCCCCGTGAACTGCATCAACGCCCACTTCACAGTGAAAAAGTCACTGTTTGGTGTTCTGTGAGCCGTCTTGGAGTAATCGGCCCTTATTTCTTCGAGGATGCACAAGGAGCAACCGCAACTGTAAACTCCGTGCGGTACATTGCTATGTTAGAAAACTTTTTTATCCCAGAATTGCGACGATGAGGAATCGATACAAGAAATGTTTGGTTCCAACAAGACGGTGCCACGGCACATACAGCCAGAGCCTCCATGGAAGTTGTGCATCGCATTTTCCCTGGACACGTAATCTCCCGCTTCGGTGATGTGCCATGGCCCCCTCGTTCCCCTGATTTCTCAGCTGCTGAATATTTTTTATGGGGATACCTAAAAGCAAAAGTTTATGCCGATAAGCCTCGAAATCTGCAAGAGCTGAAAGAAGCAATCACAGCACAAATTAGGGCATTGACATCAACTTGTGTGCGAGGGTGATGCGGAACTTTGAGGAACGACTACAGCAGTGCATTGCCGAAAACGGTCGTAATCTGCCTGACATTATTTTCAAAAATATGTATACTTCAATTTTTTTTTTAAATACATTTTTAAAAAAATTCAAAACAGCGGAGTTATTATTTTAAAAACGCCCCTCCATTATGCTCCACCTTGTATATATATATATATATATATATATATATATATATATATATATATATATATATATATATATATAAACACATAAAAATTATAAGGTACCTTGGTTTCGGGTTCTAGGGACCCAAATTCGCGCTCACCTGAAGACATTTTGTCAAAAGCTTTTCATCGTGACATCTCTATTAGTAAATTTTGTAATGAAAATTCAGTAAAGCGGAGTCAGATTTTAAAGAATGACTCAAATTCACAAAATAATGAATTATTTTGGCTAAGACGCAAAAATAAGATTAAACAATATAAAACATTTCCATCTAGAATTAAACGCAGAATTCAAATATGCAATATACCGGGTGTTTCATTTGAAAAAGTCAAGTTATGGTTGTTTGAAGTGTCTAATAATCTTTTAGGAGCACCTGTATAATTTTCTCAGGAACTGTCAACTGCTTAAGATCAAACAATATTTCAGCATTAATGTAAGAAAATTGTAGCTCAAGAGATAAAACAAAAACAGTTTTATTACACCACTTCAGATGTCAATTTTTGTCTTCAGGTCGCCATATTTTGGAAACTATTAGAGGTAAGTCCAACTATGATACATAAAGTCATATTAAAATTTGACAAGGAATCTAAAAAATCAGAGTAGTTCCTGATATATGGCGGCACATGGTGCAAGTCGGCAGGACAACCTTTATATATATATATATATATATATATATATATATATATATATATATATATATATATATATATATATATATATAACATATGTTAGTGCCTAGCAGACCTAATTCAAAATTTTTAACTCACAATCAATACCTCTATTACATTTTTTCTAAAATAAAAGTTTGTTAAAAATGATTAGGTATTGCTTAATCTCTTTAAAACGACTCCACTATACCTAATTTAATTACACCAGCACCTATAACTATTATAACAACTGGCTTGAGAAGGCTATGCTAGAAGTTATCAGTCAAAATTGGATGGAATGTGATTTTTACACTCTATTTGGTAAAATTTAGAACTAATACAGTAAACTTTTAAGGACAAAAAAACAAACACAATTGGAATAGAGAAACAAGAAGATAATGTAAATTCCTTAATAACAAGCATTTGACAACTCGGTCAAGCTTTCGCGATCTAAAAAAGGTAAAAAAATCATAAAAATTATAATTAAATGAACATAATTGTTTAGTCTTTAAAAAACTGTTGCAATTTTCAAATGGGGTGTGCAAAATGGGTGTATTATTTCACCAAAAACTGAAAAAATAATTCTTCTTCTTCCATTGAAAAATACCCATGTGTATATAAAATTGCATTTTACATTTGCAGTTTGAAGATGCCTCAAACCGGTCTTATGAAATGTTTTATATTTGAATTGCCAAGATAGCATTATTTAACACACTGTACGTTTTAAAAACAGTTTTTTGTTTTGTTTGTTTGTTTAGCTGTAATGGTTGTTGTAGAAATGCTTAGCCCAGATTAATATATTTATAATTTCTCTGATATCTTTTTTTAATAGACTTTGAATGAACTTAAATCAGTATTATTTTTTTAATTTCAACAACACACCACGAGGGCTTACAGCCTAAATACTATCGTACCGTGGGTGTTGACAAGGAGGAAAGAGGCAGCTTGTTAATTCTGGACTTGAAGGTTTGGAGGTTCGGAGGAGAAGGAAAAATATGTGCCGGCAAGGAATTCCACAACTTGGAAGTCCTCGGGACAAAAGAGCGGGCATAACAATATGTTCTAAGTCTGGTGACCTGGACAGTAAAAGGGTGCATTCGCTCTGTTCCCCTGGTAGATCTGTTGGGGGCAGCAGGTGGGGGAACTATGGAGGAAAGCTTCTCTGAGCAGTGCCCGTGCAGATATCTATAAAAGAGAGAGAGGTCACCAACGGCACGTCGGTGGGCAAGGCATGGCAGCCTTTGGGTGAGGGTAGGGTCACCGATGAGACGTATAGCTCTTTTGAATGGAGTCCAGGATAGCGAGTGTAGAAGCGGCAGCGGCACCCCAGATGTGGGAGCAGTATTCGAGGTTTGGCCTTATTTGTGAAGTATATAAGGTATAGAGATTAGTTGGTGAAAAGTATTTGCGAGCCCGGAAGAGGAAACCTAATTTCTTAGCAGCCGCTTCTGTAATTGATGTGACATGTTGGTGCCAATTAAGATTTCGATCCACATAAATGCCAACAAGAGAAAAGGACTCATTACTTTGAATAACTTGGTTGTTCATTGTGATGGGTCTAGGGCTGGTGTATCTCTTGTGAGAAAGAAAGCAAGACTTAGTTTTGGTGGGGTTGAATTGTACAAGATTTCTACTTCCCCAGTCTAATATTTTTTGGAGATCCACGGAGACCGAACCCTCCATGAGTCTGCGATCCTCATCTAATTGGGCTAAAGAGACGGGCTTAGAATATTGTATATTTGAATGGAGGGTGCTGTCGTCCGCGTAGCTGTGAACTGGGTTGGATGTGCTAGAAAGGAGGTCATTGATGTGGAGAAGAAACAAAGTAGGGGCTAAAGCTGAACCTTGAGAAACCCCTACATTAATTGGATACAGTTTAGAGGAATGGCCATCCACAACAACAGATATGCTCCTGTTGGAGAAGAAATTTGCTGTCCAGGTACAAAGTTTTGGTGGTAGGCCATAGGCCGGAAGTTTATTAAGCAGCACTGCGTGCCAGACCTGGTCGAATGCTTTGGATATGTCTAGAGCAACAATCTGGGATTCACTGTGTTGTTCCATATACTTGTTCCAAGAGTGGGTGACAAAGGAGAGAAGGTCGGCAGTCGATCTGCGCTGACGGAATCCATACTGCCTGTCATGGATTAGACTGTGTTTTTCAAGAAATTTGAGTAATTCGGTGTTTATATACTTTTCCATCACTTTAGAGACGACTGAAAGGAGAGAAATAGGCCTGTAGTTGCTAGGAAGCGCTTTGGATCCTTTCTTGGGGATGGGTTGTACTCGAGCAGTTTTCTAGTTACTAGGGAATATGCCTTTATTATAAGATATCTGAAACAGACGAGTAAGGACAGGAGCAAGCTCTGGTGCGCATTTTTTGAGAACAATTGCTGGGATCTCGTCAAGGCCAGAGGCTTTCCTGGTATTAAGAGAAGAGAGCATATTTCGTACCTTTTTAGTTTTGAAAATGATATCGTGCGATATGGGAACGTGCTTTTGCAGAAATTATTCCCAATAGATTTAGCAAGAGTCCAGAAGGGTTTGCCGCCGTTGGAGCTTAGGAGGACTTTGTTTTGATGTGGTTATTAAACGAGTTTTTTGCCTCAGAAAGAATGCGGACATAGCGGTTTCTTGCGTCGTTAAATGCTTGACGATTTTCTTCACTGGGATTGTGTAGAAGCGTTTTGTGAGCTTTGACCTTTTCAAGTCTGGCCTTGTCACAGGATTTAGAGAACCAGCGCTTTTGAGTGGCTGAAGAGGTTTTCTGTGCACGTGGGATAAATAATTCCATGCCAGCTGGGATAATTTCCGTGACGTTTTGTGAGATATCAGAGGGGTCAGGATGAGAGAAGCAGACAGACGCCCATGGAAATGAGGAAAAGTAATCCCGCATTTCGTCCCAGTTTGCTGAGTTGTAGTGCCAAACGATACGTGGGTGTGATGACTGTGTGACCTCGGGTTGCATTGCACAGGACGCAGTGACCATGCCGTGGTCTAAACGACCAAGGGGGGCGGTGACTGATATCTTATAGCATTCAGGTTGTGTAGTAAAAAGGAGATCCAAGGGATTTGAGCTGTGTGTTGGGATACAAGGAAAGTAAGTAGGTTGCTGAACCATATTGGCTAAAGAATTGCTGACTGCAAAGGCCTCCGCTGCTCTCCCTTGAGGATCTGCTTTTGAAGATCCTAGCCATTCCTTATTATGGACATTGAAGTCACCAAGAATAGTGACCTCGGAGGAAGGATATTCGGAAATCAGATGGTCGGTTTTTTCAGAAAGGTAGTCAAAGAGCTGGACAAAGTTGTTGTCAGAAGGTGACCGGTAAATGCAACAGATGAATTTAGTTGCAGCCCTGAGAGAGAGTTTTATCCATAGTATATCTTTTCTTCCAGCTTCTAAATTGGGGAGTCTGGTGCAGGGTAGATTGCTACGGACGTATGCACACGCCTCCATGCAATCTAAAGGAAGTAAGGAGCTCATACCCCGGGAAATTGAGGTGATTAGTGGCTGTTTTGGCACTGATTTGGGTTTCGGTGAGGAAAAGGAGTTGGGGCCTGTTAGCCTGGAGGAAATGGTGGACGAAGTTCAGGTTAGAATTTAGGCCACATATATTCGAAAAGGATATCTTAAATCTTGATGTTGGCGCCCCCTGTACACCCCTCTCCCAGAGATCCGAATGGACTTTGTACTAGTAACAAGTTCTACAATTTACTTATTATTTAGTTTAATTTAATTTAAATTTGTGACAATTACAATAATATACTAACACTAAATAGTATGAAACAGTATTTTACACACAGATAACAAACAAATAATTTCCCCCCTATTAAAATTTTGTAACTATGTCTCATTTTGTACACTTTGCAAATACCCTTAAATAGATCTTGCAAATTTTTCTGGTTGTTGTATGGTCCTTAGTTGTTTACAAATAGTCTTAAATCACCTTATACATCTAGTCATTACACTGTCGAGCTTTTTATTACTTAAATATTTGGTTTTATTTTATTAACTATGTTATGCATTAATTAGCACTTCTCAACTTTACGAGATTGTTAATTTGCAAAGTGTTCAGCGTTTTATACAACTGTTTTGTTGGATAGTACCAGCTTAAATCACATAATATCTTTAGTATTTGATTTGGTGTTCTTTGCAGTCGCCGTAGTTCTGTTCCTGGCAAAGCTGTCCAAATGACGATCATATATCTTAGGAGTGGCTCTATTAAGGCATTATACATAAGTGTTTTCAATTGTTCTGGAAAGTAATATTCACATCTCCTAAAAGCACCTGTGTAGCTAGATATTTTTTTCTTATGTTAATCAGATGTTCTTTAAAGTTCAACTGGTTATCAATTATAATTCCAAGGTATTTATAGCTTCTTTCAGGTTTTATTTATTACTTATATTTTAATATTTATGTGCAAATTTTGTACATATAATAAATACAAGACTGGTCCGAGTACAGATCCTTGAGGAACATCGGTTTTTACAGTTTCTGTCATTTACAAGTTATCCGTCTTCTGTTAAACAAATAACTGGAAACAAGATTATATGCAATTCCACATATCCCCATACTATGCAGTTTATCAACCAATATGGTTAACTATCGAACGCTTTTTTCAAATCTATGAAGATTCCAAGAACATATTTCTTCCAGTCAAGGTTAGTCATAATGAACTCTATAACCTCTGCAGCTGCCATCTGGAGATTGCTATTTTTTTTTTTGAAATCCAAACTGATCTCTATCAAATTTAAAGGTCTTTGATATAAAACTGACAAGGCCTTCAGCACCTTTTCCAATATTTTAGAATAAATCATTATTATCGGAATGGGTATTTTATTCCCAGGATCGAGGTGATATCTTGCTTTATGTATCTGTGTTACTATTTGTTTAAGCACCTCTGGTTTTCGCCACTCTGTAATACATTAGTTGCTAATTTGGTTATAACTGGTAAAGTGAATTCCAAAGTACTTTTTACATCATTTGTTGTAATATTATCAATTCCAGGAGCTGTATTATTTTCTAGACCATTTACGACTGACATGATTTCTTCTTAAGTTCATGGCTTCAGATAAATTGTGTTTTCTTTGTGCTGTTCAATGAAATTAATATTTTTAAGAATTCTTTCTCGCTCAACTTCTCGACCAATGTTATATCCCACATTTATAAACTAATCATTTAACTTATTTGCCATTTTATTATCATCTGATATTTTCTAACCATCCATTTTAAAATAATCTAGTTTTTTTTTGTTATCATTTGTAAATTTATTTATTATAACATAGTTTATAATTTGCCATACTTTTCTTTCATCATCAATTGCACATTGTAGTTTGTTTTGGACAAATGCCTTTTTCGAGTTTCTCCTTAAATTATTGCAGGTATTTTTTATTTTTTAAACTTACCTCTCCCTTTATTAATGTAATCCTTTGGTTATTTATCAATTTATTGTAGTTATAATTTTTTTCAGAGTAGCTAAACATTTCCGTTTCTGCATAATCTCTGTTGCAAAAGTCAAAAATGTTCTTCCGAGATATTACTTGTTTTTCACCTTCCCCAACATTTTCAAGATTTAAATATTTTATTTCTCTTTTAGTTTTATTACAATTTAAATGCCATCAAAATAAATTTCTTGAATATCATGGCCAGTTATCCTGGACACAAAATATTTTGATGGTTTATAACATGATGAATCACTCAACAATATCAATATCAATCAATATATAAATATCAATATCACTTTTAATGATCAGTACTTCAAGCACCTTGAATCTTTTAAAATTTAAGAGCACCTTAATGCACAATACAACAATTTTACCTTCACATATTATTTATTGGGATTTAAATGTGAGCGATTCATATTTTGGCGCCATCCGCCGGATATCAGGCTGTCAGGCAATGCTCGACCGTTATTGGTCAGACTTCACAAAAGTAGTAGTAGCCGGGCTGACATGCCATCTTGCTAAGAATGTAATGTCGATCGTTGATCATTCCTGTTAACTAACAATTATTATTATATATCTGTACTAATCACTTATTAATAAATACTTATTAATAAGCCACTGTGTTTACTGTTTAACTCTGCATCCTAACAGGTTATGGGTCCAAAACACGCGAAGTGAGTCGGAGTTTGAAAACGAATTCGTCTGTCGAATATCGTAGTAGTAGTTTTTTCGTGTGTCGAAATAGTTTTTTGGAAAGTGATAATAATAATGTCGGAGTCGGTCGCGTGGAATATTTCGAAGTTTGATGGAGCGAACTTTCCTCAGTGGAAATTTCAAATAAAATGTGCTCTTCAGCAAAAGGTGTATACGATATTGCAACCGGAAAAATCAAGAAACCAGAGCCAGAAGCAAAAGTAGAAGATGTCCAGGATTGGGGTAAGAAAGACGCCTTAGGTATGTGCATTATTACGTCGGCAATGGAACTGCCACTCATTACCGTAGTTGAGAATTGTGAAACATCCAAAGAAATTATGGATAAATTAGAAAGTATTTATGAGAAGAAATCTGACATGACAAAAATGATGATGCATGAACGTTTCCATCAGTACAAAATGGTGGAAACCGACACAATGGTTCAACACATTTCAAAAATAGAAAACATTGCTAAGGCTATCAAGGAATCAGGTGATATTTTGAGTGACAACTCTGTAATAACGAAAATTTTGAGTACTCTTCCTCAAAAATACAGAAATTTCCGACAAGCCTGGTTATCAGTTGAAGAAGGCAAGCAAACACTACAGAACCTGACTGCGAGACTGCTGGATGAAGAAGCCAATTTAATGTCATACGAAGAAACAGAAACTGCATTAGCTGCCATGTCTGTTAGAAATAAGAATCCAGAAAGAAATTTTCACAATCCAAAGAAGAGTATTACCTGCTATAATTGTGGAGAAAAAGGACACATTGCAAGGGAGTGTCATTTCCCGAAACGAGAAAGAAGAGGTGAAATTGGTAGAAAACGTGAAAACGATCGTGAGAACAATCAGATGAATACCGCGTTTGTTACTGAAAATGTATTGTCGGGCGAAACGTCGAAAGACAATTTGTGGACAATGGACAGTGGAGCATCAGCTCACATGACATATAGAAGAAAATTTTTTGAAACTTTCTGTGAGGTTAATGATGGTTCCTGTGTAAAACTTGGTGACAATAAAAGTCTAGAGATAAAAGGTCAAGGAACTATCAGAATTTAAAAGTGTGTCAATCAACAGTGGGAGGACGCAACAATTACAAACGTGTTGTTTGTGCCGGAACTACGTAAAAATTTGTTTTCAGAAGGTGCTGTGACAAATAAAGGTATGCAAATATCAAAAGACAGAGACTGTGCTTGCATTTTGGATAACGGTAATATAATTGCAAAAGCCACAAGGGCAGAAAACAACTTGTATTATCTTCATTTTCGTACGGTTATGAACCAAGAGGCAAATTCAGTGACAAGAGCAAATACCCTTGAATTATGGCATAAAAGGTTAGGTCATGCGAATGTAAACACAATAAGTGAGACAGTTAAACAAGGACTTCTTGGAAAATTAGACATTAAGAGCTCCTATAAGTTGTTTTGTGAAGCCTGTTTATATGGTAAACAACATCGTCAGAAGTTTGCAAATATAAGTGCAAATATTAAAAACGTGCTCCCTGGTGAAGCTATTTACAGTGACGTATGTGGCCCCATGTTAGTACCAAGCATTGGTGGTGCAAACTACTTTGTTCTGTTCAAAGATTATGCAAGTAGTTATTGCACTGTTTACTTTTTGAAACACAAAACAGAAGTATTAAATTTATTCAAAGACTTTCTTACAGTCGTAAAAAATAAGTTTGGTTATGGTGTAAAAACTATTCATGTAGATAATGGAACAGAATATGTAAATGCAGATTTCAAAAATTATATAAAAACTGTTGGCATTCAGATGGAAACTACTGCACCATATACCCCTGAACAAAATGGACGAAGTGAACGAGAAATGCGTACTATTGTGGAAAGTGCTCGTTCCATGTTGTACGAAAAAGACCTACCACAACATTTTTGGGCAGAAGCTGTAAATACAGCAGTATATATACTGAACAGAACAATGAATAAAAACACACCAAATTCTTCACCATATGAAATTTGGACTGGAACCAAACCATTCTTACAACATTTGAGAATGTTTGGTAGTGATGCATATGTGCATATTCCAAAACAATTAAGAAAAAAATGGGATAAGAAAAGTAAGAAACTAATTATGGTGGGCTACGACAAAAATTCCAACAATTATCGTTTAATGGATCCTGTAACAAAAAAAATTACAAATTCAAGAGATGTAGTCTTCAACGAAGTAAGTAATTCTTCTGATACTATGCAAAGAAAACTTGAAAATGTTCAATTGTTCAGTGACAATGAAGAAGTGGCTCCCAGAGAAAATCCTAGCGTAGATGCCCATAAAGGTCCAAGTGATGAACCTCAGTCAGTAGAAGCTCAAGAACATGAAGCTCCCATATACAATCTGCGAAGTAGAAATTTACTCCAACTACCAGGGAGACTGAATGACTATGAATTAGAAGCTCATTTTGTGGAAATAGACATCCCAACATCGTATGAAGAAGCTGTGACCTGTAAAGAGGCAGCTGAGTGGAAAAAATCAATCATAGAAGAAGTGGACGCATTGCAGAAAAATAAAACATGGGAAATTGTACCGAAGCCAGAGAAAACTAACATCATCGACAGCAAATGGGTTTTCAAAGTAAAGAGAACACCAGAAGGTACCATCTCAAGATTTAAAGCTCGACTATGTGCACGAGGCTTTACACAAAAATATGATGTAGATTATAAAGAAACATTCTCACCAACTACATGATACGATTCAATAAGAGTATTGTTATCTATTGCAGCGAAGAAGGATTATGAAATTTTTCAATTTGATATAAAAACAGCATTCCTGAACAGTGAACTCGAAGAAGATATTTATATGTACCCACCTGAAGGAACAGGTATTGATAATAATTATGTCTGTAAATTAAAACGTGCAATTTACGGTTTGAAGCAAGCATCAAGGTGCTGGAATAAGAGATTCAGCAATTTTCTAAAAACTTTTGGGTTTCAACAATGCCTGTCAGACGGATGTATATTCAAAGGTATTGTAAATGAAATCAAAGTGCTATTAATAATTTTTGTTGATGATGGTCTAGTAATAACAGAACATATAGAAGTGGCAAACATTGTTATTGAAAAATTAAAATCAGAATTTGAAATTACTGTTAGTGAAAATGTTAGTTATTTTGTTGGCGTGGAAATCACAAGAGACAGAGAAAATAAAGCAATTTCAATCAGTCAAAACAACTATATTAAGCAAATAATACAGCGTTTTAATCTGGAAAATGCAAAAAGTGCAAAAATACCTGTAGAATTAAATATACTTAGTAACATTGCTTTATCAAATAATGAGCAGTTGTTTGAGGAAAATGAAGTGCCGTATAGACAAGCTGTGGGTGCATTAATTTTTGCAGCTATAGTGAGCAGACCAGACATATCATATGCAGTGGGAGTTGTGAGTCGATTCCTAAATAAACATAGTGAAATTCATTGGGCAGCTGTAAAACATATAATACGATATTTAAAAGACACACCAAGTTATGGGATAAGATATGGAACACCTGACACTCCGTTAATAGGTTACTGTGACTCAGACTATGCGAACGACCCCATTACCAGAAGGTCAACGTCCGGGTACGTCTTTAAAATGTACGGTGGAGCAGTTACCTGGAACAGTCAAAGGCAGCAGAGTGTTTGTTTATCGACAACAGAAGCGGAATACATAGGCGCAGCATTGGCAACGAAAGAGGCTATGTGGTTAAAGCAGTTTTTAAATGAGATTGATGAATCACCCTGTGATACAGTGAAGCTATATATTGATAATCAAAGTGCAATTCGTCTAATAAAAAATCCAGAATATCATAAGCGCACTAAGCATGTTGATATAAAATTTCATTTCATACGTGAAAAATTTGAAACTAAGTGTATAGATGTAGTGTATGTTCCCACAGATGAGCAAATTGCTGACATGATGACTAAACCTTTGTGCTCAAAGAAATTCAATATAATGCGGTTATATTTGGGTTTATGTAATATAAATAAAGCTGAATGCTTGATTTCTGTGAACTAGAATTTATATGTTTGGCAATGTAATATTTTTTATTTTTAGTTTATATAATACAATGTAACATTTTTTTGTGAAATCACAATTTGTTAATTTTTCATGAATAGTTCACATTTAGTGGGAGTATTGGGATTTAAATGTGAGCGATTCATATTTTGGCGCCATCCGCCGGATATCAGGCTGTCAGGCAATGCTCGACCGTTATTGGTCAGACTTCACAAAAGTAGTAGTAGCCGGGCTGACATGCCATCTTGCTAAGAATGTAATGTCGATCGTTGATCATTCCTGTTAACTAACAATTATTATTATATATCCGTACTAATCACTTATTAATAAATACTTATTAATAAGCCACTGTGTTTACTGTTTAACTCTGCATCCTAACAATATTTATCAAAACCCCAAAGGCAAAATTTATAATAGTATTACTACCATATCACATAACAAACAATTATGCTGGGACCATACCAAGAAGTTTTCAAAGTCTTAATAAGCTGGAGGTCCTGGAGATGTAGTCATACAAAAAAAAACTAGACTGAAATGAAGATTAATTTAAAGGGTTGCAGTCTTGATGGTCCAATGGTAAGGATGTATGCCCCTGGATCCCAAGTTCCTGGGTTCGATTTGCAGCAGAGGCGTCAAATTATTTTTCAGAAAGCGAGGTTGTGGCATTGTGTTTGAACAAGTTAAATGTATGCACGTTCCGCCATTCTCTGTGTGTGTGTGTGTGTGTTTTGTTTCTTTAACGTCGGCCCATTTCCGCGACTATGGCCAATCACCGACGCCAGGGAGCAGTTTCACCTCACTATCCTGGAAATTTTGCTGAACCCCTGCCTTTCTGTAAGGAGGGTAAGGATCTTTAACGTGCCCAACATCGCATGGACACGGGACCGACGGCTTTACGCCCCTCCAAAGGGCAGAACATACAGACATTCAACTTGCTCAAATACAATGTCAGAACCTCGGCTGATGTTAATTTTACAGTTTGTACTGAAAAAGTGAAAGGAGTACCCTGGGATTGAACCCAGTACCCTTCGGTTCAGAGGCACACGTTCTTACCCCTGAACCACCGAGGTTCAATAGAATACTGAGGGGGTGTAAAGCCATTGGTCCCCTGTACCATCCAATGTTGGGCACATTAAATATATTTACCTTCTTATAGGAAGGAAGGGATTCGCCAACATTTCCAGGACAGTGAGATGAAACTGCTCCCTGGCGTTGGTGATTGGCCATAGTCACGCAAATAGGTCGTTATAGTAAAAATTTAAGTGTTTGACAGTTTGGTTTGAAATTAAGTTTTAAATAAAATTGAATTCATGCTTGAAAGCACTTTGTCAATTCTGACTGAATTTAATTCGATCAACTTAGTTTATAATGATCTAAGTTTGCTACCAGAGATTTTATTTTTTACAAAAAAAATAAATGAAGTTGGTGAAACTCTCCTACAACAACCATTTGCAACTCTCTTGACTTAGAACTATTATTTTAGCTGCTCTAAATATTTTGAGAAGCAGACTGATGGTAAAACTGAATGAATAGCACTAGTTAAGACAAAGAGTGGATACTGATGTTTATGTCATCCAAAATATATTTTAAAATAAATTATTGTCTATTGATCAAAATTTGAAGTCTGCCAAATTAGAAAAGTGTCATTGTCAAGAAATTTGGAATATCAACGTTTGGATGAAAACTGACTAAATTGCGCTGTTTGCAAGCACAAGTAGAATACTTATTTGAAAGGCGCTTTGTACTATTATTGTCACAATAAACTATTACTATTAGAGGTGTGCAAACCCAAGTAAATATGTCGACTCGAACCTTCGGAATAGGGTTTCTCTGACTTAGTCGAACTTTAAAAAAATTTAAAATCAAACTAACCCAAATTATGTTACCCAACAAGAGGTATAATGCAACAACCTGACAAGTCCATTTTTAATGAACATGAGCTATTCAGTTATTCTTGCTCAGGATATACTCCTTTTTCTTCATCTGCAACAACCAGGTCTAAAAGTTTACACAAACTCAAAACACAGCTATAATAGTAGTTGCCACACAAAATTTTCTGGGAAAACCTGGGCTGATTTTCCTGGCTAACAAACTTGCCCGAGCTACTTGCAAAAGGAAGGTATGTGCCAAATTTGATCAAAATCGGCCCATTATTTTTTGAGTTATCGGTGTGATACATACATACATACATACATACATACATACATATATATATATATATATATATATATATATATATATATATATATATATATATATATATATATATATATATATATATATATATACATACAGGGTCCCAGAATTCAATGTACAATCGAGCTACCACAGATTTTTCAGCCAAAATTAGGTCGATTATGATCAACTCACCTCTATACAAAGTTGCACCGTTTAGCCACCAGAGGGCTTCAAATTTATTAAATTTTTTTCTATTTTTTTTCCCTATCTCCTGAACAGCTAATCCGATCATATTCAAATTTCACAGAAATATTGTAATGAGCAAATGGTTTAGTCGTTATGAGAACTAGTGCAATTGCACCCCTGCAAGGGTGTAAACTACCCCTACCCTAAACTTTTTTAATCGTATTTTTTCTCTAGTCGTTAAGATGAATATCACGTAAATTTTTTTTCAAAGACCGATCTATTTTCAAATTTTTGTTGCTTTTGTAAAATTTTGCTTACTCTCTTAGTTTTTGTGCAAATGGGTATTAAGCTAACCACTGATTGTTGCATTAAACGATACTTACATAATTAAATCCTGTTACTATGGAAATGGTTTCTCTGGCAATTACTATTAATGCAATAATAAGCTGTAGTGTCAAAATACGTGTGTGTGTGTGTATATATATATATATATATATATATATATATATATATATATATATATATATATATATATATATATATATATATATATATATATATATATATATATATATATATATACACACACGTATTTTGACACTACAGCTTATTATTGCATTAATAGTAATTGCCAGAGTGACAAATTATTAAGGTAATTTTTAGGAATATGGCTCATGTTTATAGTTTTTCTGAGCAAGTAGATATGCTTTTAGCGTTAGGTTTATGCCAACATAACTTCAGCAAAAGTGTGAAAGTGTATAGGGAGAAATTTTCAAGTAGGCAAAAACCTGATCACAGAACATTTGCGTCTATTGAAAGACAGCTAAGGGAGACTGGAATGCTAACTGTGCACAGACCTAATGCTGGCCGTAATTCTAATGTCTGCCGACTTCATGAAGAAGAGCAAGTATTGCATATCGTAAGGGAGAATCCCAGCATTAGTACGAGGCTGTTGGAGCACCAATTTGGAATTCCAAACACAGCAGTCAATCGTATACTGAAGCAACAGCTACTGCACCCATACCATTTACAACCTGTCCAAGAACTGCTGCCTGGTGACCATGGCATACACCTTTTATTTGCATGCATTATGCATCAGAAAAGAAGGCTAGATGCAAACTTTCACAATAATGTGCTTTTTACAGATGAGGCATGTTTCACACGGCGAAGTGTTACAAGTTTTCATAATGAGCACCATTATGCAGACGAAAATCCTCACGCAATTCATTTTCAGCTCAAAATTAATGTGTGGGTAGGAATAATTGATTGTCATTTGATTGGACCCGTAAGGTTACCTAATAGGCTAAGAGCAGAAGGCTACTTACACTTCTTGCAAGAAACTTTGTCAGAATTTTTATAAGATTTGCTGATCACATTACATCGTGATATGTGGTACATGCATGACAGTGCACCACCCCATTTTGGACGCATTGTGATGGATTATCTTCGTCAGCAATTTCCCAATAAATAGATTGGCAGATATCACGATGCTCCTGTTCCTTGGCCAGCATGTTCACCAGATTAAAATCCTTGAGACTTTTCACTATGGGGGCAGATCAAGACGTATGTTTACAAGGGGGAGATAAATACCGAGGAGCAATTGTGGGATAGAATTGAAGCTGTTGCCTCACTGCGAAATAGGGAAAATTAAGAGCGTATAAGTTTTAATTTTTTATGCCGACTAGAAGCTTTAAGGCAAGTGAATGGTTGCCATATTAAACATATAATGAGTTAGATGTAATTTGTTTCAATTTAAACTTTACAGGAATTTTAGTTTTCTTATTGTTTCTATGGTTAATGAATAAACATTTTATGAAGTATCGTATTTCTCCATCAAACTTCAACTTAAAAGCAATTTTGCGCAAAAACTAAAAGAGTAAGCAACATTTTACAAAAGCAACAAAAATTTGAAAAAAGATCGGTCTTTGAAAAAAAATGAACGTGTTATTTATCTAACGGCCAGAGAAATAAATACGATTAAAAAGTTAGGATTGGGGGTAATTTACACCTTTGCAGCGGTGCAATTGCATTAGTTATCATAACAACTAAACCACTTGCTCATTACAATATTTCTGTGAAATTTGAATAAGATCGGATTACCGGTTTAGGAGATAGGTACAAAAATACAACAAAAATTAATAACTTTGAAGCCCACATATAAAAATTGAAACTGACCCTAGATATGGGTTCTAAGGGGCCTAATTCGCGCTCATTTGAAGAACTTTTTTCAAAATTCAAAAGTCGGGATCTCCCCATTAGTGAATTTTTATCTAAGAAAATTCACTAAAAGCAGAAAAAAGTTACAAACATATGACCTTAGCTAATTCTACAAAGATATTGCAGATTATCATCAGACCTTTCTAGAATCAGATCATGTGGCCTCAGTGTCAGAATCCAGCAGCGATTGATAGACGAATTTCCTTTATTTATTGAAAATCTTAAACCTAAATTAATATATGCTAACAAAATTATTTCCAAATCAAGTCCAAGTATATTAATTTCCGTTTTAGTGAATTTTCTTAAAAAAAATTCACTAATGAGGTGATCTCGACTTTTGAATTTTGAAAAAATTCCTTTAAATTAGCACTAATTAGGCCCCCGAGAACACATATCCGGGGTCAGTTTCAATTTATATATATATATATATATATATATATATATATATATATATATATATATATATATATATATATATATATATATATATATATATGTATGTATATATATATATATATATATATATATATATATATATATATATATATATATATATATATATATATATATATGTATCACACCGATAACTCAAAAAATAATGGGCCTATTTTGATCAAATTTGGTGAGTACCTTCCTTTTGCAAGTGGCTTGGATAAGTTCGTTAACCAGGAAAATATGCTCAGTTGAAATAGACTAAACAATGATTTCTTTTAATTCGGCCGGCGGATTCCCACTATTAGTGTCAGTTCTGAGCTGACCTTAAATGTATGGAATTTCGACCACGAAATTATAATGCATGTTTGTAAGAAAATACATTCGGGACTCAGCATGTGCGTTATGGTAGCGAGTTTTTATTGAATGCCTCAAGTTTGAAAAAAAAATTTTTCGAAAATAAACTTAAAATGTTCCCAAAAAAACTAGTTTCCTGGCCAACAAACCTTATAGGTTAATAGCAAATAGCTCAATTTGCTATTAACCTATAAGGTTCGTTGGCCAGGAAACTAGTTTTTTTGGGAACATTTTAAGTTTATTTTCAAAAATTGTTGTACATTTCCAAACAATAAAGTTATTTTGATGAAATATGGTACATTATTTCTACTATATATGTTATACTGCTAACCAAATTTGATGTCTGTTTTCTTTAAAAAAACACATATTTGCTATTTAAAACATTTTTATGAAAATTCACTATCATAACGCACTTGCTGCGTCCAGGTTTTTTTTTTGATAATATGCTTACAATTTTTGAAAACACTGTGCAATAACCAGGCAAGTCCACGACTTTTTTCTTACATTGTCGGCATTTTCCAACTTGAAAACATCAAATTCCAAATACAAGTCTCCTGGGTCATCTACACACAGGGGGAAAGAAAAATAATCTAATTTTTTTTTCACATGTTAACAGTTTTTAGCTCTTCCTGAACATTTTATCTTCTCTCAATTGCTTTCAAACACTACCATCATAATGTTGTAATCAAGAGGTGTTAGGAAGTTAGGACACATAGAAATAATAGCTCAGTTATTGTTAGGTGGCTTAGTCAGGTCCCCATATATCCCACTAAATGTCAAAAATAAATACGAGTGAAATCCCCCTCCAACTCAACGAGGCCAATATCCAGATTAGAGCGCTGCTACCAATTTAATATTTCGCTACATTTGGCAGCATTGAATACCTGTAAAGGTCAATTTCGACTTATCTTTCAACAACGAACAACAATTTTGTAGAATTACATATTTCGAACTTAAAAATATTTTAACATCGAATTGAGGCATCGGTTCAGTTCGAAATTCTTAAGCTTCGCACACCCCTAATTTGTAACTATTTGTTCTCAAATATGTTAAACTTCCAATAATTGCTTTCTGTAAAAATTGGAATATGGTCAATAAAGTTAAAATAGTATATTTTCAATTTCCACTCTCTATTTTCAAACCGCTGTATTTCATGCAGTTTCACCACCACACCCTGCTTGTCAAAATAAGAAGGGCAACATAATTTATTACAACACAAGAAAACTGATCAGTATCATTCTAGCAAATGTTACCTATATTGACTTACACTTTCAGTTAACGATAACTAAAGCTACCAAAATTACATTTTACCTTGGAAGCATTTCTTCTCCGGCTGTTCTTGGCAAAGCTGGACTAAAACCATATATTAAGACAGTCTATTTCAAGTTTTTATTCTTCTTTCCTTGAGTGTGTCTAAAGAACACCTGAACTGACAGCATAATTGAATTGACACATTTTCTATTAAATTATGTTGTTGGTTACAGCGTTTTTACTATATTCATCACATACAACACATGAAAAGACAACATGAACAACAAACATATCCAACTACGTAAATATTATTAAACCTGCTTTGCCAGTTGCATTAAATAAGTTCAACAATGTCATAAAAGACAATATAAAAAATAATGTGTCACTAGACTTTGAGGAGATTTGAGACCAGAGCACCAAACACTTACAATAATTGAGCACAAAAATGATAACAACTTAAAAATGTTCAACAACTGTTACTAATATATAATCGATTGGAATCAACTTCTATGGTATTCTGATTTTTCTCTTGGTTTTTTAGATTTAATGGGTGTTCACTTAATAAATCAGCATCTAAGGTTACCAATTGTGAAACATCTGATTCATTTTTATGTGGCTGCTTAATAGCTACAAACCTATCATCAATCGACATCATTATGTTGGCATGTTTTTGTGCATTGCTGTGCTGCCTCTTATTGTGAGGTAAGGCAAACATCAGTTTATCCCAAAAATACTTTTCTCCCCACTTGACGTAAGTATTGGTCTTTAAATATATTTTTAAATCTTCATCTAGTGCATCTTGATTTACTTCTTCATACAACACGATTATAACTCTTGATCTACGTTCTTTCATAGATTGAATGTGAGCTGTCTGGAACTCCATTTGAGCCCATACACTCTCTAAGAAATTGTTTGAAAGAATAATTAATGTTCTTTTAGACTGATCGACAGAATTTACAATATGTGCTGGGATGGACTCACCAGGATACCAGTCACGCATATGAAGACACAACCTATATGGCTGTGGACCACCCTCTAATTTATCAACAATATTTTGCACAAAATCTTCATCTTTATGTGAATAACTCACAAACGCATCATATGTTTTGTCACTGTCTAAATCTTCCTCTTCAATTAACCAAAGGCAGAGGTTCCTGGCATATAACCAGATCTTAATTTCTTTGCTGTATCGTAGATAAAGTGCACATATAGAAGCGCCCATGAAAAGTGCAATGGACACTGTAGCTACAGAAACTAAAAGAGGTGAATCGTTCGTGTGACAGAGATATTTTTCATTTAAACTTACAAGAGTTTTATTGTCTTTGACACAGCGTACCTTTGAAGAATCAATTTTCTCAAACTCAAGCCTCAAAAAGTCTGTTAGATTTTTTGCCTCACAGTCGCATACCCATGGATTGTTGTGCAAAGTCAAATTTGTCAACTTAATGTTGTTATACAGTGCTTCGAGTACATCTTGATCCAATCTATTAATCTGGTTGTTATGGAGTTGAAGAACCTCAACGTGTTTAGGCACCCATGTCACATTTTCTAGAAAATTATTGGACAGCAGTAATTTTGTAATGTTAAATTTTCCATATTTATCAGGAAAATGTTTCAAATTGTTGTTATCAAAGTCAAGTTCTAATGTACTTTTATGATCCTCTATAGTTATGTCAGGTAAACTGGTTAAGTTTCTACCTTTACAATCTACAATTACAGCTGTGTCAACAGCTCTCCACATACAATTACAGATATCTGAACACGTTTTACTAAATACCTCTTCATATGGGCAAGTCAATGCCTTTAATGGAAAATCTTCAATATTGATATCCTCAAAATCACTGGGACTTTTGCATACTAAATTATCTGATTTCAACTCCACCAAAGTCCGAATTCTAGGATCCAGGTTACCTTTAAAATATTTCACCAAATCCAAAGCAGCACAATCACACCTTATGGGGTTATCTGATAACTGTATCTGGGTGATGGAACTTCCTGGGTGTAAAGCATCGATCTTTGAAGCATCTGGAAGTAGCTCTACAATGAAGCGGGAGAACGTCACACTTGTAATATCATTGTTTGATAAGTCCACCAGCAATTTAAATTGGGGGTAAACAGGAATAAAGTCATCTACCTAAAAATCAATAAATAGAATTCATTATTATGATCTCAACTCTCAACGGTAAAAATACATTGAAAAATATGTTACTAAATATAAAAGATAAAGTCATTGAAAAGTATAATATTCTTTGTAAAAGCTGCAATCTTAAATACTTTCAGTAAAGCATAATATCCATTGAACTATAGAAAAGATATTCAGTATACCATCATAATCGTGCTGATTATCAGGTTTGAAGATTATCCGTGCTGAGAAATTGATCAAAATTTCAAATCACAATAGATCGAAATTTCAATTTTTTTTGTTTCATCTCGCTTAAATATAATAAATATCTCTAATAAAAACCAACGGCCATCTAAGTACGTGTCTGGCTATTATAATTATTACGTTGCAAAAATCATGAGGAAAATAAAACTGTGAAATTTGTTAGAACTTGTAGGTAGTGTAGTAGTATATGTATGAGTAGAATAAACTTGTCGAGAGACACAGCTGTTAAACATTCTGTATGCACTTTCTTTTCAATTTATGAAGGCTACCGGAATTACTTAGTTTGCCAGTTGATTTTTGATCCCAAACGAGTTTGTGTGTTCACAGTCTATTTTATATTAAATCCGGTATACATACAGCATTTGGCTAAAACTAAAAACACAAGTTTTAACCATGAAACAAAACTTGGATTCATTATAATTGATCTACTGTAAGTTTTTCATTGGACTTCTATTATTTTGGTGTGCGTGTGTGTTCATATATATTCATCCCCCCCCCCCCCCACATATATATATATATATATATATATATATATATATATATATATATATATATATATATATATATATATATATATATATATATATATATATATATATATATATATATATATTATGTATACACATACATATAGGTGGCCCACCGGATACGCCACGGGCTCTCACGTCTATATTTTTCGTTATTTCAAATTTATTTCAAACGAAGATTGTGTAGGTTGAAAAGGGCTAGAACCTAAAATTATTTTCAAATATACAGGTGATCCAAAAAAGTGTTACACCTCAAAGTTATGTTTTTTATCATGGAAGACCCGGTATTTGACAACGCTTTTGAATTCTATGGGAAAAAGAAGGTTCACTTATTCCAAGGATCCTTATACCGAGCTATTACGGTTTCCCAGATATCTTGCTTTTTCGGAGAATGTGAGGTTTTTGAAAAAAAATCTCATCTCCATTGTCAGATGGAGCGTTTGATGGTGGATTTGGTACTCCATCAACTACTGTAGTCAATATTTCGCAATACTCTACAGGGGCGTTCAAAAATTCAAGTTTTATTTTATTAAGATTATTTCATTTATTTCAAATGGAACATCCTATATTGTTTTGTTGCATTTCATAGAGAAAATAATTTCCTTTCATATGATACAAGGGTATACTGTACATAACTAACAAATCTATGCCAATATCTATACATGTCTGTATAGGACACAGACGTGATGGTATCGATTTCTGAAAGATATTCCATATTTCAACAGAGTCGGGCGAATCTGAAATATTGATATAATCGTTATCTTTATTTATGTATCACTTGATTGCCCAACAGGCTTACACTCAATTAAAGGACGTAGAAATTTACAAATGTTATTTTCTTAATGAAAATTCACTAATAAACAAAACACACTATCCCATATGGTTTTTACTTTCAAGTAGCTAATAGAAAACTTCCTTATTTTTCCCTCTCACTTTCAGATTAGGATATTTTAGAACATTTTACAAATCCGCGCCTCCGAATATACCCGAAGGCGGTCATTAGGATGGCATCGCCATAGTTCGGGAACGTTCGTTGCACATTAGGATGTTGTGGCGATCCCGCCTTACGTGTGTTATTTTGTTTGGTTATCGCTGCATTATGATGTATGCCTGTGGTATATGTATCAATCTTTGCGTGGCAGGTGACTATTCTGCCGTTACTCTGGCATCATACTTTAACCACTTAAGTTGTCTTTCAATTCATGTATTTCAGATTTTATCTTTAATTTGGGAAAAATTCAAAATTTTGTGAACCAAATTACTTAAAATTCACAACAGAGGTTTGTTTACTTCATTCCTAGCTACATATAAAGTTCCATTCCAGTTACTTCAATAATTTCAAAAATAGCAAATTCAAAAATATTTTTGTATATTTTTGGGGAAAAACTATGTCCGTTATAGGTGATTTACGAACTCGTCCGCAATTGTAATGAAATGAAGACATGTTCCAAGTTTTGTTCAAATCAGTTGAGTTTTGAGTTATCCCTCGGATACATACATACATACATTGTGACAAGGCCTTGGCTTGCAGATCGTTTTTCGGTGACACGGATTGACGGTTACTATCGCAGGATCTCGGGCGCCAGATTTTTAAAGGGTTTACTCCCTGTTGAGGATGTCTGCGACCTCTTCACTGAACTCTGACCGATATACCGATCAGAGTACCTGGGTAACTCTGTGGAGAAGGGTTCGGTAGCCTTTACGTAATATAGGCTTAAATTAGTGACCCCCGAGTGAGCGGGCTTTAATCGCTGACTCGGTGTGACCCGACCACTTCTGTCTTAACGAAAGGTGTAGCAGATTTTGTACGTTAATGGGTTAGATAAGAATTAATCAAGCTCTTTACTTTACCCAACCCTATATGACAGATTTCAAACTATCTACAAAATATATCTATACAGAATAATATTTACAAAATATGTACAAGTAACATATGCGGACACTAACATCAATCGGCACGTGGATCTCGCTAAAGCGGTAAAGGTTAGTGCGTGACGAAGCGTACGGATTCGGTCAGGTATATATGATACGGACGGTATTTCACTCAAGCGAGGATACGGCAGGCGGGCAACACACAGCGATAGACAACATCAGACCACTAGCTATAACTTCTCCGTCGAAGCAGGAGACAGCGGAGACGAAAAAGTGCAGACGGGAGAGACGGGATGACAGTTCACGGAGGCCTATGCGGACTGTGAATTCTCAGCATCTCCGCTAGGGTCAAATCGGGACGAAAACATCTTGATTACTTTAGTGAGCTGTGAATCCTCAGCGTCCTCACTAAAATAACACAAGAGCTTATACTGTATGGGGCGGAAAGCCGGGAGTCAGATGAAGTGTACAGGGCTATTTGGAAAGGAAAGTATCACTTGGAGTGACCTAGATAGGCTGTGAATCCTCAGCGTCCCTATCGGGATCAAACCAAGATGAATATATCTCGATTATTTATGTGAGCTGTGAATCCTCAGCATCCTCACAAAAATAATGCAAGACAATCTAACATACGGGAATTGTTTATAGGGACGGCGGCAGGTCAGGAAAAGCAGAAATAATTCACTTGAGGAGATTTGGACTGAGAAGCGTGATGGTTTAAAAGTATGAAAATTCGCTACAAAATATGAATTACTTAAAACAGATAATTCTCACCTATAACAATATTTTCGGATACGGAAATCGACCAACGAGGTGCGCTCGGACGGCAAAAGGAAACGGAATCGGTGCGGACTCGTGGCGACTTAATAACTTAACAGCTGAATTAACAATACTGCGTGTGCCCCGTGTTGCTTCTCTTTTTATATGAATTTCATAGCCAGCCCAAAAACTCTGCCATGCTTGGAATTTTATCACCTTATCACAACCGGATAAGATAATAAGTATGAAATACCTGTTTAATTAAATATAAATCGCCTTAAAATATTTCAGGGTGAGAATATTTTAGCAAATATTTATATAGTTTGTATTTAATTATTTGCTATTTAATTAATTACTTACTTAGTAGTTAAGCGTTTTATACCACATACTGATAGAAAATAATACTTCATCACAACATATATATAAATTAAAACGGACTTTGGATGTGGGTCCTAGGGGTTCTAATTCGAGCGCATTTCCAAAAAATTTTTGAAAGTCTCAGCACGGTTACCTCTCTATTAGTGAATTTTCTTAATGAGAATTAACTACCAAATATATGTGGTGGAGCGAAAATTGGATGAACAAGTAAAGAAAACTGTGGATCATAAAGAGGAAGCACATAGAAGAATGTTAAATGCCAAAGACACGAGCAACAAATAGAAGCGCCTGGTTTTGTGCGGAAAATTGAGGAGCGCAAACAAATAGTCAGTGACAATAAGCGAGAATTAAAAGTGAAAGAGGCAGAGAAAATTCAAACACGATTTTAAAGAGAACATGAAGTTGTTTTGGAAGTGGTTAAAAAAAGAGCAACACAAACCGGAAGAAACAATATGATTTATGGGGTAAAAACACAGAACGGGGACATGGTATGGGATGAGGAAGATGTGAAAGAATGCTAGACATAATATTTTGAGAAACTATATGGAAGCGATAAGAATCATCAGCAGCCTGTTGCAAGTCAGAGATAATGTGACACTGTTGAAGTGCATGAGGTTGAAATAGCCATAAAGAAATTAAAGAACGGAAAAGCATAAAGTAATCAAGGACCAGTAGAATAGAAGGATGCTATCACAGTGACCATGTGTAAAAAAGGAAGCAATATTGAGTGGAAAAATTACTGTGTGAGAAGTTTAAGTGTTCTAGGTAAGTTATTTGGAATGCTCAATGTGGGTTCATGACAGGAAGATGCTGTACTGACCAAATATTCTCACTTCAGCAGGTAGTTGAGAAATGCTTGAATGTTGGAATGAAAATAAATTGCACGTTTGTAGACTTGGAGGAATCATATGATACTGTAGATAGACAGAAGCTGTGTAATATTTTGAAAGAATATGGTGTGAATATTGGAGCTATTAAATCGTTAGTAGAGCATGTGCGAGAACTAATGGAATACTCAGTAACTATTAGCGAATTTTCATTAATAAAGTTTGCTAATAGAGAGGTCACGATGAAAAGCTTTTGAAAAAGTTTCTTCAGACGAGCGCGAATTTGGGTCTCTAGAAGCCAAACCCAAGGTTCCTTAAAAATTTTATATGTTTATATATATATATATATATATATATATATATATATATATATATATATATATATATATATATATATATATATATATATTGTTACGAAAATGGAACGTCCACTAAAGGTTTTACACTTTCTTTATTGATACTCAGTTAAATTACAGCAATAATACGAACTCGAATTTCAACAACACGGAACTATACTTGACTTATCAACTACTCACTGTCAACTGTCAAACTTCACTATTCAAACGGTTGGCGACACGTTTACGTCAACTTCGTCTTCGGCTCGCTCAAATTGGAACTGAACTCAATCGGCGGCTCATTCGGCTTTATATAGTTATAGTTACCAGAAATAACATTATTGGTGTTCTGACTATTGGATGTTCTATGGTGTTCTGTGGAAATAACCTCAAAAGTTCGGGCAAACTCTGGTTTGCTTACACTCGCAAAAATGTATAACAATATGTATGTATGTAGGTTTGTATGTATGTATCCGAGCGATAACTCAAAAAATACTCAACTGATTTGAATGAAACTTGGCACATATCTTCATTGTATTAAGACGAGTATGTATATCAGCTATAACAGAACATTTACCCCCCCCCCCCCCAAAATATACAAAGACATCTTTGAAAACGCTATATTTTTGTAAGTATCAGAGTAACTGGAATGAGACTTTACATGTGACTAGAAATGGTGTAAACAAACCTATGTTGTGAATTTTAAGTAATTTGGTACACCATATTTATAGTTTTTTCCAAATTAAAAATAAAATCTGAAAGAGATGCATTGAAGCGACTTAGTGGTTAAAGTCCAATGCCTGACAGAGTAGTTGACTATAATAATGAAGTTTATTTAGCAAAAATGCTACTAATTTACACAAAACAATTAGTTTATACACTAGACTACTTAAACACGATTTACTAACTTAAATCAAGTCTAATATGTGTACTCACTAGCTTACATACAATATATGTAATTTTTTTTAAACTAAATCTAATTTAAACAAACTATGTTAATCCACTTCTAAATTTAGATATACATATTCTAAGCCTAGTTTAAATTTTTTTCAAGTTTACAGTTTTCAATTTACTATCTAATTTAATTATATGCTATAAGTGCTTTAAAAAAATTGAATTTTGTGCTCCTTTAGAGTTTATATGTTCCAAAACAAAGTCCTCGGAATGCCTAGTGCAGTATTGATGCACTTCATTAAATTTAGTTAACCTTTCTGCTAAATAATCCGGCATTAATTCCAGTTTAATCTTGTGGATAAAAACTAAAGCATCCATCTCCACCATATTCTACACGCTGATCCAGCCCAACTGTGAGAGCATGCTTCTCACAGTGGTTCTTTTACCACACCCAAGAATAATTCTCATTACCCTGTTCTGCAACACTTGAAACCTCTGTATTTCAGCCTTTGTAGCCAGATAAAGAATCGTTCCACCAAAATGCAGATGAGGCAGTATCGTGGTGTTATAAACCATTGTCCTTGAATATCTCGACAGACAACTACCAACCCGACCTAGTTTTTTAGGCTTTTTCCTTACATTTGTAGTCAACATAATAATGAAATCTAAGTTTATCATCAACAAAGATTCCTAAATCCTTAACTTTATTTAGTCTCTAAAATTTTATCTTCTACTTTTATTTAACATACTGACTTAATCGTTCCCTATCCTTGCCTTTTCCAAAAATCATCACCTTTGTTTTATGTATATTTAATTTTAATTTATTATTTTTTAGCCAACATGCAATACCCTTCAATTGATTATTTAATTTTGTTGTTACTTGTTCTGCGTCCTTACCACTAGCATAAACCACCATATCATCTGCAAAGAGGTGGAAGTCACAATCCAGTGGGTAAGAAGGTGCTTAAAACAGCCTCACCACTGTAATGCTGTCTAAACCCTGGTTGTTGTTTTATTAAAATATTGTTTTCTATAATAAAATTAATTAAATGAATATACACAGCCTTCTCCAGAACCTCCATCTCTGACGAAATTGTATTTACACCTCTAAATTCTTCTGCAATAATTGTGAATAGTACTTTTCTTAGTGGTATTACAGTCGAGACTTTTAAATCCACTGGAACAACACCTGTCTCCGGTGAACAATTTATTATGCGTAGCAGCATATTTTCTGATTCATTTAAAGTTAATTTTAACAATTTTATAGGTGGGCTTCAATTCTTTGGTAATGTATATATGATGGTCCGCAATTCATCATTTGTTAGCAATTGAAAACTTTCAACTCTAATGGTAGAAGCTGCCCCAACAATAGATGTAATATCATTATTATCACATGGGGGAAATGAACCCACAATCCCATCCATACTCTTTATAAAATATTCATTAAATCTATGGGCAATCGTATCTAGGTTAGGTTAGGTTTGATTGTGAGTGGGTCATACCGGTCCCTCCACCGCGACCATAAGGTCTATTGTGGTTCACGCCTAATAGTCTATATTTCGCCCAACAAAGCCAGCCTCCTGCAGAGGTCGATAATCTTTGTGGGCGAAAGTTGATCCAGATCCTCCAGAGCAAGCTTTATCTTGCCAAAGAGCAGGTATCTAGTTCTGTCCGCTGCCGGACAGGAACACAGTACGTGCTCTGCTGTCTCGTCACTCTCCATACACAGCCGGCACTCGGTCTCCTGATCGACTCCAATACGGTGCATTTGGTGACGCAAGCGGCAGTGTCCTGTATACAGGCCGGCTAGAGTACTCAGTTGTTGTCTGTTTAACTCTAGAAGTTTTTTAGCCCTTGACTCAGACAGGCCATTTATGAAGGCCTTAGAGTGAGCTAATCCCGGAAGATTTTGACAATACTGGATTGTCATTCTTTCTGTCCAAGTCTTTAAGGTGCGTTTTGCTGTGCATGAGGGTATTCCCAGCACCGGTTCTGGTCCGACAAAGTCTCTCTGGGCACCACTCCTGGCAAGCGCGTCGATCGCAACATTGCCATCATGGTCATGCCTTTATTGCAGCTTGACTATATGCATATATCTTTATCGATTTGTGTGTGCACTGGTTTTTTATGCTTTCCCTTGCACACATCCCGATGGCATACACTTCTGCCTGGTGTATGGTTGCGTACTTGCCGAGGCTAGCTGATAGTCTAGCATCGGTGCTGCCCCCATATGCGCCGGCTCCTACTCCCATATTGGTTTTGGAGCCGTCAGAGTACCAGCAGAGATCGGCTCTCAATAGGGTCGTTTGATTTCGCTCCCAGTCTTCCCTTTCCGGGAGGACGGTCTTGAAAGACAGATATCTACTGATCTTTGTAGGCATTAAGTCTGAGACCATTCCCAGAATCCCGTGACCCCCAATGTCATCGAGAAGTCCGGACCCTCCCAGACTGATTTCCTTCGGCATACTGTCAGCCATTTGTTTTAGTCTGTACGTTGTCCACCTCACCACCCTCTCCAACCATATGTGAAGAGGTGGAATATTAAGAAGAACCTCCAGAGCGGCTGATGGTGCGGTGCTTATCGCTCCCGTTATCATCAGACAAGTTTGTCTCTATAGATGAGCCAGTTTGGCCCTCGCGATACCACGAAGTGCCTTAGGCCACCAAACTATGGCTCCATATGTTATCATTGGTCTGATAACCACTACATAGAGCCAGTACATCTGTTGGGGGTTTGTTCCCCAGTTGTTTCCACAGATTCTCCGGCATGTTCACAGGGACAGTTTAGCTCTGCGGATTACATTCTCTAACTGTATGTCCCAGTTGAGCTTCTTATCTAGGGTAACCCCCAGATATTTTGCTTGTTCCGAAAATGGAATTGTTTCCCCCATAAGACTAGGTGGTTTTAACTTGTCCAACCTTCTTCTTCTGGTAAATGGGACAATGATCGTTTTGCGGGGGTTCGCAGACATCTGTTCCCTCCGGCACCAATCATTCACTACATTTAGTGTCTCCTGAAGAGTACTTGCTAGTTCCTCCTCATATTTGCCCCTAACCATTGACTAGATCATCAGCATACTCCTGGATCCCAACCTCCCACAGTCCGAGGATAGCCAGCAAATCGTCCACAAAGAGAGACCACAGCAGGGGGGATAGAACTCCCCCCTGAGGGCACCACCTCGCAGCCCTGAAGCCGACCGCCTCCCCCTGCAACGAGGTAATAACAGTCCGATTGTGGAGCATGCTTCCGATCCAGCCACAAATGGCAGGTTCCACCCCTCTAATGGCTTCGTAGAGGGAGATAGGTAATGCATTGTTGAATGCTCCTTCAATGTCGAGAAATGCAGCCACCGCCACCTCCCCGTTATCCAGGAGTATGTGATCTTCTCGACGAGGTTATTGAGTGCTAACTCAGTAGATTTGCCAGTTTGGTAGGCACACTGGTGGGTATTAAGGGGGTTGTTGACTAAGATGCTCCCCCTAATGTGTCCGTCTAGTATTTTTTCCAATCCGTTCAAGAGGAATGATGTATTACTGAGATGTCTCAGTGATGTGGGTAGGAGGTCATTATATCCCAATTTGGGAATGTAAACCCCCTAATCACCGTCCAGCTGGATGGAATATAGTTCCAAGCCAGACTGGCTCTTTACAGCCTGATTAGGAAAGGTAGAAGAATCTCCAGTCCATTTTGTAGTAGGACCGGTACCACCCCATCCTCCCCTGGCGCCTTGAATGGCTAGAAATGTCTCCACCGCCGAAGCCATAACTATTCTCCGAGCAACCCGCCAGTCCTCCCTCCGAGGGCGTTTAAATCGACCCTCAGCTGGCCGGACATCTTCGTTGCTCAGGATCAGACAAACTGGGAAGTGTGTGTGTGCTAAGAGCTCTAACGTTTCTTTCCGTGATTCAGTAAAGGAGCCATCTGGTCGTTTTATCGATCCCAGTTCCTGGACACGGCCGCGTGAGAGATTTTTGTGGATTCTGGCACTGCTGGGCAAATTAGAGATGTCCCCGCAGAACCTCCTCCAGGATTCCCTCTTAGCGTTTCTTATCTCTTTGTTGTAATGTGTTAGAGCGGATTTATATTGTTCTCAGTTGCCTGTTGTCTTAGCACGATTGAAGAGACGTCTCACGTCTCTTCGTAGTTTTTCGAGGTTATTGTTCCACCAAGTAGACCCTCGACTATCTTTTTTTTGACTTTAGTGGAAAATTTTCGTGATATGCTGAGACCACAGCATCCCTAACCTGTTCTGCCGCAATCTAAATTTCTTCACGATCTCTCACTCTGGGGATAGCGGACACAAGTTGGGTGGTGAGGGATTGCTTGTACCCCTCCCAATCCGTCCTCCTCGGGTCACGATACTCCACCACAGGTCTAGAGCCTGTTTCAATCTCAAATAGGATGTGGTAATGGTCCGAACATGAGGGTTCAGACGATACCCTCCATTTGAGGATTTTGGAGCTCAATAGCCTTGAGCTGATCGTAAGATCTAAAACCTCTCTTCGATTGACCATTAGAAAGGTGGGTTCCGAGCCTATGTTGTTGACAACCAGCTCCTCCCCTAATATGTATTCAAATAGTCACTCACCTGGTCTGTTAGTGTCTGTGCTCCCTAAACCAGATGATAGGAGTTCGCATCACACCGCATTACAAGGTGATAATTGTTCCTCTTGCAGTAGGTGATCAATTTCCGCACCTCTGCTGGAGGTGGTTGTTCCGCATCTCTGTCTCCGGGGAAATAGGCCGAACAGGCCACTACTTCCAGCCTGGTCCCCCCGGTTGTGATCATGAGATGGATGGCTACCATGTCCTTGGTGCAGTATTCTGATAGTGTAAAATACTGCAAGTTGTTTCTGATCCAGATACAGGCTCTGGGGTTGGTACCAGAGCCCATCTCTACTATCTTACCAGAAGTGTTACCCAGCCCTTTAGTTCGGTCCGACCTGGCGGTCCAGGGCTCTTGGAGAAGAGCAATGTCTATCTGCTCCTCCTTTAATTTCATGCTAAGGAGGCATGTCGCTGCCTTAGCATGGTGCAAATTTGCCTGTATGCACCTAATAGGTCTGGTGGAAGGATGTATCCTGCCACCTCCTCTATTGGGGCCCATTTTTTTGGTGGATTTGATTCCCCCTGCGGTGCCACTTCCCGAGGGAATAGCCGGGGGGATTGATCCCCCCCACTCTCGGAAGGGCCCGCTTCATTATACAGTGAGGAGGGATATTCAGAGTGGATAATGCCCACTCCCACCTCTCCAGACACCTCACTGAACGTCTTCCTGACATCACCCTCTCGGGGCTTTTTTGCCCTTTGTTGTGGTGTGCTGCCGTCCGACCGGAGTCGCTTTCCGCTGACGGCGCCCTCAGTAGCGGCATCAGACTTCTCGGGTCGTTTTATCGTACCCTCAGAGCCCTCAACCCCCACCCGAACCCATCGGGATCCGACTTCCGTTAGTACCTGACTCAAGGCGGTTGAATATGGCACCCCCGCCTTGAGCGGACGACTAGGCTGTCTCCTTGCGGATCCAGGCAGTTGTTGCCCTCATCGGAGGACAGAGATTTGGAGGATAGGGAGAGGATGACCCTCGGACCCCCCCCCATCGGTTTGGCGGTAACAACAACCCCCATTTCTACCTTTATGTGTTCTCCAGTTGCCTGGAGATCGAGAGTATTATTACCCATCTCGTTTGGGTCTGTGTCTATCGTGTTCATATTCTGATCCCACGAACAGCTGGCGAAAATTGTGGTTAACCTCCATGGAAGAACCCGATCACACAGAAAAATGAAATTGGCCAGTCAAGACAAAAAGTTATATCAAGCACATGTAAATGCATACAAGAATCAACAAAAATACATTCACATCTAAAACACACAATGTCTGCTTAACACTAAAACAATGGATCATCTGGCCTTCAAGAATCTCAACTGTTGCACTACATTAAAATATTCATCTGTTCGTATAGACAGGCCTGTATAAAAAACCTCTAATAATTGTTCTGAATTTATTGATGTTCATTTCCCAACGACCTTGGGAGCGCATTGAAAAAGTCGTCCGTTTTAGTTTTACTTAGTCGATGCCTCAATTGGATTAAATTATCTCTAACTATGCACTTCAGCATGTGTGTTTTTACTTCTCTCTCACCACCAACAATATTTATCTGTAAACCACCAGTGAGTATAGTGACATTATCTTAAGTTCCTGAAACATGGGTTTACAATGGGCACAGCAACCGGCCCTGACAACACCACTGACAGCTGCTGTCTGCAGGACAAAGAGCCTATCAAAGTGGGTGCTCGCTACATTTCCCCATGCAAGCACACAGTAATTCAGATGTAAGTAAAACAATCCATAATAGGTGAGATCAAAGCTGCCTCAGGTCCAGTCATTGCAAAAATCTTACGCACTGCATACACTGATGAGGCAAGCCTACCAATCAACGAGTCTATTTAGCTCTTCCATTCAAGAGCAGGGTCAATGGTTGAGACTGAGAAATTTGCTAGCAGACTTCGACTTATTAGAAGTTACCCTGACATGAAAATGGATGGATGCAGTCTTATCCTCGTTGAGGAACAGTTCAACTTCAAGTAGTTGATATAAAACTTCCGTATTTTCCCCTCTCACTTTCAGATTAAGATATTTTTGAACATTTCACAAATCTGCACATCGGAATATACCCGAAGGCAGTCATTATGGTGAGGTCGCCACAGTTCGAGTGTGAACGTTCGTTGCACATTAGGATGTTATGGCAGGTATCCTTCATATTTTTTGATTTTACCAGGGTGTACCCTGAGAATAGTATGTCCTGTCAGATATCCTACAATAATCCTAAGTTCCGCTCTATTATAGCCAGAGACCATGGAAGCACTGATTCCCCTAAATATTTCCAGTAAATTGTATTTTCCCTTTTAAATTATATTTTACTTTTATTAAGTTTGAATTTAGCTGCAGGTAGATACTTTGAACATTTATTGACTTTAGCAATGTCGCAAATGGCAGACAGACACGGCGACGCTGCATAATATGAGACATACACAAGCGCGCAAATCCGATAATCAGGAGCCGGGATTGGTTATTTCCTAGTTTAACCCTAGTTTAACCCCACTTTAATAGCAGTGTTTACCAAACATATCATCGGTTAATGAATTTGCAAATTCTTCTGCTGGCCCTGTCTTGTTTTCATTAACGTCTGCACAAAAAAAGAAGAATTCGATGAATACGTGGGGGTTTTTGGACTTGAATAATTTGCACAAAATTCTTAAGAGATACCAACAGCGAGTGCCACTTGGAATCATGTTTTAAACCGTTAAAACATTTCGGTTTAGTGGATAAATCAAATTTCTAATTTACAATCTGAGAAATCTGGCCACTGTAATCCATTGCTTGTTCGATTTGAAAACCCACCTTGATTACAGCATAGCAGTTCTACACTCGTTTTGCTGCATAGCTTTTGAATTAGCTCTTTGCTACATTTGAGTCCTGGCCTGTTTATTGTCTTCTCTTGCACACTTCATTTGTGCACAGACTTATGTCTGAAAAACCTTGGCATGTCTAAACAGATGACATGATATGTCCATCCCTGATCTCACGTCTCACGCAATGTATACTCGCCCCGGCACCTGTTTCGTTTTTGATCTGTCTATGCACCAGATCAGGCTTCCAGGGGGAAGTTATAGTTGATCTTCTGTCGTCTCCTGTAGATCCTTACAAACTGGAGATATTGACGTTGCAAAAAGACATAATTTTTCAGTCAATCAATTTGACAGCTCAAATGAACCAATAAGCTGCCGACTGATGAGTCTGGCGCAAATGCTTATTGAGAATCGAATGATTATGAAGAACAATAGCCTGTGGATTTTCGACCGCCTGGACGGATATTATGGTGGTTGTTTATACAGTTACATGTAAAGTGATTCATTAGTCGCCAATACAACAATTTAGAATTTTGGCGAAACAAATTCGTATCTCAAAAAGTAACAAAGTTATTTCGATCAAATTTCGTTGCTATGTTGCCCTCGTAAATACCTTACTGCACACCAAAATTAAGCTTTCTAGGTTTATAGAAAATTGAGTTATGCAAATTTGAAGCATTTAAATAAATTCGCTACCATAACGCACTTGCTGCGTCCCGAATTTTTGTACATAGAAAGGGTAAAATTGATTCTCGCGCAGTGTTCGCCAGTCAGTACGAATTAAAACACCCACTTGGCGCGATTTTTTCGAGTACTACTAGAAGGATCTTCTTTAACAACGTTTAAAAATTCATCTTCGATATCCAATATTTGTTGGGTGTTCGACTGGTCCATCATGGAACCAAACATTGGCGGAAGTCTGGTCTAGAAGAGCCTGGATGGAGGCGGATATCTCTAGGGTGTAGTATACACACGGATTTTGAGGCCTCCAGTGTGCGCTTCCAAACGAACAAATGACCTCGCTTGGATGTTACTCAGGAGCGAGATTCCAAAGGATACCGTCTTGGGCGAACTGCTGGCGGGTGTCGGGTCCAGACGATTGGGGTCGAGAACACTAGGGTTTGGTATCCACTCGGATTTTGAGACCCCCACTGTGTGCTCCGAAACGGACCAACGACCTCGCTTGGGTGATGCTCGGGAACGGGACTCAGTGGAATATCGTCTTGAAATCTAGCACTGGCGAGTGTGGAGTTTAGACGAACCCGAACGAGACAGATCTCTAGGGGTGGATACACCTTGAGATTGACGCCGCCACTGTGAGCCTCGAAACGAGCCGACTACCTCGCTTGGATGCTGCTCGGGAGCGGGACTCCATATGATACCACTTCAAGTCAAACACTAACGGATATCGGGTCCAGACAAACTCGGAGAGAGACTATCTCTCTGCAAGCTTTCTAAATGGGCAAATGACTTCACTCAGATGGCAGTACACCTGCCAAGTGAACTTTTACCCTTACAAATATCGTCTCCTGCTGGGAGCTCGATTTCATGGGTGAAATTTGAGCAAACACTAGCGGGTGTTGGGTCCAGACGTACTTGGCGAGAGGCTATCTCTCTGTGATCTTCGAAATGGACAAACGGCCTCGCCTGAATGATGTTGCTCAGGAGCAAGATTCCAGCTGATACAGCCTTGGGCCAAGCGCTGGCGGGTGTCGGATCCGGCGGACCCGATTTGGATGGTACACTCGAGTTTTGAAGCCCCAACTGTGGTGCTTCGAACAAAAGACCTCGCTTGGGTAAAGCTCGGGAGCGGGACTCGGTGGGATATCGGCTTGAGTCTGGCGGATGTCGCGTCTAGACGAACCCGAAAGAGAGTTGAGACCTCTAGCTCTGCTGCTCTGGAATGAAACTCCATATGATACCACCTCGAGTCAAACACTGACGGATCTCGGATTCAGACAAACTTGGAGAGAGGCTATATCTCTATGAAATTCGAAATGGGCAAGCCGCTTCACTCAGGTGGCAGTACACATGTCAAACTAACATTGGGCATTAAAAATATTGTCTAATGAGGGAAGCTCGATTTGATGGGTGAAACTTAAGCAAACACTGGGAAAGCGACATCGCTTGGATTTGGATGCTGCTCGAGAGCGGCACTCCATGATACCGCGTCAAAACAAAAACTGACGGACGTCGGGTCTAGACGAACTGGGAGAGCGGTTATCTCTCTGTGAGCTTTGTAATGAGCAAGTGACTTCACTCAGATGACAGTACGCACGGTAAGCCAACTTTCACCCTCAAAAATATCGGTTACCGCAGGGAGCTCCCCATTTGATGACTGAAATTGAAGCAATTAGACGTAAGCCACAGTAAACCTAACGTCGCGGTGGAGGGACTGGAAGGGCCCACTCACATTGAAATTAACATATTCTACGCCAAATTGACGACTGATGAAACTTTAACAAACAAAAAATTACTGGTATCATCCAACTTAGTAAGGAAGCGTGTGTGTATTACACCGATAACTCAAAAAATTACGGGCCGATTTTGATCACATTTTCTGATACCTTCCTTTTGCAAGTGGCTTGGGTAAGTTCATTAGCCAGGAACATCGACCCAGGTTTTCCCGGAAAATTTTGTGTTTTCTTTCTGAAAAACTTTATATCTATGGAAATAACAAAGCAAGGGCAAACAAATTTGGTAGGGGTTTTTAGTGAATTTTCTTAAAAAAAATTCACTAATGAGGAGATCCCGACTTTTGAATTTTGAAAAAATTTCTTCAAATGGGCGCTAATTAGGCCCCCCAGAAAACATATCCGGGGTCAGTTTCAATTTTTATATGTTTATATATATATATATATATATATATATATATATATATATATATATATATATATATATATATATATATATATATATATATATATATATATATATATATATATATATATATATATATATATATATATATATATATATATATATATATATATATATATATATATATATATATGTATCACACCGATAACTCAAAAAATAATGGGCCGATTTTGATTAAATTTGGTGAAAAAATTCCTTTTGCAAATGGCTTGGATAAGTTCGTTAGCCAGGAAAATCTGCCCAGGTTTTCCCGGAAAATTTTGTGTTTTCTTTCGAAAAAAATTTATATCTCCGGAATTAACAAAGTAAGGGCAACGAAATTTGATACTCAGGTTTACATCCTTATGAGTAAGTTACCTACAAAAATTTAGCTATGTAGCTCGAAAGACAAAAAAGTTATAAGCATTTAAAGAAAAATAAATTGGGGTTTTCCTCAAAACGTCAAAGTGGCGATTTAAAATGTCAAAATTGGCAACATTTAGGCAAGTAACTTGAATCTAATACGGGCTATAGAAATAAAATATCTCAAGAAGGATGTTTTACAAACCCTAAAGTCTTAGTTTCAACCGTCATTGTCCTTCATTTTACTAAAATATTTGCAGAAAATTCATTTCAAATAGACCCTTTCTCTGATGCTTGGCAGTAGCCTTAGCTATAGAGTTTATCGTTTAATGGTATATAATTTTTGTCGAATTTTCGTAAAAAATCAATAAAGCTCAATATATCTGTTATTATATAAGATATGAAAAAAAATTGTATATATTAATTATATGGTGTCTTGAGCTACATCTTAAAATAATATTTCTACAATCACAGGCTGGCCCATAAGTCGTTGGTGATACGAATTTCCTTTTTTTTTAAATCAAACACGCCTTATGTTATTGCATTTTTGCATTTTCCATCGAAATATAATGCATGTTTGTAAGAAAAGAAATGCTGGATGCAGCAAGTGCGTTATGGTAGCGAATTTTGATCAAATGCTTTATATTTGAATAGCCCAATTTGCTATTAACCTATAAGGTTGACCAAGAAACGTGTTTTTCGAGAACACTTTAAGTTTACTTTTGGAAATTTTTGTACATTTTCACACAATAAAGTTATTTTGATGAAACATGCCACATTGTTTTTACTATATAGGTTATACTGGTAACCAAATTTGATGCCTGCTTTCTTAAAAAAAAACACACATATTTGTTATTAAAAACATTTTTATGAAAATTCACTACCATAACGCACTTGCTGCGTCCAGAGTTTTTTTTATTATAAAAAGTGAACCAGCACCAAAAGTTATGTCTGTAAATTTAAAGACAAAAAGTTATGGGCACTTTAAGAAAAATAATTTTGTGATTTCCTCAAAACGTCGAAGTTGCGATTTGAAACGTCAAAATTGTTAACATTTAGGCAAAGAACCTGAAACAAATACAGATTATCTAAACAAAATGCCTCAAGGAGAGTGTTCTGAAAACCCTTAAGTTTCAGCTTCAACCGTCATTGTTCTACATTTTATTAAAATATTTCCAGAAATTTTATTTCAAATAGACCCTTACTCTGATGCTTTGGCGGTAGTTTTAGTTAAGTTTATGGTTTAACGGTCTATAATTTTTAGCTAATTTTTGTAAAAAAATGTCTTACGGAGGAGACCGGGACTTTTGATTTTTAAAAAGATTTCCTACGGTAAAGCTCAATATAATTATTATTATACAAGATACGAGAAAGATATGTTAATTTTTGCATTTTTTATCGAAATATAATGCATGTTTGTAAGAATAAATTGAGACGCAGTAAGTGCGTTTTGGTAGCGAATTTTCATTAAATGCCTCAAATTTCAATAACTCAATTTGGTACTAATCTAAGGTTTGTTGGCTAGGAAACCAGTTTTCTCAGAAACATTTACAGTTTATTTTCAGAAAATTTTTGTAGATTTTCAAACAATAAGTTATTTTGATAAAATATGGCAAGTGGCTTCTACTATGTAGGTTAAACCGGTACCCAGACTGATGCCTGCTTGCATTAGAGAGACATATCTGCTGTCAGGTTCACGCTAAGTTACCAACAAATCGTAACCTCGACGTAATAATAGACTGGTCAAGTTTTGATTCGACACAGTATAATTTAATGTGAATTACAATAAAGTGAACTAGAACTCTGTAACAACTAACTTGAAAAACCGGGTTTCTTTACAAAACAAGTATCGCCTTATTACTCCTTTTTGTGCTCTGTCAACTGACAATTATGCTACGCTGCTTTCTACACTTCACAATCAGTTTTGCCAACAGCTAAAAAATAACACTGTCCCCAACATTTACTATTAAAAACAACGAATTTGGAGATACTGAGCTTATGCTTTTAAACTGCCAACAGAACACAAACCTAATTTGTTCTTTTATTAATCAGATTACCCATCTAAACTGTGTTTGTTGTCCCTTTAACTTACCATAACTTCTGTGTAATAAAACTGCTGACATCTACACACTAATAGGAAAACATATTGTAATGAAGTCCGATGTATTGCGGTTATTTGAATAGCTAATAAGTCGTTTAGGCGGTATAAATAACGGATATTTGCTGGACAATAAATCTGACTCATTTTAAATTCACGTCAAAGTATGAAAATTCGCCAGAGCCGACACGCAGATTTTGTAGAATGAACCGCTTTACGCCGGTCAGACAGGCGCGATAAGATTTATTCTAGGCGCATGTTGAGGAAGCAGGCAGAACAGACGGAACGCGAAGGCAGAGGGGTTTGAATCATCGCCGTGACAACAGGTAGCTGTCGTCCGTACCTTGCTTTTTAATTTGTAAAAGCGTTAGTTAGGTGTAATACCTGGGGGAAGATTGTCCCGTGTCGCTATAGAGTAGCGAAAAGGCCGTGTGTTGGTCTGTTATTAATAAAGGATAATAGTCTAGGAGGATTGTGTTCTGTACAAGTATCAGTTTACAAGGTTAGTTATCACTTCGGGCAACGTGCAGAAGTATGATTTATAAACGGTTACACTGGTTGTGTTTTATTAATGTTGTTCTATGTGAAATATTAACAGCGGGGTTAGGATTTTACGTGTATATAGAGTGTACTGGATTTAGTAGTGACAAAATAGTCACGATTGCCCATCTAAGGGAGATCTAAGTAAGGTAAATAATTATACCGTACTGTAGTGGAATTAGGGTGTTTTAGCAAATCAAAGCGTACTATACAGGGTGAACCGCGATCGCTTGAAGGGACGTACGTCCTTTGGGAAATCGTGTATTTATTCTGGAGGGTACGCGCTCGCTAAACTAGGTGGTTAACTAGCTAAAGTGTCCAGCCTAGGTAAGGGCCAAGCTGGTCACGTTTCGTACCCATATAAGGGAAACGGGAGCACCGACAGTGCTGATTTAGGGTAGTTTTTAGTGTGCCCGGCATCGTGTGCTGTATTGGTGCGACTGTTTGCTTTGATGGACGGTAAAGTCCTCGGAGGAAGCAGAGAACAATCCAGAATGATACGCAATCGCTGGGGGGCATTGTAGGCTAGTTAGGGTGTTCCATATTAGGTAACGAATTACCTAGTGGTATTCATTAGCGAGTTAGGGCCGTGTAAGCGTGGGAACCGTTTGTTTGCTCCCGTCGCGGATCCATTATCCATTTGAGGTGCCCTGATTTACGCTTGCCGTTGCTTTGTTATGCTTTGTTTGCTGTGCTAATGTTGGCCGCCCGCTTAATTGGTATAAATTGTTATGCGTATTATTTTAGGCGAATACCACTGTATTTTTAAATATTACACATTTGTTGTATCAATTCTATTGTAAAAGAATGTCTTGCCAGAGATAACATTATCTGAACGGAGATATGTGTCTCCGTATTCGCATGAATTGTAGCGAATTTTTTGGTTTTAATTATTTGATGGATTTTTATTGTTGTCGATTTCATTTTGTAAATATTCCGAATGTTATTAGAGAGTTTTTATGTAATTAGTTGTGTTTCACTGCACTGCCCGTAGGTATTTGTACTAGTGTAAGTGTGTTAGGGCTAGAATCCTGTGACGGATTGTGACTAGCGGGGTATATCGTAGTCGATAGTTACCTGCATAGAATATTTCTGCTTCCAACTGTATCAGTTAGGGAAAACAGCCATTATTCGGGAGTGAGTGATTAAAACCCACTTACCTCTCGAGAACTCTACGGGACATAATAACTCACGACCCCTGGCTATAGTTTTCTTCTCCACTCGAGTTACCCTGGGACAAGGCTGTTATGAAACAGTGACTTTGTGATGTTCTACAAGGGCCTTAGCAGAAGTCCTCACGGGGATCTGACCCCGTCCTATTCAATAGGGAATAAAGATGGCGCCCGAGGATAGTTTAACTAAGAATATTTAGGTCACGCCCGAATGACAGATTGGCAAATTATCCGTCTGGCCATCTGCTGAGTCGGGGTTCATCACAATATTACTAATTTAAAAATTAGTATATAAATTTGTGTTAAAGCACACTGCCGTAGCCATGTAACTTAGAAAAAAAAAACTTATTTTAAGGTGTTTAAATCTCCCCTTAAAAATAAAATTACAAGAGTGTAAACACCTGTATACCATATTGTAAAGATAAAGTTCAAAATTAACTTCATGAAAGTTTTTGCGATTTTCTGTAAATTCTCAAGTGAAACTTAATTTTAAATCTACATTTACTTACTTGTATTTCAGTAATATTGTTGAAACTAACGTCCAAAATCTTCATGTGTTGCTTACTCACAACAAATTCTTGAAAGTTGATGTCTCTCAAACTATTGTGGCTCAAATTCAACTCTTCAATGTTTTGCAACGGGTTAAAGGGCGTAGATCCAAAAAAAAGTTCCATTTCATACTTATTTTGTGGCATTGATAATATCTTTAATCCAGTAACATATTGGAAAGCTAAATTATCAATCTTCTTTATTAAATTTCTGTCAAGATAAATTTTCAAAAGACTACGCAAGTTTCTAAATGTGTTGGCAGTCAACTCTTCCAGTAAATTATCGCTAAGATTGAGCACTTCCAACTTTCCTAAATCTGTGAATACATTGTCATTAATATTTTTTATTTTATTTGACTGTATGTCCAATGTTTTTAATTGTCTTAAATCTTTAAAAAGCTCATCTGGTATTTCCTCCAGCTCGTTGAAACTCAAGACCACATTTTTTATATTTGTTGATCCATCAAATAGATCTTTTGGTATCTGTTTTATGTTTGAATTACGAAGATCAATTTCTTCGAGGAGCAGTAAATTCGAAAATAGTTTATTAGAGAGTTCCAAATGGTTGTTGTAGGAGAGTTTCACCAACTTTAAGTTTTTATTTTTTAAAAACAGATTCTGTGGTACCAAACTTAGGTTATTATAAACTAAGCTGATTAAATTCAATTGAGTTAGATTGGATAAAGTATTTTCGTGGATGAATTCAATTTTATTAAAACTTAATTCCAATGCAACTAAACTGTCAAGCCCTTCAAAAGATTCTTCATTTAATTCAGTTATTTTATTCGACCACATTTCCAGTACCTCAAGCTTATTAAGACTTTTAAAAAGTCCTTTTGGTATAATATTAATACTATTTTTTGATAGATCTAGTCGTCGAAGTTTTGGTAAATACATAAGTAAATCCGATGTAAGGGTCAGATTGTTGTCTTGTAAATTAAGGGACTCTAAATTTGGAAAGTTGCTAAAAAATGTAGGTTCAATATTCACCAGTTCATTAGAGTTGAGTACTAGGAATGTAACAGTTTCAAGATGCTTAAAGTACTGGTTGTTAAGTGTGATACCAGAGAGATCATATAGGTCATGTTGAAGATACTGTAAACTACTGATGTTAAACTGATCCAAGATGTATTTGTATCCATTTTCTGGCAGAGGGCAGGACTGTATCCTTAAATATGTCACATTTCCCACAATTGCGTTTGGTAAAAACTGGACATAGTCAGTAAAATTGAAACAGTCTATTCGCAGTTTCCATTCTCTGTTTTCTAACTGCTGTCTTTCCTCCAGCTTCACCACTACACCCTGCTCTTCAAAATAAGGAGGGCAACTGAATTCATAGTTTCCAATTGAGTGAACACAACTACACTGATCGGTATCTATGCAGCGAAAATTGGAAGACACTTCTTCGCTCAGAGTAATTAAAACTATAACTACCAAAGTTGTGGTCCACTTTGGAAGCATTTTGTTCCCTGTAAACAAAATATAACAATAGATATTGGTTTTCTGTCCAGAAAAGTGGGAGTTTTACTGGCATAGGTTACTTAAGTTATTGGCTTTGAGGTTAAAAAGTGACCAAAAACTAAAACTATTTTCCTGTTGCGTTTTTATTGACACCTTACAACAAGAAAGTAAATATGAAATGTGAAAGTATTTACTTTTTCTATCAGATCTACTAATGTTCTCAAATTTTAACAGGTTAGATAATATTTCGAGGTATTTGCCTGGCCAGGTGATGTTTTATTTTCTTAAAGAGAAAAGAATTTTGTGAGAGAAGCTCAGATATTGCAAAGGTTAAATGAACGTTTACTATTGTATAAAGTGTTAGTTTACAGATTGCTTAGTATATTTTAGAACATTTGAAGGTTAGAAAATTTCATGAGCAAAATATTGACTGATTCAAACAACACAGTGATATTTCAGATTGACAAAACATTAAGAGGAAATACAAAACACATTTATAGTTCTCGGCAATCTCACTGAGTATGGTTTTAATTTTTGACTGAGTTGAAGTTTATACAGCAAATTGATGAAGGATTTAAATTATGTATGAATGTTATATCCGTTCAGTTTCAAAAATCACATACACAAAACTTAAAATGACTTACATGTGAGGCAGTCGAACTTTGGGGGGAGGGGGAGGGGGGGGGGGTGCTCACCGTTGTGTTGTCTAGATCTACTCCTAAGATCTCAAGGGTCCCAATTCACCTGTTGATTGGTTGCGGAGATTTCACAGGATGTGATCAGCATTCAGTGCAGCATTCAGTGCTCACCATAGAAGCTTAGTTTCTCCCCAAGAGATAGGTCAGGAACTGTTGGAAAACGTGTTCGTAGTTGGCAACTGGATAAACTGTTCGTATCATGGATTATCAGAAAGAATGGGTAAACAATGGAGTTGGAATTTGATGATCTTGAAACGAGACGGCAGACGGGTGTCTTAACTGAGATTTCTGCGACCAGAGTATACCTGAGTATATGCGGAAGTATCGAACAAAAAGGCTAATTAGATTCGGAGGCTGAGCTTGAAAATCTGATCTTGGAAACTAAAGTTATTTACTCGAGATTACGTTAAAGAAATGTTTACTGCACCAAGATAACAAAGGACTCACTTGTCAAGTTGTTTATCTCTCAAAAGGAATATTACTTTTTGCTCAAAGCGAAATAAAAACACCGATAACACTTACAGACACTTATACTAGTCGATATTTACCGCGAAAGTTAATATTTTAACTCATTTTTGCTTTATTCTTGCCCGACAGAAGGCTCCACGTGTGCGTTAAGATGTTGTTTCGAAGGCAGTTCGCGGACCACTCCCCGATGCTTGCGTTGCAGCCGCATCAGTCGTTGCTGGCTTCTAGTGGCCGTTGTGCGCTCGGTCATCGTTATCTCCCTTCCTAGTTCCGTGTGTTAGAGGGAGGCAGAGAGAAAGATCTATTTTTCTCAGCGCAAAGACCTACGCCACGCCGGTGTTCGTGGTTCCCAACGGTTTTCCATCACATCATCATGACGTCGATCTGTAATTTACCGGGAAAACGGTTAAATAATAACAATCATTTTCCTCAAAGCGAATATTATGCCCCTTGATAATTTAATTTCAACGCATATGGAATACTGTACGGGCACTACGATGGTAATAGTCGATAGCTAATTTTCAGTAAATTATTTTGAAACCAAAACTTGAATTGCTTTTCAGAAACAAAGTCACCTGCTATTATTTAAGTTTCCTTATGGGTTATCTTTGAGTCTGTAAGGGAGTCACGGTGGTGAATAAAAACACAACCGTTACAACAATTGGTTGGATTTGTATGTACGGTAATGCTTTTATGTGCGGATATAACGTTGTTGGTTATAACGACCAAGTTGCTTTTAACATCCTGCTGCGCTCGGCCTTGGACCGGATATAAATAACAACGTGCGAGCAGATGAGAATAATGCCGTCACACCACCACGTGTCAAATATTCCGATTGGTCGTTGTTTGTGTGATTCCCGGAATTGCTGATACGCACCTTATGCAATAAGTGTGTATGTATTTGGTGCTTTGGCGTGACTGGCGCTGTTTGATATATCCATTCTTTGCTTTTGGATGATCCGTTTGCGAAGGCCTCTGCAAGTTTGTATTAATTAATTTGTAACCTAGTGATTGATCTAGATACGTATGTATATACCAGACACGTAATAAAAAAATAGGCTAAGAGTTTACGATTTTGTAGGTTAAAGAAAAAAATGGAAACACCTGCAAAAGAGATAAAAACATTGTCCATAAATGAAAAGTTTGCAAAAAATCCTGGTCTACCGCATTCCACTGCATCTACGATTTGGAAAGACTAAACCAAATTTGAAGATGTTTTTAAAAGCAATATCCAAAATAAAAATAAGTTAAAGTGCTCTCAATATGATGAAAGATCAGTAACTGTTGGAATGGTTTCAAGAAAAACGAAACCAAAGAATCCCTATAACGAGGCCCACATAACAAGTCAAAGCCAACGATTTTGCAAAACTTATTGGAAAGGAAGATTTTAAATGTTCAGAAAGTTAGATAAAACGATTTTGAAGCCTTCACAATATTGTAAATGCCACTGTTTCAGGTGAATCTGCATCTGTATTGGATCTTACAACTGAAGAATGGTTAAAAAAAAGTTTTTGCAGAAATATGTCAAAGTTACGGCGATGAACAGATATTTAACGCAGATAAAACATTCTTCGAGATGACTCTTAAGAAAAACCTTATATTCAAAGCAGAGAAATGTTCTGGGTGCAAAATTTCTAAGGACATGATTACAGTATTTTTCGGCGCTAATATGGCTGGTACAATTAAAAAGAAGTTGTTAGTGGTTGGAAAAGCAAAAAATTCGCGGTTTTAAGAATGTAAGAGACTTTCTGTCGGTTACAGATCCAATAGACGTACCTGGCTGGTGTCAAGAGGTATTTGAGAAGTTTTCTCGAAATTGGGATAAAGAGCTATGTGCGACAAAAAATAAAATTTTACTGTTGGTGGATAATTGTAGCGCTCATCCTAATGTTGATAACTTGAAGGCCATAAATTTGTGCTTTCTTCCACCAAATTCAACATCGGTTCTACAACCCCTTGATCAAGGTATAATAAAAAACCTGAAGGTACATTTTCGAAGAGCTTTAGTTGTGAAAATGATAGTAAATGCAGATAAAGACATTGAGTCAAAAATAAATCTTCTCGACACCATTATGATGATATCCAAAGCATGGGATGCTGTTTTGCAAAAAAACAATTGCGCAGTGTTTTCGTCATGCTGGATTTTGTTCTTCAGTATCTCTCCCAGCACAAGTGCATGATTTTGACAATAAGAATGACATTTCTTTGGGCCAATTAATCAGAGAAATGAATGTGGTGAAAAAAATTTGAATGTTACCTCTGATGATTTCGTTGATGTGGAAACATGGGGAGAATGATGAAGACTTTGTTGCCAGCTCCAATAGTTCACAAATTGACACGTGGCGCGGAAGAAGACGATCATAACCCGAACATAGAATTTGAGCCGCCATCAACATTAGAGGCTATTGGAGTTTTAAAAGTTGTGCGAAACCATATCTCATTTAATGACAAGGTGAATGAAGATTTCGTTAGGAATGTAAGGATATTGGAAACAGCACTGGAAAAGGACTATTTTCTACAATCCCATAAGCAAACAAAAATTACAAATTTTTTCAAAAAATAATATCTATGTATTTATTTAAATCTTGTATTTCATAACTCGTTGATTGTATATCTCTAAACAAGCCAGCTTTTGCCCTTTTACTCTAGGCGAGGTTTCTGTCCTCGCTGAGCTGGTCTTAGGACACCTGCGTTATTCTTTGACAGATGTACCGCCCCAGTCAAACTCCCCGCCTGGCGGTGTCCTCGAATCGGATCACGCAGGAGCTTAATACGGCGACCGTAACGATGACGCGAACGCCAACGGAAGGTAACCATGGAGTAATGTTTCCTATGTTTACACAATAGCACGGACTGGCACGGAACAACCAGTGCTACAGATTTACAGACCACATGACCACGACTTTGGTACATTATTCACCTAACTTCTCCCAAAATTAAAAGGCAACCGTTTGGCTTTTGGAAATATTTGTCGTTGAGCTAAGCAATAAGGGATTTTAGTTTCAAATTAAATACATTTAATTAAGTACCTGCCTAGCATTAATTAAATACATACATTAACTAAATGAATAAACAAACCGTTCTTTCACATGTCATTGTCATTTTATATTCTCTCGATGACTGAGAAATACATACTTAAATTTCATCTATCAAAATCAAAATAATATAATATACTCGCAATCAATGATTTGTTTCGCATAGTAAAGAGACGGAGACCGGCGATAGCCGATGTCGAACAGTTGTGACACATTGGGCATAGAATGGTTTCTCTCCATACGACGTTGTGCTTCACGAAAAGAGGCAAGAAACTTCCTTGCAAAGTAACAGTATTTTGGAGCGGTATTTTTCTGGAGCGATCGCGAATGTAATGCTCCACGAATGGAACTGGTATTCCCATCTCTAGATTAAGCCTACTTTGATTTTGCACTAGCAGGTATAATCATTAGAGTAAACAAAACAAACAGCCTTCCAGGAAACAATTTACTTAAATTAACCGCGCATTGTAATTTACTTGGCATTTGCGTTAAAAAAAGCAAATGACAGACCGAGCAATTTTAGTTAATTTACTAAACACCCCTTATCATTGCATTTGCTTATTTTGGTACCACAAGTTAGAAGCATATTTACAATAAATTATATATATATATAAAGAATCAACGTTGTTTTTTTAATTTTCATGTCATGGATTTTTATTAAACGTGAACACTTTCTAATTTCATTAGATACTTACCTATGTATTAATATCACAGCAACAATTAATTGTTCTTGGTAATTTAGTTATCAGCCATATTGTAAATATTTGGATTACTACGTATCATAATTAAAACCTACTATTACAACTCCGTACTCCATACTTTACTTTTACTTAGAATAGAACACATGACACGCGTAAAAACAAAATAAATTTTCTTTCTGTGATATTTAAAAAAAATCATACAACAAAACACCACATGATGGTTGTAGTATTGTAGTTGTAGTAACTTTTACTTTTATCGTTTTATCATCATTATTATTATTATCATTACTTATGTTAGCCGCTTGCAGCGTTGCCAAAGATAGTTATATTTCGCAGTTAGTTTACTTAACAGGATTCTGTATATAGTTATATGTAATTCGCATGTGATGAGAAAAATTAATGAAAAATTCCTCACGCTGCAAGTGCGTTATGGTATTATAACGATTTGAGCTCCTTTAAGCGATTTTTTTAGAACAAAAAATCGTAAGGCACGACTAAAAAATGTTGCCCGAAGTAAAGCTCGCAGAACTTTTAATTTTTATACGTTTTTATAAATGTTGCATAAGGCAACGGAGAACCGCCACAATGCACCCAAATCAGCAACCATAAATCTTAACGAAATCTGGTTATTGGCGAAGACGTATTATTGAAAAAGCTGCTCCGATTGTTATCATAAAACACGGTGTCCCCAACTGAACAGTCGCAGTACGTCAGTTAAAGAAATTATTAGAAAAAGTGTAAAGAAAGAAATCAAACACTCGTTTAATATAAATTCCGTCAATGAGTGGAGATTGTAACCTGTGATGAGCACTGATAAGCACCATTTGGGGAACCCGATTCACCTTTTCTTGATATACCGAATAGAGCGGGGCTAAGTGAACCATTGAGGATGAAATAAACCAAACACGTTCGTAAACCGTAAACAAATAACAATGAATAATTTCCGCCAATGATTTGCCAAGTCAATTCAAATACTGTACCCCGCTTAGGCAACCCTTCTTACTCAATATACCGGACCATGGACCATGCACCGACTTGCTGCCTTGTTACATTTGCACATTAGTCTCAGTCAGACCATCAGCGAAGGCGAAGACATTTGCTGAAATTAGATATTACTGAATTTTTATTTTAAAAAATTCACTAATAGAGAGGTATCGTTGGTGAGACTTTGCAAAAATTTGAGCGCGAACTAGGACCCCTAGAACCCATATCTGGGGTCAGTTTCAATTTTTATATGTTTATATATATATATATATATATATATATATATATATATATATATATATATATATATATATATATATATATATATATATATATATATATATATATAATAATAATAATAATAATAATAATAATAATAATAATAATAATGTTTATTGTTCAAGATAACAATTTCTGATAAAATACAAGATGTCTTAACATATAAAGCTTAAATAAGATAAAATGAACATATGAATAATTAATTAATTAATGTATTAAGTTAATGAGTGTACTGTAAATCCGTAGGATTTGTGTGTACACCTTCTTCATTTCTGTTTTACTATTTAGATGTAAATTAACATAATATAATATTGACATACTAACCAAATATATTAACATTCCTAAAGTTCTTAAATTAGCCTAAATAAACCTTAATATCTACAACACTAAAACTTTAAAAGTATATGTACTGCATGACGTGACTGACCGCGGTTACAATTCAAGAACGATATTGATTGTTTACAATTTATTAATTTTCTTTTTAACAAGTGTTTTATGCATTTTATACCAATTTTTTAGGGTTTTATTGAAAATTTTAGTTTTATTATGTAAGATTATTAATGGAATCTCATTGTATATCAAAGGACCAAAGTATGAGATATGTTGCTGTGTGAGGTTTAGTGCCTTAAAGGGCACTGATAGTTTGTCGTTGCTTATTGACCTAGTAGTTATTTTATGAGACAGCGGCGTCCGATAAATGGGAAACTTTTTCATAAACTTGGCAACCGATAATATGTACAGGTCTGTTAAGTTAGCCAAATCACTATCCTGGAATACTTGTGTACTTGGGTATAATATAGGTTTGTTTAACATTGTTTTTATTATCCATTTTTGTGTAACTCTAAGGCATTTTAAGTGAGTTTCGTATGCGTTTCCCCATGCCGTAATAGCATAGTTTAAGATAGATTCGACAATGCAACTATAAACGCACTTTAACCACTTCCAGGATAGAATTTCACGTAACTGTTTAAATTTATATACAGTTTTTCGAATTTTGTTGTTTATATATTCTATATGTACATTCCATTTTAGGTGCTGGTCAATGAAAACGCCCAAATATCTAACACTGCTATCTTGTCTTATGTTGTTGCATGTGCAATAATTTCCCGGGACACAATCATAATCATGCACGACAATACTGTTTATATTTGGTGTATGTGATGCCAATGGGGTGAATGCTAAAAATTTTGTTTTGTTCAAGTTTATTGACAACATGTTTTTGTCAAGCCATGTCTTGACTTTCCTGACACCCTCGGAGGCGACATTTGCTACACTGTGCCAGTTGGAATCGTTGAAAAGCAAAACAGTATCGTCTGCAAAGCATACAATCTTGCCACATATATTAACATCGAGTAATTCATTTATGTACAGCAAAAACAAAATAGGTCCGAAGACCGTGCCTTGAGGCACACCGCATGTTACGTCCTTGTAGTTACTGAACGAGTCATTTATTTTAACTCTCTGTCTTCGTTTGTATATATATATGATTTAAATAGCTCTAAAGTAGTGCCGCTGATGCCAATGTTTTCGAGTTTTTGGATGAGAATATCATGTGCAATGGTATCAAAAGCCTTGGCAAGATCGAGAAAAATTCCAATGCATTTGTTACCTTTATCTATACTGTTACTAATATATTGTGTGACCTCGGCTATTGCTTTTTCCGTGCTAGATCCCTGTCGAAAGCCATGCTGATTCGTGTTGAGTACATTGTTTTTTTCCACGTAGGAAAGAAGTCTAGATTTGATGCACTGCTCGATGAGTTTACCTATCACACTTGTTAAAGAGATAGGGCGATAGTTTGACGGTAGCGTTGGGTCTCCGGATTTAAAAAGTGGTATGACTGTAGAGGATTTATAGATGTCTGGAAATATCCCGGTTGTTATGACTAGATTAATTATGTACATAAGAGGAGGGATCAAGTATAAATAAAACATCTTGATTATTTGGTTAGAAATCGGGTCATGAGTAGCAGATGAAGAGTTTTTTAGTTTGTTAATGTATGATAGTAGTTCTGATTCTGTAATTGGTTTAAGAAAAAGTGAAGTTGAATTACTTGGTTTGGATGTAATATTCAATTTTATAGGTGCATTTATCTTATTATGATTTGCGATCCTGTTAGCAAGTTCTTTCCCAATATTACTGAAATAAGTATTGAAACCATTGGCAATTTCTGTGTTATTTTCTATAAGCTGGTTTTCAACATTGAGTGATTTCACTTTAGAATTTACTTGCTTGTTTATATTATTGTTTGTTATCACATTAATTGCTTTCCAAGTATTTTTTGGGTTATTATCCGCCGTTCTTATTAAGTTTTTATTGTATTCACGTTTAGTTTTGACAATGACTTTATTCAGTGCATTCCTGTATCTTTTGTATTGTTCTAGGGCTCCTGTATCCTGTGGGTTTAAAGTGGCGTGAACTCGTAATCTATTTCGAGTAACCATGGAGTTTATTACACCAGATGTGATCTATGGTTTCCTACCCAGTGGCTTCTTATTAGGAAGTGTTACTTCCCAGGCAACACAACTACATAACAATCATGTACTTTGCATGTAACAGCGCGACATTGTACATCGCAGAGATGTACTTTGTAAGGTCTATGCAAGTTACCAGAGCTAGGAAATGTCAGCAACTGCCAACATTGACAACACATCGCAGGGACATGACAGTTTAACATGCTGGAGACATCGCCTGTGCTGTTAAGGAGATGTACTTACTAATATCTCAGTCATGTATCTAGACTTATCTCTAGCATGTAACTAAATAATGTACTTGAGATGTCCTATGATATATTCCCAGTATATAATTCATACTTCATGGCTGTCATGTAAATTATATACATACATACATACATACATATATATATATATATATATATATATATATATATATATATATATATATATATATATATACTAAGTTACTAATAATTATTGGTAATAGTAAACTCAATCTGCATCTGAGTTAAGAGTATAAAATATTTATAAAAAAAATGAATGGGACAATAAAAACAACAGATGAACTTCTAGAAAATGGAGATATATATTTTATACAACATACAAAACTATAACATTTTCAGTAAATGAAGAAAAAACACAACTAAATTCTCATATAGTATAAAAACAAAAATGAATTCTAAATATATACATAAATAAAAGCTTCTAAAAAATTTAACATGTATTTACAGCAGCACAAAACAATATATTTTCCAACTAACCCTAAATTTATAGAAGAAACAAAGTCTCATAATAAAAATATAAAACTAAAAATGAATTCCAAAGGTGTAGGTAAATGCAAACTTCTAAAAAATGTTAACATGTATTTTATGGACCACAAAACAATTTTTTTTCAGTAAACACTAAATAAAAAAACAAAATTCTCATAATACAAATCTAAAAATAAAAATGAATTTAAAACATATGTATAAACTTGCTGGAATTTGTAAACATAGAAACAACAATGATCCCATATTGTCTATATAAATTAAAAGTTGAGCTGTAAATTTCCATTTCTTTGGTAAAATGTGCTTTTTGTCATTTCTCTGTTTCCGCTGTCTTGCTCGATGGAAACACTCCGAACCAGAAATTTCACACCCTTTTTTTTTAGTTGGTTGTTCTGCAGAATAACACCTGAAATTTCAAAAACAAGCTGTTAGAAAAATTGGTAGTATTTTTATTGTTGTTTTATAAAACACTGTGTCAACCTTTGAGTCCACTGGAGGTATAGATGATAATATTAAAGACATAAATAATGATATTACTAATGCATCATCAATATTTTTAGGTAGTGGGAATTGTATAATAGCGGAAGTCGAATTCGGCTCGACATATGGAAAAGTTGCAACTTCCCTATATTATTTTTATTGCAATCTAAAATTACTACCCTGTATGGCAATGAAGCATGACTGTTAATTTGTTTGTCTTTTAGGTTTCGCGTATTTTTTGTCTATATGAAATCAGTGAAATTACCTTTGGACATTTTACATTAAGAAATGAACGACAATAAAATTACCTAACTCAAATAGTTAATGTAAACACCTCAGCATAACAATTGTTTCTTACGTTGTGCAAACACAAAAGTAATTCTGCTCATGAAATGTGGATTAATAAAAATTGGCGCTAACTTTTGACAAAACCAGTGACACAATAACAGATAGTGTAGTAAACATTTTGTCTAGATTCGCGATTTAGGCAGATAATTTTCTGTGGCGGTTTTACTGCTACTGCCATGTTAAATCCATTTACACAAATGCTGTATTGTTTGTAAACAATCGATTTAATTTGCCAAATATATTAGATGTTCATCATATAATAAGTAGTTATACACTTAACCTAAAAAATATACTTACTGGGTAATAGATATATTCTATATAGGTAGGTACTTACCTCGTGATTGTAATTGCAGGATAATGCTTAATGTACAAACACAAAAAACTTCGGCCTAAAACCTAAATTGCAAGAAATAATCCAGATCTACAAGAAAGAAAACACGAAACTCTTGTATTTGTATGTCATTGTCGTGCGTCACATGTCACGCAATAAAAGTTAAAAAATAACCAAGCGTCAATGCGATTCCAGCGATGACAAACGGTGTGGCGTGAATATGAACTTGAATCTATAAAGTAAGGGTCATCATGTGTTAATTACATGCTTAGCATGTTACTTTTCTGAAGTAACAGCGATGTAGTTTATAATATCGCTAGCATATCATTAAAATTAACTTCTGAAATGTAAATTATTGATATGTCGCTGTTACATACTTGGCATGTAAAGGTTAGCCATGTATCTCAAAAGTAACAGCTAACATCGCTAGCATGTACCAGTGTAAGCGCAAAATCATAGGTAACAGAAAACCATCCCAGAAACATGACATGCATGTATCAGGATATGTCGCATTGGTTACTTAAAAATAACATCTCAGCGATGTGAATATCACAATTGTGTTGCCTGGGTTTATTATGCATTTCGGTACTATTCGAGATATGGGACAGCAAACGGTTTGTGAACAATTCAGCGCTGTAACTGGGATTATCCGTGTCATAAACATCTTCCCACGTTTCACTTAGAAGGTGTTGCTGTAACTTGTTAAAATTTATTTTATGACGGTAGCTCTTTTGTATACTTTCCTTCGGTGCGCTAGAGCGGTCAGCTTCAATAGACAATACAATAGGCAGATGGTCCGTTATGGGAGATGTCAAGATAGTCGAATTGCATTTTATATTAGCATCTTGGCATTTGAAAAAGAAATGATCTATACACGACCCCGTTAAATTGCCCAGTCTAGTATGCTTGTTGATTCTAGGTCTGTATCCATTCTCAGCTAAGATATTTAGATACGTGTTGCTATTGTCGTCCGGTCTGGAAATGTCGATATTAATATCACTACAAAATATCTCAATACGTTGGTCCCGATGTGACCTGCTCAAGAATAAATCATCCAGATCAGTCAAAAAGTCATGAGCCTTAAATGATGGCGGCCTGTAGTAAGCAATTAAGCCCATATTTACATTGTTTTTACTGAATATCAGTCGTAGAAATTTGGTTTGTCCTGAGCACAGAACTACACCTTGAGGCTTTAGTGTACTTTTTACATATACTATTGAGCCGTCACATTTATTTAATCTGCTTTCATTATAAAAAATATCGTAATCTGGAATATGAAAATCATTCAAATCGGTGATACAATGAGACTCTGATAATACTATTATTTCAAAGTAAGTTTTCAGGGATTCTATATAGACTAGAAACTCCTCATAGTTTTTGCGTATACTACGGATATTTAAATGAATAATATTTACATTAGAAGAGGCATTTAGGTTTTGAAGGCTGTCTAGATTATTTTCGTAATTACAGTTATAACCGTCATGATCATCTAGAAAGGAGTTGAGATAGTGAGTCATTTACTATTAAGGTAAGTGTATTCTATGGCACCAAGAACGGAATATATCAGTTAGTAAATATTCTATATAATGCAGTACTTACGTAAGTTTCGCATGAGAATTGGGTACACTGCTATATTAATAGGAAGTTATAAGGAGTATATTTTTAGATGATAAAATTTTGAGAATTTTGAATCATATAGTACACTAAAGAATAAGCAGAAAATTTGCTCTAACTTGCACTATTTAGTTACGATGGGAAGTAAGATTAGCCACTATTCACTGCACTAAATAACCCGTGTTGATAATCATCACATTTCTTGACCTATGTAGTTAACACGGTGGACGATAGCTTATTCCAGGAGCAGAGATTGTAAAGTTTGTGAATTCTTGATTTATGTTTAATAAATATTGTTCCATCTATACTCCAGACGTTTTTATAGCCGAAACGATCAGTAACTTCTTTCATAATCTGTAATCTTTCTTTTGTCAGATCTTCTTTTATAGTTACCTTTGAACCTTTAAGTAATTTCTTTTGTTTAAAGACTGCGCTTTTCTCTTTGTGACTTGAGAATTGCACATAAATTGGTCGGCATGAATCTTCTTGATATTTGCCTATTCTGTAACAGGCTTCAACGTTTACTATTTTTGTACCGAGTTGATGTTCTAACATAGTTTTAACGCAGTTTTCTGTGTTTTCAATGGGGGAGTCCGCCATACCAAATATGCGGATATTATTATTCCTTTTAGCTTGCTCCATTTCATCAATTTGCGACTTTAATTCAGCAATTTTAGAGTTGTGGTGATTTAGAAGGTCCTTCATTGATTGAATTTGTTCTAGATACTTTTCGAAAAGTTTGTTGATTTTTTCATTCAACTTAATCTCGAAACTGGCTGTTAGTTTGTCGCAAAACATCTCGATCATTCTATCAGAGTTAAGAGCTTTATCTATACAGCTAAGTATTAATGACTCATTGAAGTTATCATTACCCCTCGGGGTTGTGGGCTGCTGTTTGGAATTGTTTCTAGTTGATCTGTCACTTCCACCACCAGCCATTGTGCACTAATTTGCGTTTAACAACACTAGAGATCGAAATCTTATACCTGCTGGCCGTTCTACACAGACAAACTACACAGAGTAAGCAGAGACCCTAATAAACGCGTCTACTCCGGGCGAGACCACATTTCGGAATGATGTATGTATATATATATATATATATATATATATATATATATATATATATATATATATATATATATATATATATATATATATATATATATATATATATATATATATATATATATATCCAACGGATAACTCAAAAAATAATTAACCGATTTAGATGAAACTTGACAAGTGCCTTTCTTTTATTAATAGCTTGGATGAGTTGGTCAGCCAGGAATATCGGACTAGGTTTTCCCGGAAAATTTGGAGTTTTCTTTCGGAAAAAAATTTTTTCTCCAAAAATTACACAGCTATTTCAATGAAATTTTGTGTATATATTGCCTTGCGTAAGGCCTAGGTTTATAGAAAATTAAGTTATTCCAATTTTGAGGGTTTTTTTCGAAAAAAAAATTTTTCTCTGAAAATTACAAAGTTATTTTAATGAAATTGGGCGAATATGTTTCCTTGGGAAAGGCCTTTCTATGTACCAAAATTCAACTATCTAAGTTTATACAAAGTTGAGTTATTCAAATTTAAAATTTGAGTTATTCAAATTTAAAACATTTAATAAAAAATCACCACCATAACGCACTTGCTGCGTCCCGAACTTTTTTATATTTCGCGGAAAAACCTCGTCTGAAGCAAATACAACGGGCAAGTATTTTTATATTTTGAGATGTAAAATTTATCGTTATATAACACTCTATTTCAGGTAATCCGTGATTGTTTTTAGAGATCTTTTGTGAAATATTTAATCATGTTATTTTATTTTAAAAAAATTCGGGACGCAGCAGGTGCGTTATAGTAGTGAATTTATAAGAATTATATACTATTAGTAAGATATATTATTAAAACTAATTCTTTAAATTTAAATGGACCTATTGGAGATCGGTTTTAGAGTCGCAGTTAGCGATTATTTGAAAAAAATTATATTTTATATGAAGCTTAAAAATTAAAATTTGGTCTTAGACATAATATGTAAGTACTGCAAGTGTCTTTAAAAAATTGTGTTACAAATTTCATTAAAGTTACAAAAGTTTCCCAGAAAAAAAATTATTATTTACAAAGGGAATGTACCTGGCAAATTATAAATATAGCAGGTATTTTTTCTTATTAATTGCTTGGATGGTGTTATTTTAGTCAACCCATCCAGTTTTTGCAAACAATAAACAACAAAAAAGGTTTTTTAAAACAAATTTGTAGTTATCCGCGAAGCTCATTATATTATTTTTCTTTCATTTAGTACCCACGGTGCGCTTACATAGGTGTTACTATGGTTCAAGATTGAAGATTCTAGTTTAATGTGAAATTTATTGAGCTATCTGATTTGAAATATTTTTACGCAAATTTTCTATCATAACATACTTGCTGCACCCAGACCCTTTCCAACACTTATTTACGGTTTCTGTATCCATACTTTTTCAAAATGATAAAATATTGCAGCTTACTATGTAAGACTGACAAACAAGGCAACCACAAAATCATTTTTGGAAAAATATTTTAAAAAATCGAATGAGATAACAATTTAAACATAAATTGAAAACCTTGGTTCGCTGATTCGTCGCGGTGGTTCTCCTTCCCCTTCTGCATGCCTACAATCACCCTCAATGCATAAACAAGACCAATGTAAACAAGAAAAATTCCTTTGGAGCAACCCCTATGAAAGTTACGGGACCTGCGGTGAATATAGAGGTTCTGCGCGCGGTAAACATGATTTTAAGGAGGTATAGCTGTAAAATGGGATAAAGGCAGCTTAAAGAGGTCCAACTTAGGTGTTTTTTGGCACTTTCCGCCCACATTTCCTTTTTATATACCTCTCGGCCCAGCACCCCTATTCACTCTTGGTCCCGTAACTTCCTTGTGAACTGTTTGCAAGAAATTCTTCTTGTGGTTTGGGCATCCAGAAGGGGTAGTTCTAAGCATATTTCTGAAACGATTTTTCAAAACACCCCCTGTTAATCTACAAAATTACCGCAAATTTAATTTTCATTTACAAACGGAACGCATCTATGAAATTATAGGTGGCAGGTAAGTATTTTTCGATATTAATCGCTTGAATGGTCGGATGTAATCAACTCAATCGAACCAGTTTCTGCAAACAAAATAACAAAAAAGGTTTTTTAAAACAAATTTGTAATTATCTGTATTGTCATTGTGTTATTTTTTTAAATTTACTATCCACGCTGCTTTTATATAGGTTTTACTATGTATCAAAATTGAAGATTCTAGTTTAATGGGAAATTGGGTTATCACCATTTGAAATATTTTTATGAAAATTCGCTACAATAACGCACTTAAACTCTTTTCAGCACTTATTTACTAATGCTGTTTCCATACTTTTTTTAAATGAAATAAATATAAACAATACAAAATTTAAATTCACCTAAACATCTGTTTATATAACGTTAACTAGGGATGTATATACTTTGTAGTACCTACCTAGATATTATAAGTACTTACTGTATTAGTTTGAAGTAGGTTTTTGTATCACTTTGGTAATACCTACCAGTGAATTCTGTATAGAGTTCACTAGGTAATACATATACAATACTCACAATATACATGCAGTTTACCTATCACTTTCATATTTGTTTCATTGTATGTTACAATCATAATATACTACTACAGTCATTTTGTTAAAGTTAAGTTAAAATTAAAAGATGGGTTATTATTTACCTACTATTTGTATTAACCTTAGAATATAGGTACATAGTTGTTTTATATTATAAAATCCTAATAAGGTATTAGCAATTAGCATCAGCGAAGTAGATTTCCAGGTTATGCGATGCGCAAAGCGCACACGCTTCACTGTGGCAAATAGCTACGTGTGGTAAGATTAAACTAGGAGAGAGAGAGAGATGGCTTTTAATTTTAAATTCCGTGAATGTAAAGAATGGGGAGCATAAAATTTATACATAATGAAACGTCATTCTAGATTGCTTTTAAGCAAATTGAATCACTTTCATTAAATGTTTTATTTAGTATACATTCGCATGCTAATTTGGCACTTTTGGACGCAAACTTTGTCCCTGTATTAGGAAAGAAATGGGCCAACGCTGACAATTTACAAAATTGTTAGTTGGTTGTACATTGTCGACAGCTCTATCTATAAATTTTGTGTAATCTAGAGCTGTCGTGACAACATAATATCAGGTCCTGCACCGAGATGGCGCCCCTGTCGTATCTCTCAAAATGTTCTCCAGTCTGACACCTTGCAATAACTTCCAATGTTTAAATTTTTATCTACGATTTATTTAAATAGTATAGCAGTACAGATAACGTCATCTGTGTTTGTCCAACATTGTAGATATTGCATTACAGAATCTGAAGTGATGTCGAGGATTATTTTAATTTTAATTTTGAATAACTTTACTTTCCTCTGATCAAACGACTTCAAAATTGGGACACAATCACGTATGTCTATGTTCTTTTAAACTTTAAAATTTTGTTTCAATCACTTAGACAATTTGAGAGATATTGTGTTTTAAAAAATATTTTTAAATTTTTTATTAAGAAAAATTGTCCGTTAAGATTTGATGAACGAACTCATCCAAGCCATTAGCAAAATAAGGGTAATTCCCAAATTCGGTCCAAATCAGTGAATTATTTTTTGAGTTATCGGTGGGATACATACATACATATATATATATATATATATATATATATATATATATATATATATATATATATATATATATATATATATATATATATATATATATATATATAAACGTTTTAACTGACCATGGAAATGGGTTCCAGGTTCCAGAGGCTCTAATTCACGCTCATTTGAAGAAATTTTCTGAAAGTCTCACCATTGATACCTCTCTATTAGTGAATTTTCTTAATGAAAATTCACTAAAATACAAAAATGCGGGTAAAGTAGACCAAATGATCCACTTTACCTGCAGGGTATGAATTTTCGTTGCTACAACAATAAAGGGGTATGGTCATTTACATTGGGTTTTGGGATGATCACTTTATTAGTGGCCACGAATAAAACTAGTCTGCTTTGATATTACCTCATACAACATATAATAGTGGTAAAAAAGGATTACAAAAGTGCATCCATGCTGACATATACAGGGTGATTCATTAGGTGACCGACATTCATAACTAGATAACTATATGGCAACAAAAGCTGCGGAAAAAAACATTCAAAACGTGATTTCAAGCACACTTGGAGAACCCAAATCACCACAACACATTTAAAAAACCTGACGATGGTTTCACTAACCAAGTTAGCGTCATGGGAGGTTGAAAATTCTGATTTGGGTTCTCCAAGTGTGCTTATCGGTGCTCATCGCAGATTCAAATCTTCACTTAGTGAGGTTATTCCAATTTTAATTCAGGAAATATTTATTTATGTTTATATTCTTGCCAACAGATGGCGCATTTTCGGATGAAATCCGAATATCCCAAAATATGCCCATTAAAATATTATCTTCTTTCGACTTTTACTAAAACCAGTCAGGGGCGTGCTGTGACATTTTAAATAAGGGAAGCAATTTTCAGAAACTTACCTATTTGTAGTCTAACTCAATTCTTCTGTCGTTTTTGGCAAATTCGTTAATAATGTCATAAAACTGTAGATTCTGGGACATTTCTTCGACGAAGTTATTTTCAATTGATAAAATTGAAATTTGGGAACGTCTTTCCTGTCCTGTTGAATTCCTAACAAAACTCTTGATACGTTTCAATGTAGAACAATTTCGTTCTACAGACGCACTAGTAGCAGGATTTGTCAATACTAATTCACATAATTTGAACGCTTCAGAATATGCATTTTCCAATTTTAATTCTTTTAAGAAAGTTAATGGTTCACTCGCGTTAGTTTTTGTGTCAATAACATCGTTTTCATAAATGACTGTAAGTTCTGATCGTAATAAGGCTTTGTCAAAATAATGTCCATAGTGGTGGAATAATGATTTTAATGAATCTTCTGGGAAAGGTAACCCTACAAATCCTCCAAATTACACAATTCAAGAAATTTCAGGTCACTGAGATGATCAAATCTGCAGTTAATTTGCTGCTGAATTTGATCTATGATTTTGTAGAAAAGGCGGCGATAAGAAGTTTGAAGGTCTCCCACATTATCAGTGCGCAGACGCTTTCTTCGTGGCCCACTTTTCCTAATTCCATTGTTTTTTCCAGAACTTATCAAATTTATTCCTTTTTTGAATTATAATGGATTTAAATTCACTAATTTTCTTCAGGCAAAAACCAATGTAATTTGTTTTACATTGCAATATGTTAAATACATTATCTGAAAACGGAAATATTTCCGAAAATATATTAAGTAAAAAATTAAAATTAAAGTCTCTTTTCAAACCATCCAAAAATCCTCTAGAACTATTTATTGTTTCTGCATCCCAATTTTTGCTATTTTCTATTATGTTTTCAAAAAGTTCAATTAACGATTCACGGTGTTCAAATATAGTTCACACAAGTCTGCCGTTGTAGTTCCCTCGGGTTGCAGCTACTTTGGGTAAACGTTTTTTAACAATTGAGTCTAAGGCTTGTGTGCGCTTCATAGATTTGGAAAAAAAGCAGCCATTCCACTTAGGGTAGCAAAAAACACCTTACATTCTTTAATATGATTTATGGGATAAAATTAAATTTAATTTATGAGCACAACAATGTATAAATAGAGCACTGGAAAACGTTTCCCGCACTTTAGCTTGAAGACTTCCTAAATGTCCGGCTATAACAGCAGCCCCATCATAGCTTTGGGCAATTAATTTATTATCAGTCTCCTCAATATCTTTCATAATATTAAGCACAATTTTATATAGAGCGTTTGCGGTACGATCTTCTGTCACATTTTTAAAGCCTAAAAATCTTTCTTGCTCCCATCCATTTTTACATAGCGTATTACTACAGATAGTTGACTTAAATTAGTTACGTCGGTTGTTTCATCTAGAACAATAGCAATGAAACGGGTCTGTTTAATTTAAGATTTAATTCTGTTCAAAATAATAGTGGCAGCAGCCGCAATTAAGTCATTCTGAATGCGATTTGATGTCCCGCGAAAAACGTTAGACTGTTCCAAGTGATTTTTTAAACAAATGTCATATTTGGCTATTAAAGAAACAAGGTCTTGAAAGTTTCCTCTATTTGCAGATGTAGTTGTTTCGTCATGACCCCTGAACCCCAATTCATGCTGAACAAGAAAACACACAACATCAATAAGTCTTTTTAATATGTTTATGTTTTTATCAACCAGTTCATTGTGTTGGCGATGACTAATTTCTATCTGCTTGTCAACGGCGTGTTCAATTCGCGTTTGTTTCATAGTCACTTAATTTTAAAATGGTCTTTAAATGCGCTTTAGACATAACATGTCTTTTTACTACTTTATGTAGATTATTCAAGTCGGAAAACCCACTTTTATTCCACACCCCCTTTTCAGTTATAAATATACTACCAGGCCAACAAAACAGTTTATTCCTGTTAACCATTCATATTGTTTATAAGTTTTTTCCGCGTTGAAATGTCGAATACATGTTTTAATTCTTGTATTTAAGTTTTTTAGAGTAGGTTTCGGCCTACCTTTATTAATAATAGCAAGTTTTTCAGCAAACGATAAAGCTGAAAATTCTTTGGTTATCAAAAAACACACGACACAATCACAGTTATTATTACCACATGTACGTGAAGTTTGTAAATTCCCACCCCCACCGACGCCGCTGTTAAAATCTGATGTAGTTGCAGCCATATTAATAATCATAAAATGCCAATGTATTTAACTTAGTCAACTGCTTATTTCTACGAAATCATCAGTGACATTCACGTTGTACGTGCATCGGGTCTTCCAATACGTTCTACATGTTGAAATTCACGTACATTGCGTGGAGCATCAAACAAGGGTTTCTCATTATGTGGCCTGAATCAATAAATATCATTATTTATCACGTCTTGGGACGTTAGACGTTAGAACTTTTGTTGCTACACAGGGAGTGATTCTAGGAACTATAACATAAGGCAGTTCTTAAAATTTCGGTAAAGAAAGGTTTGTTATTACTTATTACATTATGCTTTTATCTTTCTTAGAAAGATCTCTATCTCTAGTTACATTTTCGGTTCACTGGTCATCTTTATCACTTTATCCACTTTTAAAAACTGTGCAAGTGCAAACAACAGCCAACAGTATAAAAAATTTGGTTTGAGTTTAAAAAAAATTGGAAGATATATAGGATTAATTGTTTATTTACTTATTTTAATATTCGTTGTTTTAAAATTAGTTATAGTGTTAGTTTACTTTAAACTTTTGACTGCCAAGTTAAATTGTGTTGCGTGCAGAGTATATATATATATATATATATATATATATATATATATATATATATATATATATTCATTTAATTTTTTACATTTAATGTATATAGATATTAAAAAATGTTGTATCATTATATTTTTTTTAATCAATTTGATAACTATTATCAGACAAACGAAAATGACGTGTTAACTGTTTTCTTAGGTAATGTATCTAAATTTAAATAAATAAGTACTTTAATTTCACGTGAAATAACCCTATTTTGCGTTGTCTATAGTGAAAGTAATAACACGTTTTTACTTTTTACAGAAATTCATCTTTTCACCCAACATTTTTGATTATTAAATATTTGGCTTTACATACTAGTGAGAAACTCAACTGTTTGAAAAAAACCGCTTCTCAGTTTAACAGAATAACTCTGTGTAGTAGTGTCCTTGTACCGAAGATCGAAGATCCTACGTCGCTAAAGCTGTGAGCGAGAGCGTCGTTAAATGGTTAAATAGCAGTTGCCGATGAAAACCGATGTTTATTCATCGAAGCTAGTAGCAGTAGCAGTGGAACTGAAACAGACACGACCTTGAATTCTAGTTTAGTGTAAAAACCGCTATTTTTTTAGCCGCTACTTTTATAAGTCGGTAACTTGTCGCTACTGCTACTGCTCGGTAGCCGCTAAAAAATAGCTGACAGCTAAATAACGACCCATCACTAATGAGAGCCCTCGGTTGATCCAGCAAATACTCTTTTATATGCTTCTTAAAATTTGCGACATTGTAGTTAGTAACCAATGAAGCAGGAAGAAGATTAAACATTCTTGGTGCAAGGTAGTTATAACTTCTTTGTCCAATGTTCTTTTAGCAAATAATGTTCTGTACGCCACCATTACATGCCGTGTTTCATGATCGTGCTCGATTGATGATAGACCCAACCTATTCCTGAACTGTTTAATCATTGCCGATTTAAAAAATAATTGTCTCATATCCAATATATATATATATATATATATATATATATATATATATATATATATATATATATATATATATATATATATATATATATATATATATATATATATATATATATTGAAACTGACCCTGGATATGGCTTCTATGGGGCCTAGTTCGCGCTCATTTGAAATTTTTTTTCAAAATTCAAAAGTCGAGATTTCCTCATTAGTGATTTTTTTAAAGAAACATCAATAAAACTCAAATCACTACGACACCAAAAAAAAATTTCGGGACGCAGCAAGTGCGTTATAGTAGCGAATTTTCTTAAGAATTGTACACCATTATTAAACGGCGTATTAGTAAAGTGAATACTTTAAACTTAGACAGACCTTGATAATCGATTTTAGAGGTACACGCACATTTGAGGAATTCTTTCGAAAGTGTTACCATCGATATCTCTCTATTATCAAATAATTTTGCGTTCTAACTCCTTTTGAGAAAAATGCCCAAAACACAATTTTATATTAAGCTAAAGAAATAAATTTTGTCATATCTGTAGACAATGTAAGACTCTTCAAAAGAAACTTGTATTACAACTTTCGTTAAAGTTGTACAGAAGATTTCCAGAAGAAAACCTAATTCATATTTAGAAAATGAATCACACAAAATATTTTATTCTTGAGTGTTAAGCAGGTCTGTTTACCATTAGGGAACAGCTATTAACAGTGTTTAACGAGTTAAACAAATTACTAATTTTAACTTAAAATATACAGTGCTACTTGGTATACCCATAAGTGAAAACACATCACCGAATATACTCAGGGAAATGCAATCAAAGCACTTTAAGTGCATATTACACCAGAGACATAAAGGTCAATTTTGCTTAATAGCCTTATCAGCAATAAATCATAAATATTTAAAAACAAAGATAAACGCCACCGTTCGTTTAGTTGCAAAGATAGGCAGCACGTTATTCCATGGCGTTGTATTTAAAGTCACCTAATATAATAAATCTCGGTGGAAAATAAAAAAACGAAAATGTTAAACGCTGTAACCACCTCTGACTACAGGGGTGGTGCAGAAAGCAACAACTCAAAAGTAACATCCTCACTAACAGAGTCTACATGTCAAGTTAATCCTCGACCTTCCACCTCATATGCGAGAGTAGCAAAATCCCCTCAAGTTATACACTATCCAAAAAAGGGTCAAGCTATCCTAATGGACATTAAAAACGATTTAAAGCTGGGTGACTATGTCAAAGCCATTAAAAATATTATAAGAGCAAAAAATATGCCTCACGAATATCACACGGTAGAATATGTATATACTTAAAAAAAAATTCTGGACGCAGCAAGTGCGTTATGGTAGTGAATTTTCATAAAAATCTTTTTAATAACAAATATGTGTGTTTTTTTAGGAAAGCAGGCATCAAATTTGGTTACCAATATAACCTATATAGTAAAAACAATGTGCCATGTTCCATTAAAATAACTTTCTTGTGTGAAAATGTACAAAAATTTCCAAAAGTTAACTTAAAATGTTCCCGAAAAAACACGTTTCTTGGTCAACCTTATAGGTTAATAGCAAATTGAGCTGTTCAAATATGAAACATTTGATCAAAATTCGCTACCATAACGCACTTGCTGCGTCCAGACTTTCTTTTCGTACAAACATGCATTATATTTCGATGGAAAATGCAAAAATGCAATAACATAAGGCGTGTTTGATTAAAAAAAATCTCGGGACGCAGCAAGTGCGTTATGGTAGTGAATTTTCATAGAAATGATCTGGCACAAAATATTTTATTATAACTTTTTTTTCTTGTAACATAGAAATCTAAATTTTGGTGTATGGTTTACTTTTTATATCGTAAACCTACCTACCAAATTTGGTTATCATAGATTTTATATTTTTTAAGATAAAAAATTTTTTCAAATGAAAACTCAAAATTTTTCCGGAAAACCTCGTCTAATTTTTCTAAATAACGAACCTGTCAAAGCCATTTACAAAAGGAAGGTACATGCCAAATTTTATTACAAACGGCTTATTACTTTTTTAGATATGAATTTTTTTAAATGAAAACTCAAAATTTTCCCGGAAAACCTCGTCCGATTTTCCTGACTAACAAACATGTCAAAGCCATTTACAAAAGCAAGGTATGTGCCAAATTTTATTAAAATCGGCTTATTACTTTTTGAGATATGAATTTTTTTCGAATGAAAACTCAAAATTTTCCCGGAAAACCTCGTCCGATTTTCCTGACTAACGAACTTATCCAAGCTATTAACAAAAGAAAGGTGCATGCCAAATTTTATCAAAATCGGCCCATTATTTTTTGAGTTATCGGTGTGATACATATATATATATATATATATATATATATATATATATATATATATATATATATATATATATATATATATATATATATATATATATATATATATATATAACATATAAAAATTGAAACTGACCCCGGATATGGGTTCTAGGGGTCCTAGTTCGCGCTCATTTGCAAAAATTTTTTCAAAATTCAAAAGTCGGGATCTCCCCATTAGTGAATTTTTTCTACGAAAATTCACTAAAAAAAGGAAATTTGTATCACCAACAACTTATGGGCCACCCTGTGATTGTAGAAATATTATTTTAAGATGTAGCTCAAGACACCCTATAATTAATATATACAAATTTTCTTCATATCTTATATAATAACGGATATATTGAGCTTTATTGATTTTTTACGAAAATTCGACAAAAATTATATACCATTAAATGATAAACTCTATAGCTAAGGCTACTGCCAAGCATCAGAGAAAGGGTCTATTTGAAATGAATTTTCTGCAAATATTTTAGTAAAATGAAGGACAATGACGGTTGAAACTAAGACTTTAGGGTTTGTAAAACATCCTTGTTGAGACATTTTATTTCTATAGCCCGTATTAGATCTAAGTTATTTGCCTAAATGTTGCCAATTTTGACATTTTAAATCGCCACTTTGACGTTTTGAGGAAAACCTCAATTTATTTTTCTTTAAATGCCTATAACTTTTTTGTCTTTTGTGCTACATAGCTAAATTTTGGTAGGTAACTTACCTATAAGGATGTAAACCTGCATACCAAATTTGGTTGCCCTTACTTTGTTAATTCCGGAGATATAAATTTTTTTCAAAAGGAAACACAAAATTTTCCGGGAAAACCTGGGCAGATTTTCCTGGCTAACGAACTCATCCAAGCCATTTGCAAAAGGAATTTTTTCACCAAATTTGATCAAAATCGGCCCATTATTTTTTGAGTTATCGGTGTGATACATATATATATATATATATATATATATATATATATATATATATATATATATATATATATATATATATATATATATATATATATATATATATATATATATATATATATATATATATATATATATATATATATATATATATATATATATATATATATATATATATATATATATATATATATATATATATATATATATATATATATATATATATATATATATATATATATATATATAAACATATAAAAATTGAAACTGACCCCGGATATGTTTTCTGGGGGACCTAATTAGCGCTCACTTGAAGAAAGTTTTTCAAAATTCAAAAGTCGGGATCTCCTCATTAGTGATTTTTTTTTAAGAAAATTCACTAAAACAAAACATTTGTCGACATACTAATCAATCAACATAAACTCATAAACATCAACAATAGCACAGTTCAAATACGCAGATTAACTACACCATCAAAAAGGCTTATTATCTCGAACGTATGCCCCACAATACCCAACGCAATAATTGAAAAAGCACTTCAAACAATTGCCTTAAATATTTTGTCTCAAATTACAGTCATGAAAGCGGGTCTGGAAGAGTGCGTATCGTTCGACCGACAGCGCCTACATGTATGCAACCCCTGCATACACCAATCCATTTAGGCGGACGGACACTAATTTATTGGTCGACTGTAATTCATCATGGAAGTGCTGAAAGTTTATGCAATTGGCAATTTGTTTAACATCTTGCGTGTTTATATAGTATACCTATGATTAAGTTAGAAGAACCCTTGTTTTGAATTTATAAGACCATTTTAGACATACCTAAATAGCCAAACTAACAGATCTTTTATGATATTTGAAAAAAATAAAAATAAAAAGCACCTAAAAGAGTTATCCATTTGCAATAACAAAATAGTGGTGACGCAGCAAGTGCGTTTTGGTAGCGAATTTGTTGTGGTAGCGAGTTTTCAATAAAAAAAATGGTATTTAAATAGGTAGTAAATAAAAGTATTAAAAAAACTTTTTCATTCATTTCAAATCTTAAATCCTTCCCATTCAGCTAGATCCTCAAAAATCTTGATACATATAAAGCGAAGCCTTCAGAAAAGCACACATTTATTCCGATACTTGAGAAACATTAATAAAAGGCACTTGATAACATTTGTTGATTCGCAATAAGAAAAAATTGTGGGCGCAGCAAATGCGTAATGGTAACAAATTTGCAAAAAAAAATTCATGTTCTTGAACAATAAATATTTGTTAAAATACTTGGATGCAGCATGTTACTTGTGGTAGCGAGTTTTATAAAAAAAAGTAAATAGTAAATAAAAGTATAAAAAAATCTACATACAGCAACTGCTTTGTTGCAAAGAGTTATAAAAATATTTCAAATGTTAATAAGCGAGAATCTTGAATAATCTTGATACATATATAGTCACACCTTTACAAAAGCACACATTTATTCTGATATATTTGAAAAAATTAATAAAAGTCGGCTTAATAAGGTTTGTCTATAACAACAAAAAATGTGGCCGCAGCAAGTGCGTTATGGCAGCGAATTTTCATAAAACATACTTAAACTAAAATAGTAAGTATATGTCCAAATTGTAATTAAAATGTTTAAATGTTTTTGAGACCATTTCAGTTCCAACCTTATTTATCTGTCAGTTTATTATTACTAACCGGACAATTTAATTTGTTATCAATTAATATTATAAAAATGTGCAGATTGAGAAATGTTATATGTCGGGAGAACTGTCCACTTAGTTTATAAAGAATTAAAGTATTACTAGGTATTCCAAAAACAGTGAATGCGCGAAAATGCAACCAGAATAAGAACATAAGTGTACAATCATGTGGCGAACATTCTGCTGCTCATAATAAAAAGTCTGGACGCGACAAAGTGCGCTATGGAAGTGAGTGTTCATATAAATGATCTAAAATTTTTGTTATATTATTATTATTATTATTATTATTTATTTGCTTAAAATAATACACATGTCAGTACAATAAAGTCCTAGGACTTGTATAGTATTTCATGACAAAATTTAATAAGAATATTCCAAAATATATGACACCTCTCTTCCAAAACATCAATCACTTCCAATTTTGACATGCCAAATACCATAATTTTCTCAATCTCTTTTCCATCCTAATGTATTAGTCAATACTTTTATTTTAAAGTAATCTTGACAATACCATCCGAGCTTCTGACCTGAGGTTATTTTTTCTTCACTCCATTTGATGATTTAGCTAGAGCCAAAGTGACAAACAAATTTCAACTGACAGTTTATTATATATATATATATATATATATATATATATATATATATATATATATATATATATATATATATATATATATATATATATATATATATATATATATATATATATAATTATTATTTTATGACAGTTAAATATTTTAAAACTTTCGCCCTCGATAATAAATTTTGAAAAATAAATTTGCGGCCAATAAAGGCATAAAAAAATAATGTAAGACAGCATTTTTGAAAATATTTGGCAATAAAAGAAGAAAATAGAAAGTTTATGAAAATCTGGTTTTTCTTTAAATCAAATTGTTTTAATGAAAAAATTGAATAAAACATATCATGCGATTTTTTACGAAAATAAGAGAACTGCCTGTCATTCTCCATAGTTTCTTTGAGTGTGGACATTGTAATTCAGGCTTACAACTATTTATATCTTCTTCAAAAACAATGATTTATCCATAAGTATATGTATTTATATCTAAGTCAACATTTTTTTTACACAAATAACTTTAAAGGCATGACCACATATTCATTCTCCAATGATTTTTTCTTCAATGCCTATATACATTTATAAAAAAGAAGTACTTAACCTTCTGCACTCGCAACCATAAATTTTCAAACAATTGTGCAGCTATGCATTAGAAAATGTGAAAAAGTAGATGCCATCAGAGATAACTTTCTTGAAAATAAATCCTTAATAATATGTGGCTTCACTTTAAATCACATGTTTGTATTAAAATATGGAATAAAATCTTATATCAATCGATTTTTTTTTAATAGAAAATGACCTTTTCATTAAGGTGAGTCAGGATTGAGTTTCATACATATTTACATATACAACAATCAATTACCCATAAGCATGTTTATTTGTATCTAATAACTCAACATATTTTTTACACAAATAACTTTATTATGTAAGCCATCTTAAACATATAAAGAGTGTGTATTGCCCCGCATAAAAATTGGCATTTTTATTTCAATTTCGCTTATATGTCATGTTTTGCAACAAAATATGAAATAGAGATCAATATTAGAGCCAGCCGGCCAGACAAATACTGAAAAAAAGCGGTATTCTCGGTCGAATCAGCGCTCTATTGTAGTGTCCACTTTACGATATGTCGGCCCAAAGAACTGTCGGCCCAACGATACGCCACGGATCTGGAAGACCCTGAGTTGGCCCATGTATTGAGCTTCCGGCGGCTAGTATATATAGCTGATAGAGAAAAAGAAATTCCCTCATTCATCTTAATAGTGCATGAAGATATCACCTACAGAATATTCCTCTCAAGCGATAACATGGAGTGTTTCATATGTAAACAGAAAGGACATGTAGCAAATAAATGTACATACAATGATATTAATAAAATTAATGAACCACAAACACTGGAAGCAACAACAACAATACCACAACAAGTACAGTCACTTAACGAAGCATTAACCCAAGAACCAGAACCAGTGAAAGAAACACAAAACTCAGAACCAATGAAAGAAACACAACAAGCAGAACCTACTAAAGAAACACAGGAACCAGAGCCAGTAAAAAAATAACAAGAAAATATCAAGAAAACAGTAAACAAACGTTCAGCATCGCCATCGACATCGCCCTCTATATCGGACACGCAAGGATATATATTTACGTACATCGAAGATAATCAGATGATGCCACCCTCTTTAACTGCCCCAAGAACAAGTGCAAAGACAAAACACAAAAAGAAAAAGACCAAAACAAGTCCATCTCGAGATATAACAACATTATCTAACTCTTGGAACAGTCTAGAAGACATCTACAAGAAAAAACTATATTTGTACACTACCTCGTTCACTAACCGAAAAAGCTTTATCGAGAATTGTTATAGCAACAGGGACCCACTAGAAGAAACTCGACGCTTCACTTCTAACATTGACTCATTGCTGACTGACATTCATAATATTTACTCACACATAACAAACAGAGCGCTAAAAAGTAGACTAACGAGAATAAGTAAGAAAATAAAGAAACAAATATCCCACTCGCCCGACGATAACCATAGCATCAGTACACAAAGCTCCCAAGACGAATGGGAGTCAGAAAAAGAAGAGCAACAATCAGATCGATCCTAAACATCCTTTTAAACATATCACTAAATTCACATCTCTTATACATTGGAACTGCCGTGGACTCTACAACAATATTGAAAGCTTGCAGCAATTAATAAAAGAACGTGCACCAGACTTTGTATGTCTTCATGAGACAAATCTACAGCCTGGCCAACCACCTCAAATGAACGGGTACGAAGGCTACCACTTCTATCGCACAAATAACCAAAAGGCAAGTGGGGGAGTTACCACATATATAAAATGGAAGTACTATACTCAAGAACTTAATGTAAGCAGCAGTTTTGAGACTATAGTGACAAGAGTGTACTGCACATCACCCATCACGATATGTAACATATATATCCCACCCGATCCACAAACTACAGAAGCAGAAATATCAAACTTGTTCAATCAACTTAAATCACCGTTTATAATTGTTGGAGACTTCTAATGCACATGGTATTACATGGGGTTCAAAAAACTCATTTGGCAGAGATAGGATAATGGAAAAGGTGATAAACAACACCAATCTGGCACTTCTAAATCGAGCAGAGCCGACGCACATAAACATCTCAACAGGCAGCTTCAGCAACATTGATCTAAGCATTTGTGACCCCAAACTAGCAGCACTAACAGAATTGAATCGGCTAGAAGATCATTATGGAAGTGGTTACTTCCCAATCACGGTAGAACTAAACATTGGCACACCGCAGCACCAGAAGACATCTATAAATTGGAATCTATCAAAGGCTAAGTGGGACAACTTTAAAATAGAGGTACAATGCCGTTTGAATAACCTAGGTTCTATAGTAAATATAAACCAGAGTATTCTGATATTCACCAACATAATTATCGATTCATCAGAACAACATGTAGGGTACAAGTCCAACAAGAATACAAGAAAGAGTGCCCCCTGGTGGAATGAAGACTGTAAGAATGCAATAGCAGCAAGTAAAGCAGCACTGAACCGAAACAGAAAGTGTCCAACCCTTGATAATCTTATTTCACTAAAAAGAAATAGAGCCGTCGCCTGTAAAACAATTAAAAAACAGCAAAAAAAAAGCTCATGGCGCGCCTATGTACTATAACAGCTGATACCAATCTAGGAGAGGTATGGCAAAAAATAAGAAATTACGGAATAAAGAACACAAGTGTCATCTACCCACTGTTATCGACCCGATCAGTAAAAGCCTCATAACCGATGACGAAGATATAACGGAAACATTTGCGAAGATCTATTACGAAAAATCGAGCAACAAGCGTTACACCAGAGAATTCATCCAACACAGACAACAAATAGAAAACACAACAATAGCAACAAACGAATGTCAAGATCACCCTATAAATGCTGCAATAACCATCGATGAATTAAAGCACGCTATTACCAACTCCAAAAAATCTGGTGCTGGACCAAACAATATTCCAACCATTTTTCTCAAACAACTCTCAAACCTCTCCTTAGAAGCTCTACAACTACATATGGTCCCAGCAGGTGTTCCCATACCAGTGGCTACAATCTATAATAATGCCGATCCATAAACAAGGAAAATAAAAAACGACCCACTATCATACAGACCAATTTCGCTGACATGTACACTCTGCAAAATCCTAGAAAAAATCATAAACAACAGATTAATGGGGCACTTAAACCAACAAAATTTACTTTTAGAATTTCAAGCAGGGTTCAGACCTGACCAATCTACCATAGACAATCTAGTTCTTCTGCAAAATGAAATACAGAATGCCTTCTTAATGGGACAAGACTTGTAGCCATATATGTCGATATAGAAGGGGCGTTTGACACAACATCGAGGCACCTTATAACACAAAGACTAATCGATTGGAAATTAAATGGTAACATCCTGCACTTTATAAATAACCTTCTTTAAAAAAGAACATACAAAGTAAGGCTAAATGGCACTTTATCTAACAGCTATGTACAAGAAAACGGGGTGCCACAGGGCACAGTTTTAAGCCCAACCCTTTTTCAGATTGCTATCAACGACATTGGAAGCGAAATCGTAAAACCTGTCAAATATCTTTTATATGCTGATGATTTAGTTATTTTCTGCAGAGGTAAAAACAGACAAACCACAGCACAAGTAATCGAATAATCACTAAATGATTTAGAACAATGGACAAGATACACAGGTTACAAATTATCAGCAGAGAAACCTAAATTTATGTTATTCAGTCGAAGGCACAACCAGGAAACTGTACCAAACTTTATACTAAACAGTGCAACGCTTTCCAGAGTAGACCATTACATATTCCTGGGTGTTATATTCGATACAAAACTGTCTTGGAATCATCAAATAAACCATATTAGAGCGGAATGTGCTAGCAGAATGAACATTCTCAAAGCCGTAGCTCACTACGACTAAGGAGTAAAAGAATCAGTTTTGATTAGCATATACAGATCACCAGTACGATCTAAAATAGATTATGGCGCAATCATTTATGCAAATGCAAGCAAAACCACACTTAAACCACTAAATACTATACAGAATACAGCTATGAGGCTATGTCTCGGCGCCTTTAGATCAAGCCCTACAACAAGTATGCAAAGAGAGTCAAATGAGCTGCCACTCTTTTTAAGACGACAATTGCTAATATTGACATACGCTTCGAGAATTTCTCGTTTAGCAAATAATCCTGTTCACTCAGTTCTAACTGACACCCAATGCCACATTCATCAGCGGTCCAACTCCACCGAAAAACCACGTCTTATATCAGAAATAATAAAAGACATCTACCAAATCGATCTTACAGGAACCACTGAAAATCGAAATCAAATACACCACCTAAAATCACCTAAACAAGCCAAAACACCAAATTCAGCGATGCAGACAATATTTACAGAAACAATAAGGGAATATAATCCCGAACTGGTAATGTACACCGATACAAGTCACCACATGGAGTAGGTGGGGTGATAGTGACATTGCCCTCCTCTGAGCAGCTTATTAAATTACCCAAAGACATCAGGATTGGCACAGCTGCACTTTTTACAATTCTGCAAGCCATAAAGAGGATGAAAGACATTTCCAACTGTCCAACGAAAATAGTCATCTGCACAGACTCTAGACTGGCATTAAATGAAATAAGTAGCCTATATACCAAGAACCACATAGCAAGAGAAATACATAATACTGCTTACCATCTTAAACGCCAATCCACACACATTATACATTCGTTTGGGTACCCTCACACTCCGGCATTATAAACAATGAGCTGGCAGATACTGCTAATAAAAGAGCGATCACGGAAGGCACGACAGTAAGAAGCCAATATCAGCAACTATTAAGACCAAACGCTAAAGCAGTAATTTACGACAAATGGCAAATATACTGGAATAATCACACCACCAAGCTGCACGAACTAGCACCAACCATTGAGGCATTCCAACCACCTATACTAAGTCGCAGATCCCTGGCCGTCCTGAGAAGACTCCGGATAGGACACACAACACTCACACACGAGTACCTACTGGAACAACAAATTCCACCAGTTTGTGATATCTGCAATGTGAGCCTTTCAGTAGGTCATATTGTCACAGAGTGCACTAAACACAGACTCCAAAGAAGGTTGTTTTTAGGTGAAAATATATCCATGGTAACCCTAGCCACAGCTCAGAAACACAACAGGTCTCTTGACGGGACACATGGCCGTCAAGAAACACCTACATAAAATGGGGCGGTTCGAAGGGGACCTCGCATGCAGACTCTGCGGCGAGGGGGAGGAATCAGCCCAGCACATCTTGTGCGAGTGTATAGCTCTGGACCGGAAAAGACAACTGATCTACGGTCACTCTAGACCGGAGACAGAGCAATATAAAACTTCACCCTACCAATCGCTGTGCAGACTAGTTCAAGGCACAGTGATTTTGGAATGGGTGGAGTAAGACTAGGGGTATGCACAATCAACCAAGGGTTGCGGTGCTATCGGGGCGGCAAGGCCGCGGACGAGCCCTGAGGGAACAAAAAAAAAAAACCCTAGCCACAGCAGCACCAGAAAACATAATACATTTCTTAGAATCTAGCGAACTATATAAACACATATAACTGTAACCGTTGTATTGTATAATTTACTGGTTCAGGAACACATATATTATTAATGCATTTACATTGTACCTAAAATGTTTTCTATATAATTTATATGTCAATGGCCTTAGTAGTCGAGACCTAATTTTCTTTCTCTAAAATAAAAAAATAAAAAACATTTAGAAAATAATTATAAATGTAGCAGTTATTTTTCCTTATTAATCGCCAGTACTTCGTTTTAGTCAACCTAATCAACCCGGTTTTTAGCGAATTTAAAAAAAATCGGTAATGAGGAGATCTGTATATATATATATATATATATATATATATATATATATATATATATATATATATATATATATGTATATATATATATATATATATATATATATATATATATATATATATATATATATATATATATATATATATATATATATCCGACCGATAACTCAAAAAATAATGGACCGATCTTGATCAAATTTCGTGAGTACCTTCCTTTTGCACGTGGTTTAGATAAGTTTGTTAGCCAGGAAAATCGGACCAGGTTTTCCCAAAAAATGTTGTGTTTTCTTTCTAAAAAATGTTTATCTCCGGAGATAGCAAAGTAAGGGCAACCAAATTTGGTACATGTGTTTATATTATAGAGTGAACACTGCACCAATTTGGGTCTCTAGCTTCAACTACAAAGAAGTTATGGGCACTTAAAGAAACAAATTTAGGATTTTTCCTCAAAACGTCAAACTCGCAATTTGAATCGTCAAAATTGGCAATGTTTAGGCAAAGAACGTGAAACAATTACGGGTTGTGAAAAGAAAACGTTTCAAGAAAAGTGTTTTGCGAACCCTTAAGTTTCAGATTCAACTGTCATTGCCCTTCATTTTAATAAAATATTTACAGAAAATTCATTTCAAATAGACCCTTTCTCTGATGCTTTGGCTGTTGGTTTAATTAAGTTGATGCATGCGCTGTGGGTTTAGTGAAGTTTATGGTTTAACGGTATATAAATTTTAGCTAATTATAGTAGAACAAATTCGATAACGCGTTTTTGCATTTTTTTATCGAAATATGATGCGTTTGTAAGAAAAAAATCTGGACGTAGTAAGTGCGTTTTGGTAGCGAATTTTCATTAAATCCTTCAAATTTAATAATTCAATTTGTTATTAACGTAAGCTTTGTTGGTGAGGAAATCAACATTTAAGTTTATTTTCGAAATTTTTTTGTATATTTTCAAACCATAAGTAATTTTGATAAAATAGAGTACATTGTTTCTACTACATGGGCTATACCGGTAATCAGATTGATGCCTGCTCGCATTTGCTATTAAAAACATTTTTATGGAAATTCACTTCCATAACACACTTGCTGCATCCAGACTTTTGAAAAATGTTTCTATATTTTCAAACAATAAAGTTATTTTGATGAAATATGGTACATTGTTTCTACTATATAGGCAACCAAGTTTGATGCCTGCTTTCAGCAAAAAAGGACATTTACTATTAAAACATTTTAAAGAAAATTCGCTACCATAACGCACTTACTGCGTCCAGACTTTTTTTCAACATCAACAATAAGAAAATTATAATTTCAGACTCAAAGGTGACAGACTTATTTAGGCGTTTTATACAAAAATGAGATCATGTTCAAAACGTGTAAAATCTGTGCACTATTTTTTCGCCAAATGTCAAAAAAAATATTTCCTAATGAAAATTTGCTAAAAAAAACCTGACGATCGTTTCACTAACCAAGTTAGCGTCATCAGAGGATGAATATAATCATTCATTGTTAAATCAGAAACTATGATAAGCCTGCCTTTGAATTATCAACCTTTTTTCTAATTATTACCATCAGTCTGGGACTAAATACATGTATCAATTAGCAATGCCATTTTAAACCAAACCAAACCCAAACCAATGCAAACATTTTGCAAGGAACTAAATCTTTCTTTTTTGCACCTAAGATAAGTTAGATACGAACCATCTGTATCTAACTTAACAAAAAATCAGGCAGTGAATAATTTAGTTATTAACGCCTACGGTACACGATCGTTTTCTGTTGTCTTTTAACTTTTAAATGTTATGAAACAAAACGTCGCGGTGAAAGAATTGGTAGACACATTCATGGCTTGAACTCTGGCAACACTGAGAAGTTTAGTAGACATAGTTGTGATGTTAATTGTAGATGTCATCACTTGAACCTGTCAAACACCTGATCGACCTGATGGTTTATAAGAAATCAGAGACAAATAAAAATGAGATTATTCTATCGCATCTTTAAGCTTCATTTGGTGTGATAACATTTGACATTTAAAATTACCAGGGCAGTACTGGCAAAACAAAAATGTGGTGTACCTATTGGCGATCAGGGAACTTAGTTAAACAAATAATTGTATAACAAATACTGTAAAAAACGTTATGATCTATTGAATTAGAAAAAACTCTAGACGCAGCAAGTGCGTTATGGAAGTGAATTTTAATTAAAATGTTTTTAATTGCAAATATAATGCTCTAATGCGAGCAGGCAACAATTTGGTTACCAGTATAACCTATATAGTAGGAACAATGTACCATATTTTATCAAAAGAATTATTTGAAAATGTACAAAAATGTTCCGAAAATAAACTTTAAATGTTTCTGAGAAAACTGGTCTCCTAGCCAATGAACCTGATGTTAATAGCAAATTAAGTTATTGAATTTTCAAACATTTAATGAAAATTCGCTACCAAAACGCCCTTGCCGCGTTTATACAAAAATTTTCCGAAAATAAAGTTAAATGTTGGGTTTCTAAACAACAAAACTTACGTTAATAGCAAATTGAGTTATTGAAATTTGAAGGATTTAATGAAAATTCGTTACCAAAACGCACTTACTGCGTCCAGATTTATTTCTTACAAACATGCATAATATTTCGATACAAAATGCTAAAATGCAGTAACGAATTTGTTCTACGAAAATTAGCTAAAAATTATAGACCGTTAAACCATAAACCTCACTAAACCTACAGCGAAAGCATCAACTTAACTAAACCGACAGCCAAAGCATCAGAGAAAGGGTCTATTTGAAATAAATTTTCTGTATATATTTTAGTAAAATGAAGGTCAATGACGGTTGAATCTGAAACTTAAGGGTTCGCAGAACATTCTTCTTCCAACATTTTCGTGGCCAACGAACTTATCCAAGCCACTTGCAAAAGGAAGGTACTCACCAAATTTGATCAAGATCGGTCCATTATTTTTTGAGTTATCAGTACAATATATATATATATATATATATATATATATATATATATATATATATATATATATATATATATATATATATATATAGTACTGATAACTATATATATATATATATATATATATATATATATATATATATATATATATATATATATATATATATATATATATATATATATATATATGAGACATGCTTGGTTCTCGGGTTAAACCGCGTCCAGAATTTATGGAAACTCGACGTTTCGGCTCCTGTTTTGGAGCCATTTTCAAGAGGTAAAGGAAATATGTAAGGACACTCTAAGGCCTCAATCTGCCTACTCCTTAGAGTGATGGACAAAGGTGGGTAAAGGAAATATGTAAGGACACTCTAAGGCCTCAATCTGCCTACTCCTTAGAGTGGTGGACAAAGGTGGGTAAAGGAAATATGTAAGGACACTCTAAGGCCTCAATCTGCCTACTCCTTAGAGTGGTGGACAAAGGTGGGTAAAGGAAATATGTAAGGACACTCTAAGGCCTCAATCTGCATACTCCTTAGAGTGGTGGACAAAGGTAGGTAAAGGAAATATGTAAGGACACTCTAAGTCCTCAATCTGTCTACTCCTTAGAGCGGTGGATAAAGGTAGGTTGGGTTGTTGTAGCTCGATTACGGGGCCTCAATCTGCCTACTCCCCAAATCTCGCCGGAGATCGTCTGTGAGGTCTCAGTGTGTTCAACCCTAGGCCTCAGAGAGATCTGGCAGTTCGTTGCAAGTCTTGTCTTATATATGTCGTTCCGTCTACCTGTTTCGTCATCAGTGAAAGTAGTGGGGTCACAGTCAATTAAGTGGGGGGCTTTGGTCACGGTATTTAGAGGAGGATTAAGAGGGTCACCGGCAATTGTCGAGGCAGATAATGATGCAATAAAATTGTCTGTGGAATTTATTTCCTTTTTGTGTGTTTGTAAAGAAGATATAATAGGTTTCCAAGTAGTCGGAAGGCGAATACCATCATCTCTCTTATTTAAACAATCGGGACGTTTTTCAATCTGGATTGCTTCGCGGATAATTCTCGTTTTGAAATTGTAAACCGGTGATATTGTTTTGGCATTATCGAAGTCTATTTTGTGCCCTGTATGAATATGATGCATGGCCAGCGCCGATGAGGGGTCGGATTTTCTAACTGCGAGGGTGTGTTCATATATTCTATTGTGGATGCGTCTATTTGTTTGTCCTACGTAAGTTCGGGAACAGTCGGAACAAGGAATTTCGTAAACACCGTGGGTTTCGTTTGAAATCGTATCCTTGGGAGTTTTTATAAGATTTGACAGTTTTTGGTCTGTTGTGAATACGGTTTTGATATTATGGGTTCTAAAAATTCGGCTGATTTTGTCGGTGACACCTTTAATGTATGGTAAAAACGCTGTGTGTTGTTGTGTGGACGCTGTTTGTTCTTGTTGTGGTGTAGTGGTTTGTTGTTGTGCGTTTCTAATGTTTCGTAGTATGTGATTGTTGTCGTATCCGTTTTCTAGCAATGTCTGTCTTAAAAAGTTTAATTCTGTCTGTTTGTTGTTGTTGTCCGTTAGTCTAAGAAATCGTGTTACTAATGTTCGAATTGAGGGCTTGTGTCTCAAAGTTTTCCATGAAAATGTTAGCCAATGCAGAAGAGAGTGGTGAACCCATTGGAGCACCTCGAACTTGTTTGTAAAATTTGTTTTGAAAAAGGAAATAAGTGCGCCAGTGTTCTAGAAGAGCTGAGGTATCGTGTGACATATTGTGTTTATTTTTGAGAATGTCAAGGGTTTCAGATAGAGGTATATTAGTAAATAAGGAAACTATATCAAAGTTAACTAGGATGTCGTTTTGAAAAATAATGTTGTTTTAAAGAAGGTCAATGAAATGGGTGGAGTTTTTGACAGAGGATGTAGCGTTTTCTACTAATGGTTGGAGAGTTTTGGCTAGATGTTTTGCAAGTTTTTGTGTGGGTGAACGGTGGGCACTTACAATAGGGCGAAAGGGGATATCAGGCTTATGGATTTTCGGAAGACCATATTTTCTAGGGATGCAAGATTATTTTTCGCGGGGGACTTAAGAAGTTATCTTTTCTATCAGGATGAATTTAGGGGTTGGTGCCAAATTAAAACCTTTGGATAGGACTTTGATGGCTACGTCAGTTATGTTGGGATTTGAAAGATTGTGATCTACTATAGTAGGATTCGCATTATGTGAGTGTTGTTTGAGATTTTTGTTGTCTAGAAGATGCTGTAATTTTCTTTTCTGTGCGTCAGTCTTTTGCTGTGTAACGTGTTCTGCTTTACTATGTGAGAGACTGTCTAGAGTGTCCCAAAGTGTAGGGTGTATTTTGAATGTGTGTATTTTTATGTACGTGCCGTAAAGCAGTGTGTTTGTAGTGTTAAGATGTCGTCTTGTCTCGTGAATGGAATTTCTAAGGAGAGCAAAGCCTGTTCGTTTTAAAATGTTGGAGATGTTATGTGATTTGGTGTAGTGTTTAAGTTGAAAAGATTTTGGGACCACGTGATGATCACGGCAGGCTTTTAGAAAGATAAGGTCACAGAGAAGACGGGATGTGCGGATAAGAAGTTTGCCGAAAGTTTTGGTATAAGATAAAAGTTCCTCCCCGTAGAGGCGAATTAAATGTGACTTTACCTTTACCCACACAAAAACTTGCAAAACATCTGGCCAAAACTCTCCAACCATTAGTAGAAAACTAATACATCCTATGTCAAAAACTCCACCCATTTCATTGACCTTCTTTAAAACAACAAATTTTGAGTTTTCTTTCAAAAAAAATTCATATCCCAAAAAATAAATAAGCTATGGTAACCAAATTTAGTGTGTAGTTTTACGATATGAAAATTAAACTACATATCAAAATTTAGATTTTTATGTTACAAGAAAAAAAAGTTATAATAATAGATTTGGTGCCAGATCATTTTTCTTCTGTAAATATCAGACTGGAGATTTAAAACGTGAGAATTGGTATAATGCGGTTTATCATTGATAAATATTGCAAGAAATATATATTAGAATGTTCTTGATTTATGCTACTCTTCTCATTTGTTAAAATAGTTGCAAAATGTCTCTAAAATACACCTCGCATATTACAACTAAATAACTGGAAACGATTATGCGTTATCTGCCTGTCATTATACTTTGAATAACTTGGTTGTTCATTGTGATGGGACTGGGGCTGATGTATCTTTTATGAGATAGAAAACAAGACGGAGATTTGGTGGAGTTGAATTGTAATTGGGCTAAAGACACAGGCTTAGAATATTGTATATTTGAGTGGAGGGTGCTGTCGTCCGCGTAACTGTGAATTGGGTTGGATGTGCTAGAGAGGAGGTCATTGATGTAGAGAAGAAACAAAGTAGGGGCCAAAGCTGAACCTTGAGGGACTCCTGCATTAATTGGATACAGTTTAGAGGAATGGCCATCCACGACAACAGAAATGCTCCGGTTGGAGAGGAAATTTGCTGTCCAGGTACAGAGTTTTGGTGGTAAGCCATAGGCCGGAAGTTTATTAAGCAGGGCTGCGTGTCAGACCTGGTCGATTGCTTTGGATATGTCTAGAGCGACAATCTGTGATTCACCGTGTAGTTCCATAGACTTGTTCCAAGAATGGGTGACAAAGGAAAGGAGTTCGGCAGTTGATCTGCGCTGACGGAATCCATATTGCCTGTCGTGGATTAAACTGTGTTTTTCGAGAAATTTTAGTAATTCGGTGTTTATATACTTTTCCATCACTTTAGAGACGACTGAAATGAGGGAAATAGGCATCTAGTTGATAGGAAGCACTTTGTATCCTTTCTTGGGGACGGGTTGTACTCGAGCAGTTTTACAGTTACTAGGGAATATGCCTCTATTGTAAGAAGTCTCAAACAGACGAGTCAGGACAGGACAGGAGCAAGTTCTGGTGAGCATTTTTGAGAACAATTGCTGGGATCTCGTCAAGGCCAGAGGCTTTCCTGGTATTAAGAGAAGAGAGCATATTTGGGCCCGGGTATCCACACCAGCGCCCTCACCGGTTTGGGAATCTTCTTCGCCTCTATAAATAGAAACTCTGTCCCTCCCAGGGTTCTTCCTGCATCAGGCGACCGCTCAGCCAGCCCACTGTAGCCTGGTCCGAACAGCAGATGTGCGGCCTCCCTCCCCTGGGCCGACACTCTGTGAACTTCGGAGCAATGTTGGTTCCCCCAAGATCGTCTATATCCCTTGGAGGTCCCAGGTCTTGATGCTTCCAGTCTCCTCCTCAGTCAGACTAACCTCGGGGTCCTTGTGAGTGAGGTCATCTTCAACCTCGATACTGCATCACTGAAGGACTTGGTGGTTTCCTTTCTGGTTCCCATCTTGGCCCTTTTAGTTCTCGATTTCACCTCTGTTGGGGTGCTCACATCAGACCGGTGTCGCTTTGGCGTCCCTGTCTCCGCACCACCAAAGAGAATTTTCTTTACAGGTTCAAGTTGCTTGACGCTTCCTTCGGCCTTGCATTGTTTAACTTCCGGCGCTGCGCCCCGGAGAGTTTGGGCCTTTGTGGCCTTTGTTCTCTAGTGCTCGGCATCCCGGAGTTGTTGCTGGTTTCTTCTGGGTTCCTCTTGGGTTCCTCAGCGTCCGTCGGTATTGGTAAAGCTTTGTCTTCGTTAGTATCCATTTTTGTCCCCACGAGTATTAACTTTTTGACATTGTTGTCAGGCGTAGAGAACGATATTCCGTTCGGCTACACATATCTTTAGCCTGGCCATCTCCACCGTGAGATTCAGGTTTCTGATGGGGTTGTCTCCTCTTGGACCGGGCAGTTATGCCAAGTCCTCCCTCCCAACTCCCTGTCCGCGAGACATGACCGCGACAACAAGGAGCCAAGACTGGTATATCGAGGGGGTAAAGTACTCAGTACTTCCCCCCCGGCGTCGCTGATTAACCTGGTGCAGGTCCTTAGCCACGACACGACAGCTGGGCGTCAGGTGGTGGTCCTCGCCATCGGTTTTCACCTCCTCGCACCACCGGACTATCTTGCGGGGTTTAGACCGCCCAGGCCAAGCCCATGCGATTAATTGGTTTATATCTGACACTACCCACTTTTTCCTATCCGTGCCCCGCCATCTTGCGCATTTTACCCCGCACAGGCACGACAGGTACCAGGCTTGTTGGGCATTCATCTATCCGCCACTCGGGGACGCGCCTGATAGGTACCACCCACGGGTTTTGCAGATAATACGTTAATATATCTGTCAGGTACGGATTATCAAAAGCTAATAGATACTGTCAGTGAAGATTTCGCTGTGATTAATAAGTGGTTAAGGAGTAATAATCTCAGACTCAAAGCCCTCTAAAACTCAGTCTATGACTATTGGCGGCAGAGGGTTGACTACATACTGATATACCATTGATTAAAATGATGGACGTTGAAATTGAACCAGTTACTAAGATGAAATACTTTGGCGTTATTATAGATAGCCATCTCAATTTCAGGGATTATGCAAACTGTATAACAGGAAAGGTGGGAAGAAAACTGGGTGTACTAACACGAGTTAACAGTAGTATAACTCTCTACACTGCTCTGCATGTCTACAAGAACAAGAGTGGGGTTCTTCCACACTTTACGTACTGTCCAACTGTTCTCTTTATGCTCTGCAAAAAGGATATTAATAGACTGCAGAAGCTACAAAATAAGGCAATGCGTACATTGTTGCGATGCAGTAAGTATACAAGTATAAAATATATGTTGAGAACCTTAGAATGGATGAATGTGAAAGATCTAGTACTGTTTCAGACTCTGAAATTTGTGTACAAGACTGTTGATGGACACACCGCTGAATACTTATGAATACCAGTATACATAAATATCATACTAGGCAAAGTAGATATCTATCTGGAGGGAACCCAACAGAGATGTACACAGAACTCAGTGTTTTATAATGGAGTGGGAGCATACGATGGTTTACCTCAAAGTATTAAAGAGTCTCCCAGTGTTTGCTTATTTAAAATTAGGCTAAGAGACCATATGAGAAGTGCAGTAAGTAATTATAGTGACGGTATTTTTAGGGGTAGTAATAGTAAACAGTAAGGATGGCAATCAAGTACATATATGCATAAGTGTATAATGTATAATTAATGTTAGTAAGGTGTATTTTATAAGTGTGATTCTGTGTGATATTATAGTTGAGTAATCTAGGTATAAAATTTGCTAAATAAAGTTCCTATTATTATTATTATGTAGGTACTTTTATATCTGTAAATGAATAAATAAATAACTATAAAACTATCTAGAGAAATGTTAAAGTACTGTCCTGGCAATAGAAACGAAAAACTTGTTTCATCAAATCATGAATAAACTCAAACTCGTTGATCAAGTCGATTTTGGAGCTGCATGCGTATATAGATAGAAGAACTCATTTTGAAGCATGTGGTATATCAATTATTTTATTGGACATTGGAACATCGTCATTATAATGTTTCATAATGGTAATTCCGAAAAATACGAATAACGATTCTAATATTTTTCATTAAATACCTAATATATTTTGATTTTGTCTAAAGGTCATGTGATTTATCATGATTACGTCTGTAATTACCATATACCTTATAGTATAATATAGCTTTTTTTAATTTTGCACAACTTTTTTGTACGTATGTTAATGTATATTATAATTAATTAATGTTTAAAATTAATGTATGTATCTTACTAGAGGATTCGCCTTGCCGAATAACCATATCAGGTAAAAGCTGAAATCTTGTATTTAGCTGCTAGATGAGGATCTGATACGAAGTTTGTTGGAGTGAGTAAAATGCTAGAGGCAGCAAGTGTGTCATGGTAAGAAATTTTCATAAAAACTTCAATTTTGGTGCAGAGTAAGTATGATCTATGTGTACGTACACCACAAAAGAGCGGGTATAACAAGATGTTCTGTGTCTGGTGACCTGGACAGTAAAAGGGTGCATTCGCTCTGTTCCCCTGGTAGATCTGTTGGGGGCAGCAGGTGGGGGAACTATGGAAGAAAGCTCCCCTGAGTAGTGCCCCTGTCGATATCTATAAAAGAGAGAGAGAGGTCACCAATGGCACGTCGGTGGGCAAGGGATGCCAGCCTTTGGGTGAGGGTAAGGTCACCGATGAGACGTCATCTCTTCTGAATGGAGTCCAGGATAGCGAGTGTAGAAGCGGCAGTAGCACCCCAGATGTGGGACCAGTATTCGATGTTTGGCCTTATTTGTGAAGTATATAAGGTATAGAGATTAGCTGGTGAAAAGTATTTGCGAGCCCGGAAGAGGAAACCTAATTTCTTAGCAGCCGCTTCTGCAATTGATGTGACATGTTGGTGCCAATTGAGATTTCCATCCACAGAGATGCCAACAAGTGAAAAGGACTCATTACTTTGAATAACTTGGTTGTTTATTGTGATGGGTCTAGGGCTGGTGTATCTCTTATGAGAAAAAAAGCAAGACTGTGATTTGGTGGGGTTGAATTGTACAAGATTTCTACATCCCCAGTCTAATATATTTTGGAGATCCACGGAGATAGAATCCTCCATGAGTCTGCGATCCTCATCTAGTTGGGTTAAAGAGACAAACTTAGAATATTGTATATTGGAGTGGAGGGTGCTGTCGTCCGCGTACCTGTGAACTGGGTTGGATGTGCTAGAGAGGAGGTCATTGATGTGAAGAAAAAGAAGTAGGGGCTAAAGCTGAACCTTGAGGAACTCCCGCATTAATTGGATACAGTTTAGAGGAATGTCCATCCAGGGCAACAGAAATACTCCGGTTGGAGAGGAAATTTGCTGTCCAGGTACAGAGTTTTGGCGGTAAGCCATAGGCCGGAAGTTTATTAAGCAGCGCTGCGTGCCAGACCTGGTCGAAAGCTTTGGATATGTCTAGAGCGACAATCTGGGATTCACCGTGCAGTTCCATAGACTTGTTCCAAGAATGGGTAAGAAAGGAAAGGAGGTCGGCAGTTGATCTGCGCTGACGGAATCCATACTGCCTGTCGTGGATTAGACTGTGTTTTTCGAGAAATTTTATTAATTCGGTGTTTATATACTTTTCCATCACTTTAAAGACGACTGAAAGGAGAGAAATAGGCCTGTAGTTGCTAGGCAACGCTTTGGATCCTTTCTTGGGGATGGGTTGTACTCGAGCAGTATTCCAGTTACTAGGGAATATGCCTCTATTGTAAAAAGTCTGAAACAGACAAGTCAGGACAGGAGCAAGTTCTGGTGTGCATTGTTTAAGAACAATTGCTGGGATCTCGTCAAGGCCAGAGGCTTTCCTGGTATTAAGAAAAGAGAGCATTTTTAGTGCCTTTTAGTTTTGAAAATTATATTCGTCATTTTATGCGCGACATTGGGGACTGTTGGTGGTTGAACATTTGGAGGTGGGTTGAGAGTAGAATTGCTGGCGAACAACGAGGCAAAAAGTTTAGCCTTGCCCAGGGCGGTAGAAACAATTTCATCCCCTGAGACAAGAGGTGGGAACGTGCTCTTACAGAAATTATTCCCATTAGATTTAGCAAGAGTCCAGAAGGGTTTGGTGCCGCTGGAGCTTAAGAGGACTTTGTTTTTGATGTGGTTATTAAACGAGTTTTTTGCCTCAGAAAGAATGCGGATATAGCGGTTTCTTGCGTCGTTAAATGCTTGAGGGTTTCCTTGACTGGGATTGTGTAGAAGCATTTTGTGAGCTTTGGCCTTTTCAAGTTTGGTCTTGTCACAGGATTTAGAGAACCAGGGCTTTTAAGTGGCTGAAGAGGTTTTCTGTGTACGTGGATTATACTCAACAAAAAAATACACTAGAAAGCTGAACATAAAAAAATTCCTGTGGTCCATGCATTGAGGGTAATTGCCCAGCAAACACATATGTAACTGATACATGGCAAATTAAGATCAAGAAAATATCATCGTAATGTATATATGTAACACATAAGTTACATATATGTACTTTCAGACACAGATTAATTATGAATTATTTGTAATATTACATGCTTCGAGTGTAATACATGATAGTTCTGTAACAGAGTTATATTACATATATATTACAAATATATTGATATGTGCTATAACCCAATATCTCAAGCATATATAAGGAACGGTACAATGATACATAACGATGTAATATATGTGTTACATTAAATATCTATAGCAGCGTTATATAACATATACTTTACAAAGGGACGATAATGAACTATAACTATATGCCGTAATTTTGGATTACTCAAGTTACACTGTTACATAACATATGTAGAAAATGATCTTATAAACATTTGAATTAAATTTAGTGGTTTAAATGTTAATGTTCTTATGGAAATGATTATTAGCAATACACGATTTTACAAATCGGGATGAGTTAAAAGCAAAATAATTCATTTGCAACCGCTTTAATTTGTCACAAAAACTGCGATAATGATCTAATTGTTTAAGCACACGGCGCGCGTCTAGTGTTCCCGGAAAAACTCGTTTCTTGGTCAACCTTATAGATTAATAGCAAATTGGGCTATTCAAATATGAAGCATTTGCTCAAAATTCGCTACCATAACGCACTTGCTGCATCCAGAATTTATTTTCTTACAAACATGCATTATATTTCGATGGAAAATGCAAAAATGCAATAACATAAGGCGTGTTTGATTAAAAAAAAAGAAAATTTGTATCATCAACGACTTATGGGCCAGTCTGTGATTGTAGAAATATTTTTTAAGATGTCTCTCAAGACCCCCTATAATTAATATATACAAATTTTTTTCATATCTTGTATAATAACGGGAATATTGAGCTTTATTGATTTTTTACGAAAATTCGACAAAAATTATATACCATTAAACGATAAACTCTATAGCTAAGGCTACTGCCAGGCATCAGAGAAAGGGTCTATTTGAAATGAATTTTCTGGAAACATTTTAGTAAAATGAAGGACAATGACGGTTGAAACTAAGACTTCAGGGTTTGTGAAACATCCTTCTTGAGACATTTGATTTCCATAGCCCGTATTAGATTCAAGTTATTTGCCTAAATGTTGCCGATTTTAACGTTTTAAATCGCAATTTTGACGTTTTGAGGAAAACCCCAATTTATTTTTCTTGAACTGCCTATAACTTTTTTGTCTTTTGGACCTACATAGCTAAATTTGGTAACTAACTTACCTATAAGGGTCTAAACCCGCGTACTAAATTTGGTTGCCCTTACTTTGTTAATTCCGGAGATATGAATTTTTTTCAAAAGAAAACACAAAATTTTCCGGGAAAACCTGGGCATATTTTCCTGGCTAACGAACTCATCCAAGCCATTTGCAAAAGGAATTTATTTACCAAATTTAATCAAAATCGGCCCATTATTTTTTGAGTTATCGGTGTGATACCTATATATATATATATATATATATATATATATATATATATATATATATATATATATATATATATATATATATATATATATATATAATTAGGTTTTTTCGTAGCGATTGTCCGAAAAAATTAATTTATTTATTTAAGTGGTACAATTATTACAGTCTTAAAATTTATTATAAAATATGTGATTCAAAACAACATGTGAACAACTAGAGTTACAGCGATTGAATGAAATAATATTCTACAGAATTAACATAAATGCAAACGTCTGCATCAGCACTCTTACACAAGTCACTAAACTGATGATGCATGGTTTCCGGATTCGTCGTATTTTGTATGATGTTGAGAATATACAGGGATGTAACTCCTCCACCCTTAAATCTTTAACACGTCCTCGTGTTCGGACACTTCTTCTGTTTGCGTTTTCCTGTTGGACTTGTAGGATGCTCTGAATTTTTCTTCTTAAAAGAAACAGAAGTACAATGGTTACCTGCGAAGGATATACCAATGGTAATGCCTAAGTGGGAATACTGCATGGACGGTCGGAGATGAAATGGATGCTGTTGTATTTGAGACAATGCTTCTTTTATCTTTTTGTTTTCTTTTAAATGAATTGGCTTAAAATGGATATGATGTTGAGGTGTCGGTTGCAATTTTTCGACTTCTATGGGTTGTAACGTCAAATTGGTAGCAACGTCTTCATACATTTCCTCATTGATCTTGACTTTGCAGGAATTGAGGGATGTTACTAGACCGTTTCCCTGGAAGATTTTTCGTTCTAACGATGTTTCGCAATTTTCGATAATAGTGGTTGCTGAGCTAGTGGATATTAAGATCTGACCATTCTGCAGCTGAGTTGATATTTCGTAGGGGTTCATTACTTTGGCAGAAGTGCAATTTTGTAAGGTATCAAGCTGACAATGTTCTTCTCCTGGGCGATTATTGCATATAACCACGTCTTCTATAGAGGGGCACTTCTCTTGGGTCCATAAGTTTGAAGAGGGTGTTTCTAAATAGTATGAGCTGGGTGGTACCAGGAGAATATAATTTTGTGGTATGGGATAAACACGAAAATAAGAACCAGGATTGGGATGTAGGATAGGAACTTTTAAAAGGCATACAATCGTATCCTTAACCGATAATATATGAAATTTGGTAAATTCTACAACTTTAAAAACGTGATTTTTGTTAAAGTCGATCAATTCATTTCTGTCATGACTCAACTTTAAGTAAGTACACTTGGAGAACACCCAAATCACCACAACACATATTTCAGAGACCTTACGATCGTTTCGTTGACCAAGTCAACATCTTCAGAGGAAGAAAAATTCTAACATAAAAAACTAGATCCCGTATATTTATATCGCGTCAAAGAAAACGAACTAGTCCGAAGGAAAGTTGTCGTACAAGAACGATCGTTAGTTTATTGCGCAGTGAAACAGGTCGGAGACCTGCTTTAATCTTTTGGTCGACAAATTTATGACCCTTATCTAATATAGGTTTAAAAAGGACCGGCGTTCTTTAAAGAGACAGCACGTTTCCTTTCGATCTAGAACTTTACAATGTGGATATTGGTTTATGCCGATAAAGACATCTGCTGAGATAAACAACATAAACTCAAATCATCTCTTTTAAAAATAGAAAACTAAAACCCAGATGTCTGTCTCACCGTGTTAACTTTAACTAAGGAAAAATAGTTCAACTAAAATACTACACAAAAACTAAATATTGATTTTTAATTCTACGTGAAAATATTTATATTGACTACATAGATACAAAAACCGAATAGGTATTTAAATCAAGACAAACATAGTGATTAGTATATGTATAAACCGGTCGAGTTATTGACCATAATTTATTATTCTACCAGACTAATTATGAGTATTTAAGCGGTCAAATGCAAAGAGCAAACAATGGGCTAGAGATTACAGGTGGCGCACGATTTAATGAAGTTTTGTTCTTAATAGACCTTAATATAAAAATACTTTCTAATGAATCAAGCATAGTTTGATGTCTGACATTTTTGACAAGTTTCAAATTTTCTTTGTCAATGTGGTGGTTATTATCCCACATATGCTGTGCCACACAAGATTTGTCTACCGTACCATATCGTAACTGTGCGAGATGTTCACGAAATCTGGTGGCTATGTTTCTCCTAGTTTGGCCCACGTATTTAAGATCACAATCTTTGCAACTAATCTCATAAATTCCGGACATTTCAGTGACTTTGTCTTTGTCTTTCGTATTACCCAACAAATTTTTTAAATTACTTTTCGTCGAAAACGTCAAATGTAAATCGGCTTTCTTAAAAATACTTTCCAAACCCTTTGTGATTCGTGGTTCATAAGGTAAACATACAACCACGAATCACAAAGGGTTTGGAAAGTATTTTTAAGAAAGCCGATTTACATTTGACGTTTTCGACGAAAAGTAATTTAAAAAATTTGTTGGGTAATACGAAAGACAAAGACAAAGTCACTGAAATGTCCGGAATTTATGAGATTAGTTGCAAAGATTGTGATCTTAAATACGTGGGCCAAACTAGGAGAAACATAGCCACCAGATTTCGTGAACATCTCGCACAGTTACGATATGGTACGGTAGACAAATCTTGTGTGGCACAGCATATGTGGGATAATAACCACCACATTGACAAAGAAAATTTGAAACTTGTCAAAAATGTCAGACATCAAACTATGCTTGATTCATTAGAAAGTATTTTTATATTAAGGTCTATTAAGAACAAAACTTCATTAAATCGTGCGCCACCTGTAATCTCTAGCCCATTGTTTGCTCTTTGCATTTGACCGCTTAAATACTCATAATTAGTCTGGTAGAATAATAAATTATGGTCAATAACTCGACCGGTTTATACATATACTAATCACTATGTTTGTCTTGATTTAAATACCTATTCGGTTTTTGTATCTATGTAGTCAATATAAATATTTTCACGTAGAATTAAAAATCAATATTTAGTTTTTGTGTAGTATTTTAGTTGAACTATTTTTCCTTAGTTAAAGTTAACACGGTGAGACAGACATCTGGGTTTTAGTTTTCTATTTTTAAAAGAGATGATTTGAGTTTATGTTGTTTATCTCAGCAGATGTCTTTATCGGCATAAACCAATATCCACATTGTAAAGTTCTAGATCGAAAGGAAACGTGCTGTCTCTTTAAAGAACGCCGGTCCTTTTTAAACCTATATTAGATAAGGGTCATAAATTTGTCGACCAAAAGATTAAAGCAGGTCTCCGACCTGTTTCACTGCGCAATAAACTAACGATCGTTCTTGTACGACAACTTTCCTTCGGACTAGTTCGTTTTCTTTGACGCGATATAAATATACGGGATCTAGTTTTTTATGTTAGAATTTTTCTTCCTCTGAAGATGTTGACTTGGTCAACGAAACGATCGTAAGGTCTCTGAAATATGTGTTGTGGTGATTTGGGTGTTCTCCAAGTGTACTTATTAGTGCTCATCACAGGTTCCAGTTTTCACATAGTCAACTTTAAGTGATCAATAATATTTAACAGATCACTAGTGGTAAAGAGCCCTATATTAGTAATTTCGTTAAAACTTAAGGAAATAGTTCTTTGAATTATCTCTATATTATGGAGTAATTTAACAGCTACGTGAATTTGGAAATGAATTTTACTCGACAATTCTCTTTCGCCATCTAAAGTGGAAAAAGTCTGATAAATATGATCTAGATTTTGATTAATAATTTTTTGGTCCTTTTCGTACCTTTGTGTGATTATATTAGCAAATGAATTTAAATTATCAATTTGGGTAATTATATCTTCTTGATTTTAGAAAAGGTTATCTAAATTTTTTTTGATTTCTTCTAAGTCTTCTTGGTCGAGATTTCCTGTTATCATTTTAATTAAAGAGCCTGCTCCGTTTATTAATCCGCGTTTAGTTCTGTGCATTGGTAGTTTTTGTAGTTCATTACTTAATCGTGACAAATGGTCATCTAAAATTTGTAAATATCGTTCGTTAGTTGCAGACATTTGTCCAGTGTTTAAAAATTTAGAATTTTTTAATAATATGTTATAATTAATTTCTATATCGGTAATATTAAAATAAAAATAAAATTTATGATAATGTTTGAGTATTTTTGCTATGCCTAAATACTCTTTAAAATATCCGTTAGTTTTTATCGGTGTTATTTGAAGTGGATGGACCAGGTTGAGGGTCATCGTTGTTTGTAGTAGTAGTAGTTTTGTCCTGTAACGAAAAAGTCTTTCTTACTCTTTTTATGTTAGAAACGTGAGCTTTTGCTTTTGGTTTAGAAAATGTAACAATGTTTTCTTTTTGTTTAGGACGTGACCGTAATTTATAAAGAGGATTTGTTTTTCTTACTTTTGGTACTCTAATAGCTAGTTGTGTCGTTTCTTGTAAATCTGGTGTCGTTTGTCTGTCCGCATTTGCTTTAGAAATTCTTTTGTCTCCACTTACTTTTTGTTTCTGATATACACTGTCGAAGAAAGGCATTATTTCTTTGAGCCTATTGTTGTTGTATTCCTCGTAAAGGGTAGTTTCAGGTGTGACTGTTGGTAAGTCGTCGTAGGGGCCGTATAGTAATGTAAAAGGTGAATACCCAGTTGTCGAATGAATAGACTGGTTGTAAATAAGGGTTGCTGTTATCATTAGGGTTGCAGGCCTCTCTTGTGGGTTTTGTAATTTAAGAATTCGGAATTTTTCTACAAGAGTTGAGTGCAGTCGCTCTACTGGTGAATTTGAGTTAGGATTTTGGGGGGTTGTTATGTGAAGATTAATATTAAATAAATTACAGTATTCTTTAAGGGTAGTATTCGAAAATTCTTTGCCAGCGTCAGCTACTATTTTTAGGGGATGATTATGATGGGAAAAATAGTGTCGAAGTTTATTTAACACGGTAATTGCGGATCCATCAGTTATATAATATGCTTGCGCATATTTGGAGAATAAATCTATGATGGTTAGGAATTTGCAATTATCGAAACTAAAGGTGTCAATGTGTATAACTTCAAAAGGGCGTTTAGCTAGAAGGGGACCTGAAAATGGTGGTTTGTACGGATTTCTTTCGTATTTGGTCTGAAGGCAAATTGAGCATTTATTAATAAAAGCGTTTATATAATTTTTCATATTAGGCCAAAAATTTTTTTGTTTTAAATGTTGATAAGTATCGTTAATGCCATTGTGGTTTCGTGTGTGATATTCGTCTATAATTTGTTGTTGAGATTCTTGTTTTTCAACGTCTTGTAAAAATTCGTTAGATTTTATTATTTTAACAGAACTATTAAATAATGTTGAAGAAACAGCAGTGAAATATTTGAATAGTCTATCATGTTTACAGAAAATTCCGTAAGTGAATTTTGGATCAATAAATTGTTTCAAGAAGTCATTTATTTGTCTCAATTCGTAATTGAGATGAACCTTTACATATATTGTTTCAAACTTAAATATTTTTAATTTGCGTGTGTCATATTTTGGTCCGTAATCTAAAATTATTCGTCTGGAAAAATAATTGACTGGATTTTCTGATATAGGTATTTTGAAAATTGGATTTTCTGCAGACGAGTGTTGTGTCTGTGAGTCATTGCTTTCAGGTAGGTTATTAGTCGTGCTAGTAGAGGCATTGTTTGCGTCGTTTTCTAATTAGTTAATTATTTCTCTTTCTCTGTCTGCGTCAGGGTCTACGTTATTAATTATTGATTCCAGGTCAAAGTCGTCTTCGATCGCGTTAATTTAGATTCGCGATAAGGCATCAGCCACTACGTTATCTTTGCCTTTCTTGTATTTTATCTCGTAATTAAATTCCTCAAATCTTAGTCGCCATTTAACTAGCCGTGAGTTTGGTTCCTTAATGGAAAATAGTCAAACAAGCGGTTTGTGGTCAGTTTCTATAACAAATTGTTGTCCAAAGTCTAAAATGTTTTGTATTTTCTACTATGGATAATAACTCTTTTTCAATGGTCGAATAATTTCTCTCGGCTGAATTTAGTGTTCTTGAGTAAAATGCAATTGCCTTATTATTTTGTGACAATACTCCACCTATAGCTATATTGCTTGCGTCAGTAGTTAAATGAAATTGTTTAGAAAAATCGGGGTAGGTCAGGACAGGAGAATTTGTAATTAATTCTTTTATTTTTTGAAATGCGTCAACGTATTCCGGGTCGTGAATATTTATCTTGGTATCCTTTTTTAGATATTTATTGATGGGGAATACTACTTTAGCATAATTTGGAATAAAGCGTCTATAATAGCCTGTTAATCCTAAAAATGCTCTTATTTCTTTACTTGTCTTTGGTATTGGATAATTCTGAATGGCAGTTATTTTTGATGGGTTCGGTTTGATCCCACGGACAGTGACGAGATGGCCTAAAAATTCGACCTCTTTACGCAAAAATTCTGACTTATCTAACTGAATTTTTAGATTACACTCTTTTAACTTATCAAATATATTTTTTACGTGACAAAGGTGTTCTTGAAGGGATTTCGAGAAGATAACAATATCATCCATATATACGAAACAAAACTTGTATAAATATGGCCTTAATACATTATCCATTAGGCGTGAAAAGGTACTGGGAGCGCCCTTCAATCCGAACCGCATGCGGACCCATTCGTAATGGTAATTATTTACGGAGAATGCTGTTTTTTTGATACTACCAGGATCCATTTCAATTTGATGGAATCCTTGTGCTAGGTCGAGAGTCGTAAAATAGGAGCAGCGTCCTAAATTATTTAAAATTTCTTCGATGCGAGGTAATGGGTACTTGTCATCGATCGTTTTCTCGTTAAGTTTACGATAATCGATGACTAAGCGCCATTTCTTTTTTCCAGAAGCGTCTTGGCGCTTCGGAACAATCCATATCGGACTTGAGTAGAGTGATATTGAGGGTCTAATTATTTTGTTGTCTAAGAGTTTTTGAATTTGGTTTTGGACTTCTTCACGTAAATGAAAAGGGTACCGGTACAATTTGGTGTGAACAACTTCATCGTCTTTAGTTCTTATTTTATGTTTAATTGCATTGGTGAAAGAGAGATCTGAGTCTTCATGATAAAAAATATCATTATACTTTCGACACAAATTAATAAGTTTTTCATATTCTTCTGTATTAAAATGATCTGTTCTTAAAAATTTGGTTACACCAAAATGTTTTGAAATTTTAGGTACTTCGTCAGAGTAATTTTGTAATGGATCGACATCTATTTGTTCCTGAAAATGTATTTCTACAAATTTTGAATTTGGATTTTTCTTTATTATGGGCACGCTACAATATCCATCTTCTGCTTCAGCTATTGACTCGTAAATTAAAACATTTGTTTCTTCAATACGTAGTAAAACTACTGTGCCTTTTTCTATATTTACAGGGACTGATACATAATTTTCACAAATTTGTTTGAAAGGTGTAAAATTCAGTGGATTAATTTCAAGGTAAAATGGTATTTTTTGGTTTCCTAGAGTTAAAATTTGTTTATTATAATCGATATTTCCTTTTAATTTTGTAAGATGAGCTGACCCTATAAGCGCGTCAAATCGATGGTGCCATTGCATGACACGCATTGGAAATTGGTAATTAATATTAAATTCTTGTAAAATAGGATACCTTACGTTGTCTTCACCATGGGTTATCTGGTTAACTGATTTCATTGAAAATGGTTCCTTATAAATAAATTTTTTAAATAACTCGTAAGCCGGTCCTGGATTTATGATACTATCTGACGCTCCGGAATCAATCAATACTTTTAAATTTAGACTTGGTATGACAAAAAACGGTAATTTAGGGGTATTAACAATATTATTTATATCTAAATAGATTAGTTTTCCGAGGCTGTTTCGTGAAAATCCCGATTTGGATTGGTGTTGTAATTTGTAAAAGTTTCAGTTGGTTCAGGAAATTCTAGTGGCTCTATATTTTCGTCAGAGAGTTGGTCGTCATAAGGGCATTCATCAGAATGATCTAGTGGTAGGTCCTCTTGGTTAAAGAGTTCTTGATGTTGAAACGTGAGCCTAGATTGGGGTATAAAGTGATTTATTTGGGGCATTTGTCGTGTATTTCTTAAGGGAGTTTGGTTGCTTATTGACATGGGTGTCGTTCCTCTACTCAATTGAGTTGGAGCGTGTTGTATATTTTGATTAAAATTTTGAACGGGTCTTATGTTAGAAATTGGTTGAGAAGGAAACGGTTGCCTTTGTTGTGTGATTTGTTGTGGTTTGTTGTATATGTGGGGAAATGCTGGAAATATTGGTTTTTGGGTATACGTCTGTCTATGTTGTACAGGTGTGTTACGATTTGTTTTCGTATTAT
>OZ023262.1:60664685-60669685 GCA_964006375.1 Tillus elongatus | reverse complement strand
GAAGAGTGCTGGCCCTCTCCTCTGCTTTTGTTTTCGGTGTGTTTCCGTCTCTTCTGTGATATAGCCTCGATCTCTCTTCCACGGCAAGCTCGATTGGTACAATTCCTGCGACCACCTGTACCGCCCTTGCCGACACAGTGCGGTATGCGCTAGTAACTCTTAGCAACATTCTACGTTGGACTTTTGTAGCTTGTCTGTTATGCGTATCTTTTTTCATATGTTCGGACCAGATAGGTGATCCATATAAAAGAATTGATTGGACCACGTTATATAGCATCTCCCTCTTTTTGGATCCGGGGCCTTTTACGTTTGGCGTTATTCTGATCAATGCTGCCACCTTTTCTTCTGCTTTTTGTATTGCTGTTTTTATGTGTCGTCCAAAGTTTAGATTTTCCCCGATGGTTATACCCAAATATACAAGACTTTGTTTGGGTGCTATTTCTACTCCCCCACACATAAATCTGACTTCGGTCCTTGCTCTTCCTCCTCTAAGTATAACTGCCTCTGTTTTCTGTGGAGCTAACTCTAATTCATTGTTGTTCAGCCATTTGTGGATCTGCAGTAGTGCTTCATTTCCTTTCCATTCCAGCTCTTCCTTTGTTTTCGCCGTGATAATAACTGCCAGGTCATCTGCATAGGCCAGCGTGGTCACTCCTTCTGGTGTTAGTACGTTTAGCACCCCATCATATAATATATTCCACAGGCTGGGTCCCAGGACCGACCCCTGTGGCACACCCGTTGTAATTTCCTGGCAGACATTTTTATCTATCTGCAGGGATCTATCTTCTAAGTAGTTATCAATGGTCTCTAACAGATAATTTTCTATACCTCTTGTTTCGAGGTTTTGCATTATTTTATCCCATGACGCCGTGTTAAATGCATTTTTTATATCAAGAGTAACGAGAGCTGCCCACTTGTCGTTTGTTTGTTCTTTAACTATATCTACCACTCTCTCCACTGCCTGGATGGTTGATTTGCCTTTACGGAATCCGAATTGGCGATCTGAGAGGCTTCCTCTTTCTTCTATGTCTTTCTCAAGCCTGTCTCTTAGTAAGCCCTCATAAACTTTACTAATTGAGTTTAATAAGCATATGGGCCTGAATTTCATTTCTTCAATTTTGCCTTTCGGTATTAAAATTAATTTAGCTTTTTTCCATTCTTTAGGAAATTTTCTTTCTCTAAGGAGGCGGTTTAGTGGATCCAGTATCACCTCTGGCTTAATTTCGCTAAACACCTTGATGACTTCCATTGGGATGCCGTCAAGGCCAGGTGCCTTCCTGTTCTTCATTTTCGATAATACATTCTCTAGCTCTTCTCTTGTAAACAGTTTAACTTCATTAGATAGAGAGGGTTTTTTCCAGGCCTTTTTTTTCATAGGGAACAAATCCTTTGCTATTTTAATTTTCTGCTCCATAGCCAGTCTGAAGGGTGTATGCCCAACCAGCCTCTTTGTCACTATCATATACCCCTTTCCCCAGATATCATCCTCGAGTTCTTTACATAAGCTATCCCAGTGCTGTCTTTTTGTTTTATTTATTAGGAGTTGTAGCTCCTTTTTGCATTTTTTGTAAGCAACGAGAGTTTGGTCTGACTCCATGTCACTTCTTGGGATTCTCCTACCCACTCTTGTAGCTATTCTTCGTAGTCTGAGGCATTCGCTTCTCTTTATCGCAATTTCATCGGTCCACCAGAAAGGTTTTCGTGGTTTTTCGGTTTTTGTGACGCTGGCTCTGTATACCTCACTCATAGCTTGGTGTAATTCCATGATGGACTCCACGCCGGTTGAAATTCTCCAGGTTGCCAGTTCTTTAAGCAGTTCCCAGTCGCAGGTCCAGCTTTTGACACTTTTGTCCTTAGGCTTATCTCGTTTCATTGTTATATCAAAACTGATGTATCTATGATCAGTAAGAGTCTCATCGTCCAGCACCTCCCAATTTCTAATTTCCCTTTGTATGTTACCTGTGGAACATGTGACGTCGATGAAGGATTCAGTTTGTCCTCTGACAAAAGTCGCTTTCCTGCCATCGTTCAAAACATTTATGTTCAGAGTGGCTAACCAGTCTGACCAATACTCCCCTCTTTTATCCTGAAACGGTGAGCCCCACATGGGGGATTTGGCATTTATATCGCCTATGATTATTTTTTCTCCTGATTTTCTTCTGACATCATTCATAATGGCATCTACTCGCCTTCTGTATTCTTCGAATTGTATATTCGGGGAGATATATACGCAATAGAGATGGAAGCCGTTCAACCTGACCCGTATGAAGCCATCCTCTGGACTTACTTCTGCTACTTCTTCCTCCCTATTTATTACTAGGATAGCCACATCTACTCTTTTGTCCTTGATCCATTGTTGGTTTTCTACGATTTTTCTATTTGGCTCGCCCACTACGAGGATATCCAGGTTTCGTTCTATAGCTGTTGCATAGGCTACGTCGTGTGCAGCCCTTGCTCTTCCCAGGTTTGTTTGTAGTATGCTAATTGACATAATCAGTTATGTTTCCCGCAGTGGATAGTGTTCTGGTCTTTTCTTTGATTAGTCTTCTGTATTGAGGACACTTTGTCTGATCCATTCTATGACCTTCCTCCTTGCATGAGATGCAGAAAGGTAAGTTATTACACTCCTTAGCCTGATGTCCAGCCTTTAGGCATTTTAGGCATAGCTTGGATCTGTCTTCTCCCTTACAGTTTTCTTTTATGTGACCATAATGGTGACATCTAAAGCACCTTTGCAGGTTGACCCTTTTTCTGGCCCTACATTTGATCCATCCAATCCTTATTCTCCCTCTTTTCACTATCCGGGTGGCATATTCCGTCCTCATGGCTACAGTGGCTGTTTGATTGCCATTTTGGGTAGGCCTCATAGAGACAACCCTAAAAGAATCCGGGTTAATACGCTCACCTTTCACCATCTCCTTCTTTAGTTCAGTCTCGTCGATAGAGGCATCTATATCCGTAATGTGGATTATGGTTTCGTGTGTCGTGACAACCACTTGAGCGTTTTCATTTTTGTCAAGAATGGCTTGTTTGAGGGTCTTTGCCGTTTCCTTTCCTCCCATTACTTCTAACATGAGGTCTCCTTTGTTCGTCTTTTTGATAGAGCTGACTTTTATCCCCCGTTCTTCTATATTAACTGATTTTCTAACAGATTTGAGCAAATCTGCGTAGCTTGTTCCTTCTGGTACCTTTACAATAACCTTTTCTCGGTCAGTCTGTCTGTCTCCTCTTCTCATACCTTCTGTTTCGGATTTTTTCCTCTTTGTCTTCTTTTTTTCCTTCGGGTATAGGGTGATCTCTACCTGAAAATCACGGAAGAGAAATTCTGCACATTTCCTAATGTACGTGAAGTTTGTGTTTCCCAAAGAGCCTATCCGTATTTTTTTCCTGTTGTGCTTCACTACCTCTTCCTTCAGCTGGAGGCAGAGATTATAAATTGTTTTGCAGTCATCTACCCCACTTTCGTCCATTTTCATTGGCATGATGAGGACTGACCTACTGTAGGTGCCCTGTTCTTTGTTTCTGCTGCTCTTCACCCCAATTTGCAGTGTGACATACTCCATTTTTCCCTCTATGAGACCTTCGCTTATAAGCTGAGCCGCTTCCGGGCATTGAGCCTTTAGGGTTTCATATGCGCCTTCATGTATTGATGCAACCGGGTCTGTAATTATGACGAGGTCTTCCGTTACATTTGTCTCATGCCACTTTCCGTCGCCTAAATCCGTCACTTTAAACATTTCTTTGGACCAATTTTCGTCTATGATTTCCGTCAGACTTTCAAAGTTTTTATCCCCGCTGAGGATTGATTCTATCCTTTTGGCTTTCTCCAGTTTATTCTTTTGCACTTCCAGGTCAATTTCATCAGCGTTAACCTGAGTGCCAGTTGAGTTCGTGGTTTTTGTGTATGGACGCTCTCGCGTCTCTGCCTGCTGCCCCCTTTGTCTGCCATCGTTTACTGTTTGTTCAAACCATTTTTGCTGGTCTTCCCATTTTATTTGTTTGGCGTAGTAAGTCAGCTTATTGCTTATTTCACTAAGCTCTTTTTTTGGCTTATATGTCTCTGCAACTAGTTTTTGTAGCAGTTGTGTCTGTTTGACTATTGCTTCCAACGATCTTTTAAAGTTCAATTCCTGCATTGAAGTTTCCTTGTTTCTCCCCTCTGAGACAATGTTCACCCTCTTTCGTTTCAAAGTTTGTAACTCTTCATCAGTTTGGATGTTGTTTTCCTCCTGGAATATGCTCTCCGTATTTATATTAGACATGTCATCGTTTCTGTCGGGTAATGAAAAGGATCTCCCTCTCGGAGGTGTTCTCATCAGGGAGTCCCTTCTTGCAAAAGGGTTTGGTGTAATTTTACTTGATGTTGCTGATTGTTTTGCAGAAGTTGCCCCCTCCGTATCCATGGGGCAGCCTGTAGTTGCCTCTGCCGAGGTTTCCACAGGGTGGGATTCCCGGTATTCCGGACCCACCCGGAGATAGTTTTCTTTCTGCGTTTCTTCCATGTTTATCTTTGTAATTTTCCCGTTTTTACCCTACCGGCAGGGTTCGTGTCCGTGTCCGTAGCCATGTCATCTTTTTTTGTTTTTTTTTTGTTTTTTTTTGTTTTTTGTTTGTTTTAAATAGCGGTAAGTGGAAATGACACCTAGCCCTCGGAAACCTAATAGCGTCGGTGCCAGAAAGGAACAAGAGTCGGCCGAGAGTAAGAGAAATAGAAGTCTGGCCAGATAGGAAAGATGAAAGAGGAGGGGCCTCACCCAAGACAAGTTGAAGAAAGGTGAGCAGCCCAGCTCAGGTGTGTATGCGTGTAGGTGGTCGTTTGTATGTGTGTGGGTGTAAGTGTTTGTGCTTGCGTGTGGTGGTGCACCCCCGTAGTCGCTATCCACGTACTCGCAAGACGCAAGCCCCTGGGGGATCTATCTATCTATCTATCTATCCATCCATCCATCCATCCATCCATCCATCCATCCATCCATCCATCCATCCATCCATCCATCCATCCA
>OZ023262.1:60639685-60659685 GCA_964006375.1 Tillus elongatus | reverse complement strand
GTGCCCGCCGGTAGGGACTGTTGAGCCGTGTCCGTCGTCAGGGTGCGTGCGTGCGGCAGGAGCGAGAACTGCTGTTCTCTTGACGAAAACTGCAGTTTTCGCGTCGGCACTGGCGTCAGGGACTGCCTGCCGTTCTCCAAGACGAGAACTGCAGTTTTTCGTGTGGCCGCCGGTAGGGACTGTTGAGCCGTGTCCGTCGTCGGCGTGCGTGCGGCGGGAGCGAGAACTGCTGTTCTCCTGACGAAAACTGCAGTTTTCGCGTCGGCACTGGCGTCAGGGACTGCCTGCCGTTCTCCAAGGACGAGAACTGCAGTTTTTCGTGTGCCCGCCGGTAGGGACTGTTGAGCCGTGTCCGTCGTCGGCGTGCGTGCGTGCGGCAGGAGCGAGAACTGCTGTTCTCTTGACGAAAACTGCAGTTTTCGCGTCGGCACTGGCGTCAGGGACTGCCTGCCGTTCTCCAAGACGAGAACTGCAGTTTTTCGTGTGCCCGCCGGTAGGGACTGTTGAGCCGTGTCCGTCGTCGGCGTGCGTGCGGCCAGAGCGATATAACTGCTGTTCTCTTGACGAAAACTGCAGTTTTTCTTCGACACTGGCGTCAGGGACTGCCTGCCGTTCTCCAAGACGAGAACTGCAGTTTTTCGTGTGCCCTCTTCGACACTGGCGTCAAGGACTGCCTGCCGTTCTCCAAGACGAGAACTGCAGTTTTTCGTGTGCCCGCTGGTCGGTCCGGACGGTTGAGCCGTGTCCGTCGTCAGCGTGCTTGCGGCAAGAGCGAGAACTGCTGTTCCCTTGCCGAAAACTGCAGTTTTCGCTTCGGCACTGGCGTCAGGGACTGCCTGCCGTTCTCCAAGACGAGAACTGCAGTTTTTCGTGTGGCCGCCGGTAGGGACTGTTGAGCCGTGTCCGTCGTCGGCGTGCGTGCGTGCGGCAGGAGCGAGAACTGCTGTTCTCCTGACGAAAACTGCAGTTTTCGCGTCGGCACTGGCGTCAGGGACTGCCTGCCGTTCTCCAAGACGAGAACTGCAGTTTTTCGTGTGGCCGCCGGTAGGGACTGTTGAGCCGTGTCCGTCGTCGGCGTGCGTGCGTGCGGCAGGAGCGAGAACTGCTGTTCTCTTGACGGAAACTGCAGTTTTCGCGTCGGCACTGGCGTCAGGGACTGCCTGCCGTTCTCCAAGACGAGAACTGCAGTTTTTCGTGTGGCCGCCGGTAGGGACTGTTGAGCCGTGTCCGTCGTCGGCGTGCGTGCGGCCAGAGCGAGAACTGCTGTTCCCTTGCCGAAAACTGCAGTTTTTCGTCGGCACTGGCGTCAAGGACTGCCTGCCGTTCTCCAAGACGAGAACTGCAGTTTTTCGTGTGGCCGCCGGTAGGGACTGTTGAGCCGTGTCCGTCGTCGGCGTGCGTGCCGCAAGAGCGAGAACTGCTGTTCTCTTGACGAAAACTGCAGTTTTCGCGTCGGCACTGGCGTCAGGGACTGCCTGCCGTTCTCCAAGACGAGAACTGCAGTTTTTCGTGTGCCCGCCGGTAGGGACTGTTGAGCCGTGTCCGTCGTCGGTGTGCGTGCGGCAAGAGCGAGGACTGCTGTTCTCTTGACGAAAACTGCAGTTTTTCTTCGACACTGGCGTCAGGGACTGCCTGCCGTTCTCCAAGACGAGAACTGCAGTTTTTCGTGTGCCCGCCGGTCGGTCCGGACGGTTGAGCCGTGTCCGTCGTCGGCGTGCTTGCGGCAAGAGCGATAACTGCTGTTCTCTTGACGAAAACTGCAGTTTTTCTTCGACACTGGCGTCAAGGACTGCCTGCCGTTCTCCAAGACGAGAACAGCAGTTTTTCGTGTGCCCGCCGGTCGGTCCGGACGGTTGAGCCGTGTCCGTCGTCGGTGTGCTTGCGGCAAGAGCGAGAACTGCTGTTCCCTTGCCGAAAACTGCAGTTTTTCTTCGACACTGGCGTCAAGGACTGCCTGCCGTTCTCCAAGACGAGAACTGCAGTTTTTCGTGTGCCCGCCGGTCGGTCCGGACGGTTGAGCCGTGTCCGTCGTCGGTGTGCGTGCGGCAAGAGCGAGGACTGCTGTTCTCTTGCCGAAAACGGCAAAACCTACGGTTCCCTTGTCTAAGGACGCCCGCACGCACATACGCCAGAGAGAGTGCGAGAGTGCGAGTGCGAGAGAGAGAGAGAGAGAGAGAGAGGGGGAGAGAGAGAGATATGTATGTATGTATACATAAAGATATACATATACATGTACATATATATATATATATATATATATATATATATATATATATATATATATATATATATATATATATATATATATATATATATATATATATATATATATATACATATACATATACATATACATATACATATACATATACATATACATATACATATACATATACATATACATATACATATACATATACATATACATATACATATACATATACATATACATATACATATACATATACATATACATATACATATACATATACATATACATATACATATACATATACATATACATATACATATACATATACATATACATATACATATACATATACATATACATGTACATGTATATGTATATATATATATATATATATATATATATATATATATATATATATATATATATATATATATATATATATATATATATATATATATATATATATATATATATATATTGTAACAGGGTCGCTTTCGCCCTATTTAAATATATTAGGTTTTAATCAGCCTTAACTGACCTAAAAGGATTATTGGAATGAATACTGTGGAGCATGAGGATGCTTTATAGAAAACCCCAATTTTACTATACACCCACAGTATCATATACCCTGCGACCACTTTTTGTCGCCCTCGTCCGAGGTTGCAATCACTTTAAATGTAGGGTGGTTGGGTTTACTATGTCTAGAAAATAAAATGAAATCGTTTGTTTATAAAACTACTTTAATTTAAACTAAATGAATTTAACACAACAGATGTATTATATTAAAAGAACGGAGACCTAAAAAAAATACAACTTTTAATACTATAATTTTACTCTATTGTGCCTTCTTAATTATTGTGTTTAAATTCCCTAGACCTCCATCTACTATTCTTATATAATTCAGCTACTGCTACTATGGCCCTTTGGCCCTGAATATTAACCTAACCAATAATTTCTGACCTAGTTTAGTTGTTTTTTTTATCGTGCTTATTCTAATGTCCTCCGAAATTCAACCTCCATGTATTTATATCTAAATAAGAACTGATAAAATATTAGCAAAGATTTGACTCTACTGGGATTATGGTAATAACCTCCGAATACAACCACCAATGTAAGTCCTTTTATTAGTATTGACAGAAAAATAAAATTATTACTAGCACTCACCCTTTGGCCCTCTTTTTCTCTTCTCTAGGTTGACATACTTATCGGACACTAACGATTACGTATTTTACTTAGATATAACTGCACACCGCGTATAACCTAGCCCTATTGGCCTTGTTCCGTTAAGTCCCGCGCCTCGAGATTCACTGTCTTTGCTCTGTCTTTTCTCTCCCCAAGAAAACTCTTTTTACTTCGTCAACATTTGAACTGTGTCCCCCTTGTCAGCATTCTCTCGGTCATTGCATTCTTTTTTAAAATATTTTTGTATTCAACTTGGACGGGTCTTATTTGATGACCCCGCAGTATTGGGCTTCGCAATCCAGTTCACTGCCTAATTTCAAGTTTTACGGTCTTTGCCCGTTCTAGTTATTCTGCTGACATGTCAGTAAAGTCGCGTTGAAACAATCACATTATATTTCCTATCTGCAATATGGTTTCGTTCTTACATGCATTTAAATTAATTAAATTAGGATTTTTTTATGTATGCTATTTTTTTAAATCTATAATTCCCACTGGAAAGAAAACACCTTTAGCGGTATCTAGGCGCTCTATAGGCTGACCTATAATTATATTTATCTTCCTTGGACACTGGTCCAAACTCAAGCAGGTAGCCCTCTAGCCCTGCTTACATCTGCCCCCCACTAGAAGACCAAAATTATCCGTAGGAAATTTTGGTCTAAACCCGGAAGTACAAGGAACAAAACATGGTGGCCGACTGGAGCATTTAGTGGAACGCTTAACTAGTAACCTACCCTAACTTAGCCTAACACACACTTCGGTTACAAATACTGGGTGTCTTTTCAAACACTGGTGGCGTTGAAGGCTGGTCCTCGTTGGCGTCTCAGGGTATTGTCGACGTAGCTGGATCCCGAACAGCCCAATGTGGAACCGCAGTCGCGTTCGAATCTCCTGCTAGTAGCGGGTATAATTGTGGTGCGCTGGTCCCTTCTGAATTGCTTCCTTGTTTTGAACCGTTGGCTGCGTCCTCGGCTCCCCCTTTGGGGCGTTCCTCGTCCTGGCCATTGTTTGTCCTCATCCGATGATTATCTAATACCCAAAACGTCAGAGTGGTCCATATGCTGGCGGCTAGTGACATGCTACATCCTAGGATCTTATATAGCTGGAGAGCGTTTATGGTCACTCCGACCACGTACTTTATTGCCTTAAAAACCATGTAGAACCCTATGAACCCACTGACAATAGTTCCTACTCCACTAAACCACCCGTATAATTGGGTCAGGGTAGTAGTGGCTAAGTGTTTGATTTCTTCGGGATTGAAGAAGTTCATCATGGTGTACCCTTGGCTGGTGGTGTCCTTTCCCGACATTCTCCTAGCCAGTATATTTTCTACGGCTCGCCGTTCACTGCCGAAGGTCAATATTCTTTGCACCTGATCTATCTCGCCTCGAGTGTACAACCCATTGGTCCCTAATGGCTGGATGGGCGAAAACTTCAACTTGGCGTCTTCGTCTACCCGTAGGACTTCGGGTTCTCCAAGAAACGCTGGGTGTGGGTTCAGAGCTATCCACTGGTCCTCGATGTAGTACATTGGCGGTGTGATTCTACTACAGTCTATCTCTTCGGCATGTGTCTGCAATATTCTAGTTACCGGAGCCATGTAAAAGGAAGCATTGTTCAGTGTTACAGCAAGTTCCTTGAAACACCTCTTGGTTCGTCTTAGAGTAACCTTCTTGGGTACACATTGTATTATATACATTACTTCTCCCAATACTCGGCCCACTTTCCCTTCGCCTTGTATCAACTGGGCCACCCCGTCTTGCGAGACCGGGGCCATTAGCAATCTATTCTTTAATATTTCTCGTTTAGTTAAACATATTCTATGGATCATGTGTACGTATAATCCATCGATATCTCTCTTAAAAGCCTGTTCCACATACAAAAATTTGCTGTTTACATATGAAACCAGGTCTGTATTTACTGCCTCTAGGCTCATTTGTGCTTTCACCACCTCGCCTTCCTTTCCCATAGCTACTACCAACTTGGGGTGTTCTGTCTGCCAGGCGGTGCGGTGACACAGCATCGTCATCTTGATCAGTGTGAGGGCAAATGTCTTTTCTTGACTCTCCACCACGATATATTCGAGCTGGTTGATTTTATCCTTCACCTTACGGGCTGCCCCTTCATAAATTAGGCTAAGGTCCGAGTCACAGTGATCATTGGTGGGCAGGTGCCACACGGCCTCTCCCACCAAACTATCAAAACAATAACTTTCCATGAATGGGCATGTCACCCCTTGTCGCAAACTGATGCGATTCTCTTCCATCTGTACGTGTGCCAGATAATCCATAATCGTGATGTCCAAAGCTGCTATGACGATTACCCCATGCCAAGTGTTCCCGTTCTCCACGTACGTGGATCCCGTGCATTGGCCGTTGGAGGACACTGTCCCAACCAACGTTAGTGAAGCATGGGTAGTGCTATTCTTTCTTAAAGCACCTATGACTTGGTTGTACAGCTGAATGGTACCAAACCGGTGAGCGTCTCTGCAGGCCTGACCGCCCATTTTTACTACCTGGTTCGAAATACCACCATCCACCAAGGAGCTGTGGGAATGCATGCCACAGTAATAAATGAGACGAGTCACTTCCACCAGACAAGTGTAGACCTTCTGCCTTCGGATGGTGTTTCTCTGGATCACCTTCACCTCCAGCTTTTCTACTTCATAGTCTTGTTGAACATCAGGACAACCTGCAACATCCCTGATCGATACGGTGCTTATGTTTGCCTTGGGATCAGCACAGTCGTAGGCGATGAAAGCTGCTGCCAGGCAGGGAGTGACCAGAATGGTCACTGTCAACAGATTGCAGACATGCATGTCTTCTTTTGGGTCCTTGACACTGACTGACTCACACACTGGTTCGATTTCCCTAAGAGTCTCCGCCGCTGATCGCTAAGCACTAAGTCTTTATTTTCGACTGACCCTTGCGCACACTACTCAAAAGCCTTTCACTAATCTCTGTCCTCGAACACTAAGCCCCTAAAATGGCCTATATCGTTCGTTTAACTCTGTCTTTCGTGTACACTGTTCTGAAGGCTGATCGTTTCTTTGGGTCCGCGAGCTCTAAGTTCCTCGCCACGTTCAACTTCAGCACCTTATCGAATGACCCTTGCGCACACTGCTCGAAAGCCGACCGTTATTCTCTGTCCTTGAACACTAAGTCCCTAAGGCGTTTATCTCGACACTATATCGTTCGTTTAACTATGTCTTTCGTATACACTGTTCTAAATGCTGTTCGTTTCTTTGGGTCCGTGAGCTCTAAATCTCTCGCAATGTTCAAATCCGGCACTTTGACGAATGTCTTTCGCGTACGCGGGTTTTTTTTCGAAGGTGGTACGGTACTCTCGGTGTCCTTGTACACTAAGTCTTTCACGTACACTATAGTCTGATCTACCGCGGTCCCGTCTAATGAGCTGTTCGGTTACGATACCTGAGACGCTTCGTTGTCCTTGACACTCACTCTGTTGTAACGCACAATGGTTTAAAGTTTATTCCCTTAAAACAAAATACATAAACATTCGTTAGGGTGAAGCCCCCAAACTAGAAAAATAATTTATCAGAAGGACACACTGACCAATTACTTATTACAATGATTTAGTCTGCGTGTCTCCTGTGGCTAATTTCCCTATTCAATGCTCCTCAACCGTCAATGTTTATAACTAACCCATACGGTCGACTGAACATTCATTATTATTATTACGCAAGGACCCACATTGAATAAGGAAACGCTTTATGTTTACAACCTGCACAGGGTGCATTGGTTATTAAACTCCTTGTACCTTTACACCTGGATCCCGTTACATAGCCGGGGTAGCTACAAGGAGTTTGCAACCGCGGAGAATCTAACCCGGTGTAACAAAATCCAACAAATGAATATAATAAATGACTGGGTTGACCACTAATTGGTCTCAAATTTGTTGGCTGCTAGTACCTGTAAGAGAAAGCCCTAATAGCAACGAAAATAGGGGAAGGGAAATGTTCCATACAGCTTCTTAATGCTTGCGGGAGGGGGGGGGGGGGGGTTATGGCTCAACCCTCTTGTCATTTGTAAGGAAGAGAAAAGTGCTAATGTTACTTTCTATACGTGTTGGCAGTAAAATTTCAACAATGATACAGGATTATAATTCTGCCAGAAAAACACCAAAATTTGCTGTTGGTTTTATGCAGCAACATCTCAAGACTGTCCTGCGACGCTAGATGCGCAACTCTTCACTAGTACGGTGTTAAGAATCGAACCTCATCATAATAGATCCCAACAATCGTGACTACAACAGACCTAACAACCATGATTACCGCAGGCCTCAGAATAATGATTACAGCAGGCCTCGAAAAGACTACATCCGATTCCACAAGGACAGTAGTCACTGTTGGTGCCTCCCAGGGGGCCCCAAAACAATTATGAGTCCCATGTCGGTACTCCCTTAGACGAAGTTCTGTCCGCCTTGCTACAATTAAGGGGGGGAGGTGGCACGTGAAAGTTTCTCCCACAGCCGTGTGTTCACATCGGCTGTGTGCTGCCCCACACATTCATTTCCGAATCAATCAATAATATTCTGTGTCGCTGTACCGCTTTGCCTGCCTTCGCTCTCTCTCTCCGCGTCGGTACGGGAAGAAATCAAGCCTCTGGGGTACCCTCCTCGTCCTGATGGGTCTTGGGCTGGTCGTTACCTCCGGTGCCTCTAGGGTCTCTTCTCCTGGCCCGTTTTCTCTCTCGCTTCCCGACTCCGGGGTCGTGCGACCCGTGCCTACCAATTCACGCGGCGAATCGCGGACGTCGGGTGGAGGTTGGGGTTCCCGTATTGGGGTACCTAGAGTTGTCTCCCTTTCACCCAACGGTGACGCAGGTAGACCCCCGATGCATCCGGATCCGTGGGGCGGCTCGAAGCTAGTAGATGCCTGTGGGCGTTCTTGCATAGGGGTCGCTAGCGTCGCCCCCGACCTCCTGTGATGACGAAACACCCTATCAGGCAACAAGAAGGGCAAGTTGACGGGGTGCGATGTACCAGTCCCCTCTGTTGGCTCTGGGGGCCGCTCGCCTCTGGTCCTCGCGGGCGTAACCTGAGAACTACGTAACCCTGAGTCGGTCCCTTCCCGTACTACAAAAGGTTTCAGGCGGTTAGCGTGCGCCACTTGTTCCGTCCGTGAATTTACCTTCTTCACCTTGTATGTCACGGGTCCCACGCATTGGATAATTCGATAGGGTCCGTCCCATCTAGGTGCTAATTTCTTGGATATTCCCGCTCCTACGGCATCGTTCCTGACATACACCAGTTCACCTAGCCGGTAAGTCCTCTCTCGCTTACCCTTATCATACTGTCTGTTCCGTGCGTCCACTGCTCTATTGGTGTTTTCCACTACCTTAGTCGCTACCTCACTCATCCTAGTTAACATCTCGGTAACATAATCTTCTCCGTACCTCTGCCGACTGGACCGGGTGAATTCGTCCAGAGGCAGTACACACTCTCTCCCGTATAACAAAAAATGCGGGCTATACCTCGTGGTGGAGTGGTCCGTTATCCGGTAGGCCAACAAGACATACGGGAGGAGTCTTTCCCAATTCCTCTGTGACCTGTCCACATAATGTGACAGAGCGTCCTTTAAGGTGCGATGGAAGCGTTCGACCTGTCCATTGGTCGAGGGGGCGTAGCAAGCGGTATGGAGTCTCTCGATTTGCAGCAGTTTACACATCTCGGCAAACAAAGTAGACATAAAATTAGTACCCCTGTCGGTGAGTAGTTTGGCCGGACAGCCGTGTCGGCAAACTATTTGTTCAACGAAAGCCCTGGCTACCGTATCCGCCTTTATGTCGGGCAACGGTATTGCCTCCGCATATTTAGTGAAATAGTCCATAAACGTGAGTATATATCGGTTCCCTTCATACGAGGTTACTAAAGGTCCCACTATGTCCATAGAGGTCAAGGCCCAAGGTTCGGTGGCAGTTTCGAATTTCTGTAGAGGAACTTTCTTAAAATGCGGCGAAGTCTTCCTTCTATTGCAGGAAATGCAACTCTCACAATACTTTTCTACGTCTCTATACATGCCGGCCCAATAAAATCTTCGTCTTATGTTATCCAGCGTCCTCTGTTTGCCCGCGTGCCCTGCCAGCGGGTTGTCGTGAAAGTCCTTCAATACCTTATTTACGTACCTTCGGGGTACTACCAGCTTATCCATCCTATCTTTTGGATCCAGTTTATATAAAACTCCCTCAGCGTCCTTATAATATACTCTTCCCGTATCGGCGTTATTGCTCTGCAAATTCTCCAAAATGACCTTGCAAAACTCGTCTGTAGTTTGACTCCGTCTTACTTCTTCCTTATCCCAGATTGGTTCAGCGAACGGCTGGTCCTCTTGTAATAGGTTGATCATATGTTTATATTCTTCACCCCTATACAGATTTACGACTATGCCCGTGCCATAGAAAATAAATCCTACCATGTCTTGAAGTCGTGCACTAGCTACCATATCCGGGTCTAGGTGTGTCATATTTATCTCCCCCACATTGTCCTCCAGACACTTTTCCTTCAAACTCCTTAGACATTCCCATATTATTTCGCATGATGGATCCCCAAAATGAGCATTCCTGGCCACCATGCAATAGATGGCTTGGTCGCCGTCTTTTACCCGGACCGTTTCACCCAAGGTACCTTGATCTTCCTGACTTCTCCATGACCCGAACCTGTCTAATATATATCTGTCTACGTGGTTCCTGGTCTTCCCGTCTTCCGAGACCCAGTGGGCTATCGGGGTATCGCTGCGACTCTCTAAAATGTCCCCGGGAATCCTATGTACTATGGCCTGGGGTAGGGAGGGGTGATTCTTGCAATAATTCTGAAAATCGTCATAAGAGTTATCTACAAAGTAATCCGCTCCATCATATTTTCTACTAAATATGTCCGCATTACAATGCTTCTTACCCTTACGGTAGACCACTTCGAAGTCATATTCCGAAAGCAGAAGTGCCCACCTGACTAACCGACTGTTGGTGGCGTTGGTAACTCCAGATTTCAAAATCCATCTCAATGGCCTATGGTCCGTAATTATTGTAAATCGGGTGTTGTATACATAACATCTAAATTGTTGGATAGCGAATATGACGGCCAACAGTTCCTTTTCCGTGATGGAATAATTCATCTCGGCCTTCTTCAGTTTACGACTAGCGAAGGCTATAGGTCTCTCATCACCTTCCCTGACTTGGCTCAGCACGGCTCCCAGGCCCGTGCCGCTAGCATCACTAGATAGTATAAAAGGCTCGTTGAAATCCGGGAATATCAACAAGGACCCTGAAGACAGGTCCTTCTTCAGAATTTCCACCGCTCGCCATACATCTTCAGAGATTTTAAACTGTACATTTTTTTTGGTCAGCGCTATTAGAGGGGCCGCTTTCGTGGCCAGGTCCTTGATGAATTTTCGATAGAAATTTATTGCTCCTAGAAACTGCCTTACTCCTTTGGCGTTCCTGGGCAACGGTAAGCTTTGTATTTCTTTCACTTTATCCGGATCGGGGCGGATGCCCTCGGTCGAGATGATATGTCCTAGGTACTTCACCCTCGAAATCAGGAAATTACATTTCCTGGGCTTTAACTGTAGTCCAGCATCCCTCAATCTCTCAAACACCTGTCTCAGGTTCCTTATGTGGGCCCTCTCATCCTCGTAACTATACACAATTATATCATCCAAATATACTAAGCAACTGACGTTAATCAGTCCGTGGAACACAAAGTTGACATAACGCTGGAATGTCAAGGGAGCTAACGCCAACCCAAAGGGCATTTTTAGGTACTCATAATGGCCCTCATACGTACTGAACGCCGTGTAAGGGATGGATGATCTCTCCATTGGCACGTGATGATAGGCATCCGACACGTCGAGTACTGAAAATCGTAGACTATTATCCGATTGGAAACTCTGTATTAAATCCGATATGTTAGGTAGCGGATAATACCCCTTCTTGGTCACTGCGTTCAGCCCTCTGTAATCTATACACATCCTGACCTTCCGTTCTCCCGTGGGCAAGGTCTTTGTCACCATAACCACTGGAAATGACCAAGGGCTCGAAGAAGGTCTGATCACCTTAGTCTTCATCAGCCGGTCGATTTCGTTCTTTATTACCTCTCGTTGTTTGTAAGGTATCCGGTAGGGTCTCTTATAAATCGGGGTGGCCCCCGGTTCTAACTCAATCTTGTGTTCCACACCCCTACACGTCTTTACCGCATCCTCATCTCCTCTGAACAAATCCGAAAATTCTCTGATCAGAACTTCCATCTCCCTTTTACTAGCCTGGCTCAGATGGCTTAAGTCAAACTCCTTCAGCCATTCTCCTTTGGACGTATCTATCCTACGGACCCTTCGTCCTTTTCTCTCCGCAACCACATACTCCTCGGTTGTCACCGCGACTGCCACAGTCTGGCCTTGCTTTACTATGAATTCCGAGGGCGTCAAATTAATCACGCGGACCGGTATTTCCTCCACGTTATCCACGACCGCCCTTGCGGAATGTACATAAGGGCTACCAAGGTTTACCCCTTCCAATGTCAACACCCCTCCTGATAGCTGATTCTTCAGTTGGGCAGAAAAAACGGCCTCACAATACGGGGGAATCGTAAACTCCTCCAACGCCGTTACAGGCGTATGTTCTGTTCCCGACCAATCTTCGATATATCCCCAGTCTTCCTTGTCTTCCCCTGCCTCCGAAATATCCGGAATATTCCTGGAAAGGTTCTCCCTATGCGGGTCGGTTCGGTGGCGCAACTGGGGCTCTTGTGGTCGCCGCCCGGGACTTGCGCTCCTTTCCCGGAGGTCCTTAGGTTCTACGATGATCTCGTTATGGATCGGAGAGTCGAAGAGGCTCCGGGGTTTCACACTAGGGTCGCTGTATATGCTGGCCCCGTCATCATCGCTAAGTTCCCCGTACTCGTGTATTTTTACTTGTACCTCTATCGGGTGGGGCAGCACCCTTCTAGGTTTCTTCTGGTATGGTAGCCCTCTGTCCGTCCGTTGAGCCGGGCTATTTTTGGCTTCTGACTGGTGTGTGCGTGTAATCCCCGTTTCAGGTACGTCTCTCATCCCGGGGGGAGGATCGAAAGACGTATTTAGTTTCCCTGGTTCTGTAGTCTTTTCCCCTGCCTACGGGCGGACGTCGGTGATACAACTGGATCCTTGGTACCATGAGGCCTCCTTTTGTGACACTCACAGGTCTGCTCCCGCCGAGATGACCTTTCGTTTCTCCTGTCCTGCACGTCGTCCTGGAAAGTTACACGCCTCTTTCCATCCCCTGAACCTCGCGTGTGGAAGCTATCCTTCGGTCGCCGCTTGGTTGCCTGGGCGTAGCTAGCACCTCCTTGGGATCCGTCCTGATTTCCACGGTATTCCTCTTCGTAGGAAAAATCGTGCACCCGGTTCAACCATCGGGACCACTCGGCTGAATTCAGCTTGGGTTCCCAATCCTCGGACCTTTTCCGCCTTTCTTCCCCAGCTCGCATAGGGGAAGATAGCCTCGGCCTTCTGTCTTCTGGTATCTGCCCATCCTTGCCCTTTGTTGAGCTACCCCTATCTGTTGCTCCACGTTGCCCTAACCTGGGGCTCTTTTGGTCCTTGGAATTTGCGGTTGTAGGGATTGACAGTTTCCTCTCTTCTGAACTTCTTCTCTCCGCTGGTAGACTCCGTTGGCTCTTATAGAGGGTTCCGCGTGTGCCTGTACTTAGACCCTCTTTGTCCTGCGGTTGCCCTTTCGCGGGCAGGTTCCTTCCTTCTTCCTCTACCCTTCGGCTACCCTTATTCCTTGGCGTAGCGCTCCCCTGCATAGGGTTGGTCCTTAAATTGTTTCTGTCCGCGGACGACTTGTGCGCGTTTGCGTAGAAGTTCTCCCGCTCTCTATAGCGTGGTTTCGATTGTGTTGGGGTAGGGAAAATATCCCTAGCGTTGGGACCCCGAGCCCCCGGCTAAGTGGCCGTTCGAGGGTTGGAGTTGGCGCCGGTGGCTCTCCCAGAGCTTCGTACCCGAGACTGATCCTGGTTCCTACGGTCTAAAGGCCTATTTTCCTTGTAATTGCGTTTCCTCGCCTTGTTCCTTGTCCGCACTTCTTCCCATTCACCTTCCTGCGTCAAAAGGTCCACATTCCGCCTGTGGTCAAAGTTACAGTCAGATTTCCTATATAGAGGTATCTCCCATCCCCATACATTCACTTTGCTATCTCCCCTGTAGTCGATCGTGAATTGCTCCTTGCACATTATGTCCCGACCCAGTAATACATCCACGTCCTTTAAGATGTCGTCCTTACAAACGATCATCTTGACCGTCTTCCTGGGTTGACGTCCCGCTGGCGATAAGGATACCTCCGTTACTCCAATCGCCCGGACGTTGTGTCCACTTGCGCTAATCAGACTCAGATCTGCCAGCGCATATCGGTCGATATCCCGTTTATCAACCCAGGATTTCTTAATCAAGCTCACCGCCGAACCCGTATCAATCAGGGTCTTGGCCAGCGTTTGATTAATCTCCAAGAGGCATACTGAGGGCAGCTCCTGTACTGTCAGGGACTGTACACTGGGTAGTTGCCCTGCTTCATACGAAGGTCTTCCCCTGCAGCGGCAACAATGTGGGCAGTGGTCACGCCGCCCTTGTGAGGCGGACGTCCCTGGCGCCGTATCTATGTGGTCCACTTCCTCCACATCAGGTGGAGGGACTGGTGGCCGTCGGCTTGGAGATGGACTCCGAGAACCTTGTATGCTTCGTTGCCGAGGACAGAACCTAAACCAATGACCTTCCCGGCCACAGCTGAAACAACTGCCCCTGCGCTGTTTGGGACACTGCGGGGCCACATGACCGGTTTTTCCACAGAGCTGACAACGTCGGTCGCTTTCAATGGCAAACACTCGCTGAGTGCTAACCGCCGTGAAATTGTCGTTCAGCTCTTGTAGCTTAGCGACGTGTTCCGCCTTGGCCAGGGTCAGTGCCGGATCCTGCAGCAAGATTAGTCCTATCTTCTGCATTAACTCTCGCCTCAATCCCGTCCTGAATTGTGTCAGTAACATGTCCCTTATCTTCCTTCTAATGCCGCTAGCTTCCTCAGGCTGGGCATCTCGCAAATCCTGTCTCTGTAACTCCGCACCTACTAGCTTCAACCTCGTCACGAACTCCGCGACTGTCTCATCGGCCCGTTGTATCGTACTCAGTAGTTTAAACTGCAGTTCTCCAGGCATCGAGACGGGCTTAAAACGCTCGAGAAACCGCTCCTTCAGCTCTAAGTACCTAGCGGTGTCCAAATCCGGCTCGGAGGAATAAAAGTCTAGCGCGGGACCCGTCAGCTTATATCTTATTAGTTTGAGCACGTCATCCTCCGACCAATCATCCAACCTGCTACGCTTCTCAATCTCTAAAAAGGTGGCCCCGATATCCTTACCTGATATCTCGGGTAGGGTAGTGGCAATTATCCCCCACGAAAGCGCTGACGACCCTAACAATGAAACATTTGTTAAAGGGTTGGGAGGAGCTGCATTTGGGGCGACATTTAATCCCGAAACACTAGGTTTAGGGGTAGATGTGGCTGTACCCAGATCTACTAAGGGGGATGTGAGGGGTTGAGCCATTGTGGGAAGGTTCTTTTTCCAAGCACCGGCGACTTCAACTATAGGAGAGGTTTCTCCGTTTGACATAAATTACTTCACCTAACCTTGATAAATGTCTAGGACGACTACTCGGAGTACGCAGTGGATTACCTCCGAAGAAAGGGAAGAAGGAAGAAAAAATTAAATAAATAAATTCAAAAGAAAACGAATACCGAAAACCTATGTCCAAACAACAATCACCAACTTCAGTACCGACTTACAAGTCCCAAAAAAATTATTAAAAGTTTGGTAAGCTGTGAAGACAGCAATTAAAACCGTCCAAATGCGTTGTCCCTAAGCCTGAAGACCGTCTGAGAAATATGAAAATTCTTTGTAAAATTAGAGATCCAGCAATAAAATCCCCTACACAAGGCGCTCCCAAAGTGGAACGGACCTGAAAAATTATTTATACAATCTCGGTGAATTAGGAAACCAACAATTGAAGCTCTCCAAACAAGTCGCTCCTGAAAAATGGAATAGACTTGGAAAATTATTTAAAACAAATTCGGTTAACTATGAAACCGGCACGAAGAACTCTCCACACAAGTCGCTCCTGAAAAGAGAATTGACCTGGAAAAGAATTTAAACACTGTCGGTAATTAGGAAACCAACAAATAAAAACAAACAAGTCGCTCCTGAAAAAAAAAAATGGAATAGACCTGGAAAATTATTTAAAACAAATTCGGTTAACTAGGACACCAGCAAATAAAATTCTCCAAAACCCAGAGGGGAAAAAATGTTTTCCCTTCAAATTAGAATACTTATATCCTAACTAGTTATTATTACCATTATTATTTTTAATCTGTATTTATTTCGCCCTAAAATCAATAAATTTGCTGAAAGGAAAAAATAATTAATAAATCCCAACCGATATATGTTTATATAGATATCCTGTTTAGTTATATATTGCGCCCTGAAAGCTGTAATTCGCTAAATTAAAATTCAAACCCCTAAATAAATTTTTCTAACTAAACAAGGGTCAAGTTTGGCTTTCACCCTAAATAAGAATATAAACTTCCTAATATTCTTTAGATATGGACCTTACTTGGCAGCTGTATTAACATTTAACTTATCTAATATATGTTTTTATTTTTATTTTTATTTTTATTTTTAAGGGTTGAAATCCCTACCGCAAAGTCACCAATATGTAACAGGGTCGCTTTCGCCCTATTTAAATATATTAGGTTTTAATCAGCCTTAACTGACCTAAAAGGATTATTGGAATGAATACTGTGGAGCATGAGGATGCTTTATAGAAAACCCCAATTTTACTATACACCCACAGTATCATATACCCTGCGACCACTTTTTGTCGCCCTCGTCCGAGGTTGCAATCACTTTAAATGTAGGGTGGTTGGGTTTACTATGTCTAGAAAATAAAATGAAATCGTTTGTTTATAAAACTACTTTAATTTAAACTAAATGAATTTAACACAACAGATGTATTATATTAAAAGAACGGAGACCTAAAAAAAATACAACTTTTAATACTATAATTTTACTCTATTGTGCCTTCTTAATTATTGTGTTTAAATTCCCTAGACCTCCATCTACTATTCTTATATAATTCAGCTACTGCTACTATGGCCCTTTGGCCCTGAATATTAACCTAACCAATAATTTCTGACCTAGTTTAGTTGTTTTTTTTATCGTGCTTATTCTAATGTCCTCCGAAATTCAACCTCCATGTATTTATATCTAAATAAGAACTGATAAAATATTAGCAAAGATTTGACTCTACTGGGATTATGGTAATAACCTCCGAATACAACCACCAATGTAAGTCCTTTTATTAGTATTGACAGAAAAATAAAATTATTACTAGCACTCACCCTTTGGCCCTCTTTTTCTCTTCTCTAGGTTGACATACTTATCGGACACTAACGATGACTTTTTTTACTTAGATATAACTGCACACCGCGTATAACCTAGCCCTATTGGCCTTGTTCCGTTAAGTCCCGCGCCTCGAGATTCACTGTCTTTGCTCTGTCTTTTCTCTCCCCAAGAAAACTCTTTTTACTTCGTCAACATTTGAACTGTGTCCCCCTTGTCAGCATTCTCTCGGTCATTGCATTCTTTTTTAAAATATTTTTGTATTCAACTTGGACGGGTCTTATTTGATGACCCCGCAGTATTGGGCTTCGCAATCCAGTTCACTGCCTAATTTCAAGTTTTACGGTCTTTGCCCGTTCTAGTTATTCTGCTGACATGTCAGTAAAGTCGCGTTGAAACAATCACATTATATTTCCTATCTGCAATATGGTTTCGTTCTTACATGCATTTAAATTAATTAAATTAGGATTTTTTTATGTATGCTATTTTTTTAAATCTATAATTCCCACTGGAAAGAAAACACCTTTAGCGGTATCTAGGCGCTCTATAGGCTGACCTATAATTATATTTATCTTCCTTGGACACTGGTCCAAACTCAAGCAGGTAGCCCTCTAGCCCTGCTTACAATATATATATATATATATATATATATATATATATATATATATATATATATATATATATATATATATATATATATATATATATATATATATATATCGTGGGCCAATGATCGAATTCTGCTCGTTTTCGCATGTAAATTTCACATCGGTAACTGAGGAAGAGGTTTTTAAAACCCTAAAGCGTGTTAAGCCTAAACTTTTAACTTACAGTTGGTCCCTTCGTTTATAGCAAGGGATTGTGCGGCCGTGCTGAGTCACCCCGTATGCTTAATTTTTAGCAAAATCTTGAAGACACACACCTATCCTAATGTGTGGAAGATAGCGAGAGTGGTTCCGATATTTAAGTCGGATTGTCGATCCAAGATTTAGAATTATAGGCCCATATCGATTCTTTCAATTTTTTCAAAAGTATTGGGAGTCTATGCATTATGAGCACATACACAATAACTTAAAGGACATGATATCAGCCAAGCAGCATGGTTTTGTTGCTGGGCGTTCAACTGTGAAAAAACTTGTTGTTGTTGTTGTTGTTGTTGTTCACTCAGTACATAGCCGAGTCAATTGACGCAGATAAACAGTCGGATGTTTTATATATGCGGATATATCGAAAGCATTTCACAGAGTTGATCATTCTGTTCTACTGTCCAAGTTGTCAGCAATCGGTTTCGCTGAGGATCTGGTTCAAATTTTCTGCTCATATTTGACCAACCGTGTACATTATGTAGAATATATGGGAATTAAATCCAAAAACTATACTCCTGTATCAGGCGTACCACAAGCCTCGAACCTGGGTCCTCTACTATTTACTATTTTCATTATCGACCTCTGTGGTCATATATCTTCTGTGTTTACCGCATGCTGACGACTTTAAAAAAAATTCGTCGGGTAGACTCCCTGGTGTTGCAGGACGATTTGGTTGCTCTTCAGAATTGGTGTCAAGAAAAAATATGAACTCAATATAAGTAAATGTACTGTAGTGACCTATTCTAGGAATAATATATATATATATATATATATATATATATATATATATATATATATATATATATATATATATATATATATATATATATATATATATATACATACATACATACACATAGAGAAAAAAATACATGTGTTCGTCTTTTCCGGTGAGCGGGGGGGGGGGGGGGGGGTTGGTGGTCGGTGATCTCGAGTTGGTCGTCGGGTTGATCATCTGGTGTGATGCGTATGCGTTCAATCTCCTCTTGCGTGTTGTGTTGAGCGGGGGGGGTCGGTGATCTCGGGTTGGTCGGGTTCTCGGTTCTTCTCGGTTCTTCGCGGTTCTTCGCGGTTCTTCGCGGTTCTTCGCGCTTCTCGTCGGGTTCATCGTGTGATGCGGTTATGCGGTGATGGTGATAGGGTGATAGGGTGATAGGGTGATGTCGCAGTCCCTGCGAAGGAAAATGGGTGGGAAGAACGGAGGGGGTTGTGTTTTTTTTCTTTCTTTTTTTTGGGGGATTCCCCCCTCGGTATTTTTGGGTTGCCGCCGGGGGGGCGTATCTGCGGCGGCGCGGAGCGCCCGGTTTTCCGCTGTTCCGCCTCCTCCCTACAGGAGTTCTCTTCTCTTGTCTTCTTGTCTTGTCTCTTTTTTAACGCTATTTTTCAACTACTCTTTTCATCAATCGAACATTCGATAACCTAACCTACTTTACTTTTCGAAACTGTTCATCGTAAACTCATCCTCGGCATCCCTCCCTTCCCATTCTCTGACGCAACACAATGCAATGTCTGCAATGTAACTTGACATATGCTATACAGACGTTACATACATCTGATGCCGTGCTATTTAAATATATTACATCAAATCAAAACAATTGAGGTTACAATCATTGCAAAATCTCAACATGTGCCTCTATCTCGACGGGATTGGTTGCCAGATCTTCTTCACGAATTTCATCTACCTAAACCTTTCATCTGTAAACATCTCTCATTTTCACAACTTCTGATAATAAAGAAAAAAACATTATAGAATTTTCATTTTTTTTATTTCATCACCTATTTAACAAGTGAAAATTTAAAAAAACGGAGGGACGGCCTACGGTCGCGCTGCCGCATGGCCCGTCCGTTAAGAGAGTCGCACCTACTCCCGCCGTTTACCCCCCCCCCCGCCAGACTGCCAAAGGTCGCCTTGCCGCACGGCCCGTCTCTTAAGAGAGTCGCACCTACTCCCGCCGTTTACCCGCGCCCCCCCCTACCGGACTGCCAAAGGTCGCGCTACCGCACGGCCCGTCCCTTAAGAGAGTCGCACCTACTCCCGCCGTTTACCCGCGCCCCCCCTACACCAGACACCAGACTGCCTACGGTCGCCCGTCCCTTAAGAGAGTCGCACGTCGACGGCGCAGTCTCCGTCGCCCGCTTCTTGAGGAGCCGCCGAGTGAACGAAAGGGAACCGCAGCTCACGACCACCGCACAGCCCATCCATGTTCACTGCGCCGCCGTTTTCCCGAGCACCGGTGAGACGGCCGGCAAACGGCAAACGGCGTCCGTGTCACTCCCTGTCGCCGGGGTGGTTGTGAGAAGAAACT